>BMAU01020042.1:0-455000 GCA_019973935.1 Trichonephila clavipes | reverse complement strand
TATTATAATGATGCACTTGGTTCAAAAGTATCCGTAGAAGAGTTTTTCCTCTTATTTTTGAAAAACTTTTGATGAATCTCAATGTATGAACAACTTTACCGAAATATCAAACTGGAATTTCAATCTTAATTATACAAGTAGAACAACACGCGCAAGTCTAATTTCAGTTTTAAATTTATTATTGCGTTGCAAGCAACTAAAAATGTGAGTTCAAGTGGTATAAACCTTTAATGCATCTGCTTGGTGCAGCTCTTTTCACACAAGAGAATTAACTAGTGTGGGAGAATAGTGGTAGCATCACCAACAAAATTGCATCAATCAAGTAAACGTCATGAATTCAGACCAGTATTTAACAGGTGTAACAGTTTTGTAATAGTATTAAATTTATCTAAAAAACACTCACTTATAATAAATTATTTTAAATTCAAGAAATTTTCTATTTGTAGGCGAAGTATTGCTCGCCTTTTACTTGATGTCCGCATTTTTCACTTTGTAAACTGTATTAAGTTTATGAAAATTCAATTGGTCTAAAATTTATAATGTAAATAACAATCTTTAAATTTAAAAGGAGGGCCAATAATTTTTTTGTAAAATTATTACAAAATACTTAAAACTTTTTTTGTTGTGTTTTCAACTTATCTCCTTTTAAGTTATTTTTATACAAATGAAAGAAAATGGGATCGATATTTGTACTTAAAAATATCCAAAATTGTTTTATGAAGCATTAATCAGTGAAGCTAAAATAATATTTAAAAATATATATATAGTTGGACCTCTATATAACAAAGTCACTAAATCCCTCCCAAAAGTTCGTTACATGGAAAATTCGTTATATAGAGGTTCATTTTCAATTTTATTTATAAACCACATAAAACAAATTTAAAATTCATAAACATTATAAATTAAAATATATATATATATATATTCACACCTTTTTGTTAATTACTATATATACTTATTTTATATATCTTATCTATAAAAAAAGGGGAAAATTGCAAGAAAAGTTTCTTGACGCCTTTATCCACTTCCTGAAGAATTAAATTTTTTTCTTTGATTCTCAAGTACTTATGTTTTGACGGATTTGAGCTGCAAGAAACGAAGTTCCCAGTACGAATGATCAACACTACATATGAGCGGATACCAGTTCAAGGAACGAGACTCCATTGAGGGTGAAAAGGGATATCGAAGATGTTTCCAGTGAACTGGATAATGAGAGTTAGAGGTTGCACTTTCTGGATGAAATGCCCAGAATTCTATTGCACTCAACACCTAATAAAACCAGTTCAAGATTTATGACCACCATAATAGGTGCTAAAAGAGAGAATAACTCGAAATGTTCAAAAATACTTCAAAAATAGGGAGGGAAAAAAATTGAATCACAAGAAAAAAAGTTCGTTGTATGGAAAAGGAATTTCGCTATTAGGAGGATATTTTACGAAGAAATTCGTAAAATGTGCTTGGTTCGAGGAAAAAGCTCGCTATATAAAAACATTCGCAATATAGAGGTTCGTTAGATGGAGGTTCGACTGTATATATATATATATATATATATATTCGCCATATGCGTTATCACACATACACTTATATACAAACTTATTACATAACGTTTAAATATACCTATAGTGATATTTTTTATTTTAACTCCGTTTATCAATGTAACCTAATTAAATCATATAACAAAGCCCACCTTCCTTTAAAACATCTGTGTGTGTTTCTGTACTCTTATTCTATAACATCTCATTTACCAAGCTAAAAAGTAAAAGCGGGAAATTTATCTAACGTTGAAGTTAATTAGGGTATTTTGCATCACAATGAAAGCGCAAAAAAAGTGAAGAACCTCAAAATTTCCATATTGATTAACACAGAGAGGAGGGAAAAATTTCTAAATAAAACATTTATATGCAGCAAACAAGCCAATAAAAGGGCAGAGAAGGGAGAAAAAAAGTAGTGTCCAATTATCTTATCATTATAGTTTTCACATTAATGAGAAAAATAACTGTGAAAAACATGGCTAAAACTAATCCTAAATAATACTTAAAAGTGTAAAGGGTCTTCTGTCAACTGATGTTTCTTAAATAATGTGATATTTGAGCTTTTTCCAACAGCTTTATTCTGATAAAGTATAAACAGAACGCTTGGTGAAGTGATGATTGCATTTATGCGCATGCTCAAGTTACGGAAGTCGCTAACTCCGAGTTAGTGTTTGATATCTACCTCGTTAATGTTTTGTATTTGTTTATGTTTTTCGATTTCTACTATTAGGTCACACTCTCTACATATTTATTTATTTTTTTATCTTGGTGGAGTTTTCAATAGTTAATAAAATACATTTTAAAGCGCTCAATTGAGCTGAAATTCTAAATACACGATTATTTTTGATGACAGTACAATAATTTAATTATAACTAATAAAAATTAATTAATTAAAGCTAATTATTTAAAAAATAACAAATGCAGCCACGTTGGCGACTTAGCGACCCATTTGGCGACTTGTGTCAAAACTTGAAAAGGTTTTTTTCCCTCTCGTTTTAAAGCATTCATTTGAACTTTATAGACACGATTGTTTTGGATGACAATACGATACTTAATGATAATGAATAAAAAAATTAATTACCACTTAATGTTGTGATTCTGTCATATGTATATACATATTTATATTAACTGTAACTATTTAATAAAAGGCAGCTAAAATAAAATTTTTCTTTGTTGACCTAAGTAGAAATTGACTTAAATTTTTTTTTATATATATATATATATATATATATATTTTAAAGAAAGAGAAGGGGATATTTTTGTGGAAATTTTAACATTTCGTTCCCTGTTGCTAAATTTATGTTAAATTTTATATAAATGAGTTTTCGAAAGAATTATGAGAGAAAAAAAGCAAAACGGGGTTGTTGATTATGTAAAGATACAAACCATAAAGCAATCTATATGCAAGGGTTACCCTAATGAAAAGTGGACGAATGCGATTACGTCAGAATGAGTGCAGTCAGAGGCGGCATTCAGATCAAATTTGAATATTTTTTGTTACAAAAATTTCGATGTATTTTCTGAAATATTATTGGGTGTGAATTTGGTATTTCAAATAACGTATCTTATTTCCTTATTTAGCACTCTATGTTTAATGTCAGTTTTTTTGTGTTGAAACTTGAAGAGTTCGATACAAGAGTATATGTTAAATCATTAAATTTTAAATGTTTACACATCCTTCACTAATAATCCCTCCCCCATTCCGATGTGGGATCACAATGGACATTCCTTTCCCTCATACGACGTCTGCTGTCATCTATTCAAAAGGGAACAGGGATATCAAGAGTTTTTGGTAGATAGAGAACTTGCGACAACTTTTTTTTTTAAAAAATGGAGATTTTTTTGTGGTCTTTAAATTTATTTAGTACATTTAAAAAAAAGACTAAAATTAAGAAGAGAAAAATAAATTATCACTACTAAAAGAGGAAAAAAAGGGTAAAAATTGGCAAAAAATTGCATAAACGGGACCCGCTCTGTACAAGTAGTAAATGAACAAATTCTCAATTTTTTAAATTTTGATGTATTACTTTGCTATTCCTTTTGAAAGAACATTCAGGATAAGATATATTTTAATTTTTACAAAAACTAGAGCACTTTATCTTAGTTATTATATGAAATTGCTTAAAAGAACAATGATTATATTCACATAAAGAACTGTAAATTTTGTAAGAAAACAGTGATTGATAAATCTGAAGGTTAAAACACTTCTACTGTTATAAAGAGCATACACAAAAATTCCAGCAAATTATTTTAAAAACATTTTGAGCAATTGCTGTCCCCGTTTGAACTTTAAAAAAAACAACACATTTCAAGTAAAACGCATTTTAAAGTTTGACATGTTATGCAATGTTATGGCACCTGCTTTTTCTAAAACACTTGTAGTTTTTGTTCTCGTGAATAGAAACTAAAAAACTTGGCACTTTTATAAAGCTAATAAGACGGCATATAAAATAAAATCATAAGAAATTTTGTCAATTTTTTAAAAAAATTATTTCTTTAGAGTAGTCGAATATCTTAAGGGGAGTTGGAAACCTCTCTCTTTCTCTATACCGACAATGTTAAATTGGCTGTTTTCGATGTTTCTTTTCTCAAAATCTGCTTTATGTACATGCTTGAAATTTTTCATACTATTAAAGTACACGTCTCTCATTATACTAAAATGAGCTTTTAGCTAATTTTGAATTTTTTAATAAATTATGAAATATTTTATCAAACATTGCGGAATTTGAACCATTTTTTACTTAAAAAATTTGTAAAATTTAAATTTTTGAGTTTTTTACAAAAGGCTCATTTTTTTAGTATATATTAAACATCATTATAAATAATTCATAAAAAATTTACATACCTGTGAACAGTAGTTTCTCAGAAAAGGTACATCGCACATTAAAATTTACATTTTGAGATAAATTGATTTTAATGTATACAGTGAGACTTCTAATCGGCTAGGAAATAAAAAAATAAAAGGCTCAATTTAAAATAAAAGATACATGTTTTGGTTTATATCAGTCGTTACACTTTTAAGCAAAAACAAAGTAATTTGTTTACAATTTTCTCGCCATTAAAATATGCGTGGCCCAAATTCATTGATTATTTAGAAATACGTTTTAAGGGCTTCTAAATACCCTAGAGGTTAAAGTAAGGTATTTTTAGAAAGGTTAAACTCTATACAATTTGAAAATGTAAAAATCTCAAATTGTCAAAAAAAATAAGATTTTAGCTTTCCAACACCCCTTAAAATAAACTTTTCTGATCCCCACCATCAGTAGACTCTTTGCGAAGAAATTGACTCGATGAAATGGGCAATTCCTTCTCTAACATTTTACTCGTTTTAAATTATAACAAGTAATCGTCCTTAATTTCGAATTATTTTGTACTTTTTATGACTTAAAATAATACACACACATTTATAGATATTGTATATGTGTATTATATATCGTCGGCCTAATTATCAGACTGCGTAACTCCACTGGTGTAACTGATTTGATTTTGGAGTGCAACACGCCAAGCGCTTTTTGGCGCGATTAAGGAATCGTGCCAAGCAGCGATGAAGTAAAACTTTAACTCTTGTTTTGTCTACGCTATGCCTTAGTGCGCGCTCCACTTTTAATTTATTCCTTCAAACAGTGTAATCACTATTTTTTATTTCATAGTAAAACTAGATTTCCAAGGGAGAGGTGGTGTCAAGATTTTAATATAAAATAAATACAACAGAAAGTAATTTTATATAATGTATTACACTTCCAGATATAAATTATTTATAGCACGATAAAAATATCAAAGTAAACCATATTGTAATATTATCGCATATCTTGGCGAACATAAACAAAAACTTGGCACCTAGCCCTACTGTATCAAATTAGCATCCCAGATGGAGTTACGCAGTCTGATAATTAGACCGATGATATATTAAATTTGTTATGCTGCTTATTTGTTCACAAGAATTATTAATTATAATTTTTGGCTTTGGAGAGAGGGGCAGCATTTTTCCTTTTTATCCGGGGTGGCAAATCCGTGGCCCTGGTGCAGCTAAAGCAGAGCCATCCAACAAGGACACGAATGATGGTAGGAAGTGTGCACTGCATGCGGTGTTAAACCGCGAAACCTGTTAGTAGCAGAAAAAATGAATCGAAAGTTACGTCTTGCCATATAAAGATGCGTCCGGATCGGAACAACTTGAGGGAGTATGGTTTCTGATTGCTGGAGGTGAGTTTGATGCAGACAGCTATCGACGAATAATTGTAAACTATGGAGAGCACTGTTCAGGTCGAACGTCTTGGAATAATTGATGTCAAAGTTTTCGAGAAGAGCAGCAAACGATATCGGATTTCTATGGCAATGTATGTCCTCACGTATGTCGTGAAACTAAGACAACTGTAAGAAAATCCATTGTAAAACGTTAGAAAACCCACCGTGCAATCCGAATTTGTCACTCTGTGACTTCTAGGTCTGAAGACAACTTAAGAGAGTATTCAATTTCTATTTGGACGATCAAGGGAAGGAAGCTGGGCAGGACTTTCTCAAGAATCAGGCATGTTTTTTCTAGAGTGAAGACACAGACCTGCTGCCGAAACGATGGGACTTGAGTTACGACCCCCAACTTTTCATTTCGGCAAGCCTTGCATATGACGGAGAAAAGTGACTCACTCACCTCGATATCACCGGTGCTATTCGATCTACAGATATGAAGTTTGGCTGGCCTATTCTTTTTGCTAAGTAGATATCCACAGAGAACGTGTTTTGCAAAAATCAACCTCCATGGCGGATTGCGGGGTGTCACAGGTAAAAGCTCTATTTGAACTATAAGATCTAGTGATTTGAAATTTGACATGTTTCTTTTGTTGAGTAGAGATATAATAAAAATGGGTTTTGTGAAAATCGACTCCCAATGAGGGAGGAGGGATTGAAGGGGTGTTACAGACAAAAATACTCGTCAAAAGATAAGCTTCCCAGATTTGAAACTAAAAATGTACGAGTTTAAATTTCGTTTAGTGATTTTCACTTAACTGTAAATAACTAAAAATTATTTTAATAAACTACTACCACATGCAGACGAAGAATTTGTCCACCTTCAAACATGAAAAATGACAAAGTACGTATGCAACTATATCAACAAGACTATTTGGGGGGAACACACTCTTGATATTTAACAAGAGCTGGATGGATGGCGTAGTTAATATGTCGCTGACCTTCTGCATCTTTTTGGACCCCGGTCCAAGACGCTGGATATTCAAGATGCAGAAAAAAGGACAGCGTCCATGTAGTATGATTATGTGGCATACAAAAAATCTCTTGAGTGCCCGTTTGGCTTAGAAGCTCTCTGCCAAAGTAAATTCCTAAGTACAATTTTGCTTCACCAGAGCTCAAGTGCCTCCCTCTGGGGAGAAAAGTGGGCGCCAAGATTACTAGCGGCAATTAGTATCGCCTATAGGGAGCCGCACTAAAAGGGATACCAGCTCCTGGGGAATGCACAAGGTCTGAAAAGGTAAAAATATCAATCTGCAGCCCCATTACAAAAATATTTATCAATAAAGCAAATACTCATTTTCACCACTGAAAAATTGAAACATTATAATTTTAAGATACTCTAATTTGCTTCAAATAAATATAGGAAATATAAAAAAATATACTTTTTTTAAATTCACAGTCTATGAGTCGCATTTTTAGTTATAGAGTAACAATGATATAAATTCAGTTATCTAGGGTTAACTAGCAAAGGAAGTATTTGAATATAACCGATATTTCTGTAATTAAAGTACAGTCAGACCTTTGTATAACGAAGTCGCTAAATCCCAGGAAGAAGTTCGTTACATGGAAAATTTGTTATATAGAGGTTCATCTTTTAATATACTTTATAAACCCCATAAAACAAATATTTTAAATTCATAAACACTAGATATTAAAAAAAGTATTTATTCCCATCTTTTTTAAAATTAATACAGGCTTATTTTATGTATCTTACCCATAAAAAAGGAAGAAAAACTGTAAGGAAAATAAGAAAAAATAATGTCGCTGTATTTTCTATATTAAGGAAATAATTTATATTAAAATTAACGAATTTTAAGGACATTTTCTGATTTAAAGCATACAAGTAATATTAAACATACATTTTATAACTAGAACACGGGGACACGGAATATCTCATACTGAAGGTGAAAGGGGATATCGAAGATGTTTGTAGTGAACTAGACAATGGGGTTTAAAGATTGCACTTCTTGGATGAAACGCCCAGAATTCTATTGCTCTCTGTGAATTACGCACCTAACAAAACCAGTTCAAGATTTATGACCACAATAAAATGTGTTAAAGAGAGAATAACTTGAAATGTGTTCAGAAATACTTTAAAAATAGAGAGAAAAAAATGAATCACAAAAGAAAAAGTCCATTATATAGAAAATGCACTTCGCTATAGAGAGGTAATTTTTCGAAGAAAACCGTGAAATGTTCAAGGTTTCTGGACAAAGTTCGCTAGATAAAAAAATTCGCAATATAGAGGTTCGACTGTATTTCTTTAATCTATTTCTTCTCTTCATTTCTAAAATGAAATGAAGCTAGCTTTGAAATATTTCTTATATCATAAATATAGGGTTAAGTGGAAATCATACAACTGTACCGAATGCGTTAAAGAATATATTTTTGCAAAATGTTAGGCATATTTCCTCTTCCCAAGAAAGATATTTTTCCTTTAGTCACAACAATTCGAATAACTTTTTCGTAAAAATGTTTTTAGCTATGAAAAGTTTTGTTTCTTTGGTGGTTACAAAAAGAAAGTGCGCTTTTAGAGGAAAAATTATTGCTCAGGTTTTCATTTCACTTTTGTTCAACAAATGTCTATGGAAACGAATTCTAAATTAAATTCATTTCTCCGTTCCATCTATTTCTGAACTACTTAACGCGATCTCTAGCAGCAAAATTTATTCATCTTTTTTACCTTCCCTACATTTCTTTGTTTTGAAATTTTCTTATTGGAGAAATTTGCCCCAAAACTTTCCGGGTGTGGAAAAGTTCCCAGACTCAAAAACCTTTTTGATATTGAGCAAGAATAGTTTTGTTGCATAAAAATGATAAATATTTCTGTCTTCCTACACTCCTTGCTTCAAACTTCCCTAAACGTTAATTTTCTTTCAAACTCAAAGAGAAAAAACTACACAATTTTGATAAGTTTAGCAATCAGGACACATGCGCAGTGATCCATCTTTTCCTTCCCCCATCCCCTCATCTTCAAAGTGTAAAATTTTGCAAATTAGAACAGAGCAAAAAAGAAAAAGATAACCGAAAAAAGAAAACAAAATGGCGCCGAAGAAGACGACGGCGCACGGAAGCCTTCTCGCCGGAAGTAAAAAACTTTTGCTTGCGGTGGCAAGAGTTCATCACTCATACGCGAGCGGATCGGTGTCAAGAGTAAAGTTGAAAATCCACCTTCACCATAAACAGAGATAAGAGCCTTCGCGACACGAGGATTACCTCAGGCTGTTTTATGAGTGAGAAGGAATCCCTTTTAGACAACGCTAACAAATAAAAGAAAGAAAAAATGTGAATAAATTTGGAGAGCAGTTTTAAACTTTTCATGTGATAACTTTGGAAGGGGAAAAAAGTGGCAACTGTAACGAGGGCAGATTACGGGTATTTACATTCTATAAAAACGCCATTGTGTGTACTGATAGATTTCCCCGGCTTTACACACAGTGCCATCATCAAAGACTTGGTGGAATTTTGGAATTTGCGGGTGCGAGCATAAATTGTGTTTTAATTAGTATTCAGCTGTATAACAATTTTTAAAATGGGCCAGAGTCCCTGTTTGACAAAGATTTCAGTTTTATTGTCGATGAGAATCCCGTTGAGTTAAATTTCTTTTTAAAAATAGAACATTGTATTTATATGAATAAGACAGGTATGAATGAGAAAGTATTCTCTCAACGGGACGAACGATAAACTAACATGAGGGCAATTGGTGACCTCGTAACTTATAGCCAAGCAACGAGAATGACACCTGAGTTAGTATTCCCTCTTTGAACTTCCACACCCTGCTAACTGATTTGAGTCTTGACGGATTTAGCGTAAATCCCTCTACTATACTGTTTCAACTAATTGGGGCAAACATGTTTTCTTGTTTGAGTTGGTATGCGATTACTAGTGATGTCCCGAGCCAACTCAAAACCGTTATATCTGCCTTTAGATAGTGTGACAGATCAACTTTGACTATAATTTATCCTTCTAATGTATCAGGAGCTCAGTTGTGAGCCTTTCTGTGGGCAGCTGGTAATTTCAATTTCGCGTTCTGTATAAGACGTCATACTTTTACTTGTTCAAAGATGTATATTACTCCGATGAACCGTTTTAAAATAAAACGCAATTAATCAACACACTTCTATGACTGTGAGAAATATAACCCTGGCAGTTGGCATGATCGAATTAAGGTATCCGACTACGTTCGGAACCGTGATTTTAAAAAAGCGCAGAAATGGATAATTTTCATGATATTTAGTGTCACATAGATCAGAATGCATGCATAAAGTTTTTTTAAGGAGATTTTGACGAAAAGAAATGTATTTAAATATATTTTGGCAAATAATTAACACTCTTGGGGAAAGTACTCCTTTAACTGTGATATTAGTTTGAAAATCGGTTTCCATTGAGATGACGGTTTTATGCAAGATAAAAGCCAGATAAAAGCTTCCATATATTTCATAAACACTTCGACTAATAATTCTTAATGCTCCACGGGTTTAGTTATTAAAATGCATTCCTAAGTGTTAAAAGTTGAATATAATCAGTGATTCTAATATTATGTATGTGTTTTCCTCGAACCCTCTCACACCCGCGACAAGCTGAACAATTTTTTTTTCTCAAATTAACATTTTCAAAGTAAACATGATCATTGTTCATGAAATAAGATCATTTCTTATCAGATAATTCTGCAGAAATTTTTCCTTTTCTTGAATATTTTAAGAATTTTAAGGTATCCGACTACACGTTCGGAACCGTGATTTTAAAAAAGCGCATAAATGGATAATTTTCATGATATTTAGTGTCACTTGGATTAGAATACATGTATAAAATTGTTTTAAGGACATACATTATGACAAAAAAATTTATCTAAATACAATATTTCGGCAAAAAATTAACTTAGAATAATCTTTTTTCCAAATGCTCTCTTTTTGTGAAAAATGATTCCATTATAATAATATTTTGTATATATATAGGTCAGACCTCTCTACCGAGGCTCAACTAGAATTTTTGAAAAATTCACATTATTTTCAGAGTTACTAACAATTGAAATAATTATTGGCGTTTTTTTCTTAAAATTGCTCCCCTCTGTTGTCGTAAAATATGAATAAACCCACTTCTAAGTTATATATTTCAAAAATTCTAGTTGAGCCTCTGTAGAGAGGTCTGAGTTATATACAAGCAAAATATTATTATAATCGAAGCATTTTTCCCAAAAGGTGAACATTTTGAAAAAAGGTTATTCTAAGTTAATTTTTTGCCGAAATATTGTATTTAAATAAATTAGTTTTGTCAAAATGTCCTTAAAACAATTTTATGCATATATTCTAATCTGAGGGACACTAAATATCATGAACATTATCCATTTATGCGCTTTGCAAAATCACGGTTCCGAACGTAGTCGGATACCTTAAGTGTTTTAAGAACATTTCAAAATTCTGGATCCTCGTTTCCAAAAAGAAAAGAAAAATGTGGGCGTAAGTGGAAAACTACTTCAAGAACTGATAAATAATAAGAAGTTGCAAAAATTAATCCAGGAAAGACGAGCAGAGTATCGGACAATGGTTTTGAAGTGAGTACCTCAACTGCACGGAAAAGGAAGGTGGCCTTAAGGCAACAAGACTGAGGAGAAAAAACCATCTCTAACTCAGAAAATTTTGAAAAAAACATTTAGCATGGGCCAAAAAATACCGGTCATGAACTGTTAACGACTGGAAGAAGGTGGTCTCTAGTGAAGAAACATTTATTTGTGCAGGGATACAAATCAAGTGTAGTTAGACGAAGTCAAGTTGAAACTTTGTTACCGGATCATATCCAACAGATTGGAAAACACGCTTCTAAGCACATGTTTGGGGTTTTTTTCACAACAAATGGCACTGGAACCTGAGTTTCTCTTAAATACATGATGAATTTTGTCAAATATATAGAAATATTATGTAATGGGATTGCTCCATTTATGGAAACATTTGATGGAACATTTCGACATGACTTGGTCCCTTGTCACAGTTCGAAATGGGTTCATACTTTTATGCTGAAAATAAAATAAAAGTGCTCGATTGGCTTGAAAATGCCCCAGACTTAAATCCTATTCAAAACTGAAGGCATATTTGTGACAAACCTATACGGAACTTTATCACTAACCTTCTGAGTCGTCTTTTTTAGGGAAATTTAATTCCCCTACCTATTTCCAATCAGCTCCAAAAAGAGGACAGGATTCCTTGTTATGCAGATTAGATAAAGTATTTAAGTCAAACGGAATAGTAAAGAAAAAAGCAGTAGGAGAGAGAGATTGAAGCAGGAAGGTAGAATAATGAAGTTAGAGATTTATTATTGAAGATTTCTAGGTAGATAAATCTCAGAAAGAGCTGAGCCGCAGTGTGGTAAATATTGATTTATAATTAAAGTCTCATTAAAGTTTTATATTAGGAGTGAGATTAAAGTTAAATGTTCAATAGGAACATCATTGAATATAATTCTGGGATCTCTTATCGCGGTAATCTCTGCGTGATCGATATTCTAATTGTTAATTAATTGGATCATTAAATATTTAAGTTTATTTAAAGGAAAGTCCCTTTTAAACCTCATATAACTATTTAGATATATTTGTTAATAAAAGTCTTTGATTCTATTTGGAAAAGATAACCAAATAAAGAAAGTTATTTATAAAAATGGCTACTGGCTCTTATCTGACTCCAAATTATTCTCGTTCTCAAAGTGAGATCCAAGGGGATCTTCACATATTCTCAAAAATCGTTTCGCTAAGATGAATTGAAGGACAACAGAGAAAATGACAAAAAGAGTTATACTAGTGTGTTTCCAAGATGATGAAATCAAGAACATGTGTGTGCTACTCTAGTGGAGTTAATGCCAAAACGGGTTGAAAAGGTTATTTCTGCTAAAGGAAATTTACCTCGCACTAATATTCATATTTTTCAGTCTATTGAAGGTATTGTAATAATAAACAGCTATGGATTTAGAGAAAATCGCCTTTTTCTCATTTGTCCCAATTAATTCGAACAGTATTGCGTATGGTCACCACAGTCCGAACTCATGATACGATAGCTACATGTCCGTGATCGTAACCATTAGGCAACCACGGCCACATAAGAAAGACATATGTATTCTTTTTGGTACAAAACTTAAAAATACAAATTTAAAAACTGAGTATATACTCTACGAACTAATAAAAAATCAAATTCAATGCAGGTTAGATGATAAGACTCACAAACATTTATGTAGTTCTTTGCTGCATTTTCTGTAATCCTATTAGGAAAGTTTATTTATGGAAATTTATAACTTCGTTTCTACATTGCTATTACATAAAATAAACAACAAATTAGTATAGGGGTTTTCACGGCCCTTAATAATTGGAGTTTTATTGATACTTTGTAGTCAATTGCATTTTCGACATCATTTATCTACAATATATAAACCAGGGAAATTTTACTATAATGGTACAATCAAAGTGAAGGACGACACTGAGCGACGCGAGGACTTTGAGCCTCGACAGAGTTAATGTGCATTCTAACCTTGTACACAACGGATCTTTAGTTACAAGACTCGACATCCCGACAGTATCAACGCCATCCTCGAGTTAATGACTATGATTCCTAAGCAACCGTAACCACAGAAACCACTAAACTAAACAACGCATACATTTTGCTTAAATCTCTATTGTATTATGGAGGTTGTAATACACAAAAAAAAAGGAAAATTTTAAAATTTTTGATTAAAACTTTTATTTTAAGAGTAGCGTTTCTAAAAAAAGTATTGATGATACATTTTCTAAAATTAATCCCAGAAAAATGACAGTCTTAGGACAATAAGAATACCTGTAACATGTGAATTCGCAACAAGTAACAACAAAACAAAACAAAAAAAATAAGCCAATTCCTACTGAGGTGAACAAAAGAAAATTTTTGTTTTAGTTGCTTTTTATTAAAAAATTACAATTAATATAAATATATATATATACATAAGACAGAATCACAATACTAAGTGGCAAAATAGAAAGCGATTTTTCTTGCAATTTTCCATTTTCCTTTCTATAGAAGGTGTTGGACTATTATTTTTGTTTGCTCCTATTTATTCTGTAACTAAATTTAACTAGTCCAACAACATAGTATAGTAAAAAGAAATCACATTCTCAGAAATTAGACCATTCCAGGTGAAGTTTGAACCTTTGGATTAGAAGTACAACGCGTCACTCATTGCGTTACCGGGACACGACGAATGGTTTTAATTTCTATACATGCTGTTGGTCTATTATTTTTGTTTGTTGCAATTTATTAATTTTTAAATTTAATTAATGAATTAAAATTTGAGAAAACTGTATTGACATCAAGTGTCCTCCACTACAAGTTTAAAAAATTTATTTGAACTTGAAAGGATGAATAGAAAATATTTTATTAACGATTGAAAATTTGAACAAGATAATATATATATATATATATATATATATATATATATATATATATATATATTTAGGGAAAGTGTGAACTAATAGTAGGAATTGAAAAAAATGTAATTTAATAAGCGTGCAGAAAACAACTTACATTTTACAACTGAAAAAATTATTTTAAAATATTTAAGACACATGTGCAGTGGGCTACAAAAATGTTCGCACACTTGCAATTTCTTATAAAATTTAATGTTTTCAACTAATAAAAATTAACATATTGTAACTGTAATTTTTTTATGATATCTGCAACTTGTTCTTAATGAAATGACATAACTATTTTTTTAAAAATTGTATAACTATTTTTTTAAAAAAATAATTAACAAAAAGCTACTAAAAATTCACGCCACAAAAGTCTTCGTACACTTAACAAAAATCTCAACTTAGCTTTAAAAAATGTATTTCTTTCTTAATTTAGTACTTTAGTAGGATATATTTTAGTGTCCACAATATCTTTTTTAAGCGTCTTGGTATAGATTTAATCAGTTTTTTGTAATTTCTGCATCGATTTTCCTCCATTCTTCTGTGATTATTGTTTTTACTTCACATTTTATGTTTATTTGTCATGCTTTATTTTTTCCATCAAAATCTCACCAAATATGTTTTACTGAGCTAAATAAAGAGATTGAGAGGTGTTTTGATAATTTAGGGAAAGTTATAGAGGCACCAGTGGCGTACATTGAGAGCAGTGTGCTTGGCGTCAATATCCTTTTAAAAAATGAAGTCGGCTCCAATATCCAAATTTCGGACGGATAATTTAAAATTTCTCTTTAAAATATTTAAATAGAGCTCATGATTCACAATACCATCAAAAAATACCACATTACCTAATTCTGAAGCCAATTTACACCTCCACGCCAGAACACCTTCACTTCAATGCTGAAGCATGGAGGTGGAGGAGTTCTTGTTCCACATAAATTCATGGAATTAAACTCCTTATTTTTTCATTTACAAGCTATTATAGGCCCTTCGAAACCAAAAATGTTTAATTATCTTCCATCTTAATCAATTTGCTGTTAATTTTGAATATTCTGAAACTTAATCCCAAGAACCTAGTTGGATGAATAAAGTATGGAGGTGGAAGTGTTTTTGCGTGGGGGTGTAAATCGGCCACAGAATTAGGTAATTTGGTATTTTTTTGTTGATATTATAAATCACGAGCTCTATTTAAATATTTTAAAGAGAATTTTAAATTATCCACCTAAAATTTGGATACTGGAAACGACTTCATTTTTTAACAGGATAATGACCCCAAGCACATTGCTCTCAATGTACGCCACTGGTGCCTCTATTACTATCCCCAAATTATGAAAACACCTCTCAATCCCTTTATTTAGCCCAGTAGAACATATTTAGTGAGACTTTGATGTAAAAAAAGAAAACCTGACAAATAAACACAAAATGTGAAGTAAAAACAATCACAGATGAATGGAGGAAAATCGATGCAGGAATTACAAAAAACTGATTAAATCTATACCAAGACGCTTAAAAGTTGTTGTGGACACTAAAAGATATCCTACTAAGTACTGAATTAAGAAAGAAATACAATATTTAAAGCTAAGTTGAGATTTTTGTTAAGTGTACGAAGACTTTTGTGGCGTAATTTTTTAGTAGCTTTTTGATTAATTTTTTAAAAAAAGTTGTTATACTATTTTTTAAAAAATAATTCTGTCATTTCATTAAGAACAAGTTGCAGATATGAAAAAAATTACAATTACAACATATTAATTTTTATTAGTTGAAATCATTAAATTTTATAAGAAATTGCAAGTGTACGAACACTTTTGTGGCCCACTGTAGATAATATTTTACATAAAAGTGAAACATCTCTTTGAATTATGTATATTTAAAATAAAATTATATATGAAAGCAAAATACTTTGCCAGAATCAACAGAGTTGGTATAATTTCGCAGCAAGTGAGTGAAATGCATCCAAAAGGTAATTCAACATTTACAAAATATATGCAATAAAAAAGTGTAGGGAAAAAAACAATTTTAATAACTTGAAGTTTACAAGTGACTCAAAATTGTTTTTTGAACTATATATACATATTGGTGATAAATATTGACTCCAATTATTTTATTCATCGCGAATATTTTTTTAAATCTTATTTCCTGATTTACATAGAGTTCCAACTCAGACAAAAGTACATATAGTTACTGTTAATAAATTATTTTAACTAAAATTACATTACAGCTAACAGTTCAAGTATTTTCCCGATGAGTAAATAAATAACTTAAAGATTCCAGTATTAATTATTTAGCCTAATTAAAAATTCCAAGTAAAATAAACTTTAAATGTGACCCGGCAAAAACACAACGAACGAGTTAAAAATTATTCAAACATTTGACAAGAAACTGAAATGCTATAAACATTAATTTTATGTGACACGATCATACAGAATTCACTAAGAATATTTACTAAAACATTTGACTAAGGACGACATGTTATTAGTAGCATATCAACGGAGCTGAATATTTTACTATTATGAGAGAGAGATCCTAATTCAGAGCTGAAATAACTCAAAATCATTTTTCTGCTTTATTATTTGAGGAGATGTAACTTAGTTTACCTGATTAATATTGATATTAGGCGTTGATCTTTATTAACTCTGATATAAATGAGACATTTATTCCAATGGAATATTTATTTTCGTTTCCAGGATTACTGAAGCCAGTCTTATGTCATCTTCGATTTGTTTAAATGGTTACTGAATATCTATGAATAATATAAAAAGGAAATAACCGAGTTGTATATATCTTGGAAATTGCAAAAATATTTTTAAAAACTCATACAGATAAAAAATACTTTAAAATTTTTTTTAACGTTGAATATAGGGAAAACTTTATCTAAAAATTAAATAAAATGACTTTTTGGTAAACAACATTTGTACCACATTTTTCTTCTCTTGAAACAAACTGCGAATTTATTCCAGTTCTTCCTATTGGAATATTTTCCCATCAAATCAAATGAAATAAATTTAAATAATTAAATTTTAACCCTCTAAGATATATATAGAAAAAAGGTATTTTTTTGCATTTTCTAGAACCACATTACAGAATAAAGCTGACTTAATGAATAACTATTTTATTACAGTAAGTAAAACGAAGTCTTTATAATGTGATAAAATGTCTCACAAAATTCCATTTCCCATTATTTTAGATTTTATTCATTCTATACAAATTTAAATGGTTTAGAAATAGCAAAAATCTGTAAATTTTATGCGTCTACAGAATCCTCCATAATACCTAAATTAAATACCAATAGATTCTTCTATAAAAAATCGAAGCTCTGAAAACCAGGCGATTTTTTTAAGTACATTGTCAGTAAAAAATATAATTGGTCACAAAAATATTCAAATGCATATGCTTTGAACATAAAGCTCTTCTTAAACTTCCCTATATTAATTATTCTTTTTATTATCATTTATTTCTGGTTTTAAAAGATTAAAATAAAATCATTCTTTTAAAAACTTAAATTACTTTTAATAATAATTGCTGTAAATCGAAAGGGATACTATTTTTTTTCTAGAAATGTAAGAATCTAAGACATTTTATTATTTTGTTCGTAATTTATTACCGTGTTTTAACAAAAATAGTCAATTAGAAGATCCCTTTTTGGATTAATTTAAATGTTAAGTATATACATTTAATAAATTAAAAAAATGATGGCGTTGATTTCTGCAAATAAATATCGAAATAAAATTTTAAAAATTGAAATAATAGTCCACTAAAATAAAATTAAAAAAAAATCTATTTGAAAGAGTAACAAAAAGGGAAATGATAATGGAAAAACTGAAAGAGGTTGAATGTCATTAAAAACTCAGACAAGTCATAACTAAATACACATAAAAAAGAAGAAAAATGTTTTTCATGTATGGATTTTAAAAAGGAAATTTTTAAATTATGCTAAAAGGGTTTTTATTGCTTTAGACATGAAATAAATTTTTATAACTCTAAATTAAAATCGTCATATATAAAAACTAACATACATATTATTTATAAATAATAAGTTCTGCATTTAGATTTGGTATTTGAAGTACTCCCAGATTGTTTTCATCGTGTTGCCACATCCTTAAAGCTACATTTTCCAACATCTCATTCTTAATTTTTAACATGTCTATAAAAAATAACATGGTAAAAATTTACTATATATTATAATGATGCCATAAATATAAAGAAAAATAAAACTTGTATTTATATACCTCCAAATTAAAATACTTATAAAATTTTAAAATGTTATTTTTTAAAAATCTTTTGAAAACGAATATTAATGAATGGTGGTTGCTATAAAAAATATATATATATATATATATCCTGAAATACTTTACAATCAATGAATAGATTTTAGATGGATGAACGAAGACATTCGCTATTGGTTATTTTTTCCATCAAATAATACTGAATATTTTTCAGCTAGAGCTAAATCAATTTTAATTCATCATCCAATATAAAAAAACAATAAGTAATCACAGTACTATTAATTTCATATGTATATGTTTCGGATAAAAAAATTACTGAAGTATAAAATAAGTTTTTCGTATTTTTTAGTGGAGCATCTGGTTGAGAAACTTGGTTTCAAATATTAGATCTGATATCCTATTAGTTTTGATGATATTTGAAGGTTTTCTAGAATGTGTGTGTGTGTGTGTGTTTTCAGTATCAAAATCTATGCCTTTACAAATTTCAAATGCGTTTTTTTTCTACATTTTATTTTTGTCAATTTAAGTGTTTTCTATTCCCTAAAGCATTTTTTTTCAGTCGAAGATGCAGCAATATTGAAATATTGTATACGCGTATACATATTTCTTATAAATGTACTATAAAAGTTAAAATCTATTTAGGTCAGCGAGTTTTATATTTTTTTAATGTTTAAGTTAATTCTTAAAATTTTAACTTAGTTTGAAAGTTAACGTATCAAATTTAAAGTTAGTTTTAATTGTTTTATTAGTTTAGTTGCGAAAAACATAACTTAAACAAAGGTTGATATTTTCAATTCCATATTAAAATATATTCCCAATCCTTCAAATATATATGTATTACTCAAAAAAGCTAAAAAATATTAGAAAAACTATTTTTAAAGTAATGGCTTGCCAAACGGTATTTTTACAGAACCAAATTAAAAATGTCTGAAAAAAATCAAAAATCTTTAATTACTTTTAATATTTTTGCCTTACAAAAATATTTTCTTTTTCTTTTGGAAATGGATACTATGTAGCATTAACTAAATTCATAATATAACTTTGAAAGAGAGCTCTGAAGTAAAATTAATTTCATAAACCAATAAAAATAATTAATGGTTCTTCTTGGAGTTAATAAAGCCAGAAGATCAGAGCGCCCAATAACTGCTTTAACGCTCAACTGTTAATGCAACTGTAAACCGTGATTTTTCCTTCACGAGCTCATTAATGGAGATTTACGATGGTTCAAAGCAAAATTAAAGAAAAACATCGCCTAAGAAGCACTTCATAAAATACAATGTGAAACAGAGTTTCGTAAATTGTTACATGCTTAAAAATATCTTCTGATATTGGTTTTAGCAGTGATCGAAGTAATTAGCCAAAATGGTTATCAAATCTTTCTGAAATGGGTTTTAAGACACATAAATATATTTATTCAGTAAAAATCGCTTAACACGAAATTGAAGGGACTGAAATATTTTTTCTTATTAAAGGGTATGACAAAAAAAAAAAAAAAAAACGACACATATATTCCATAACATTAAGCTTATTAGAATACATTTTATTTACATGATATGTAAAAATGTGCATGTATTTAATAAAAATCAATAAAACAAGAAATAATGAAATTTAAAACATTTTCAAGTTTTTTGAAAAACAAAACATTTATTGAGTTTCTGGAAAATAATATATCTTTCTTTGCATTGTCTTTGTTAGCATCAAATAGTCAACAGATTTTACGATGTCGTCCGTTTTGTTATTTATTTCACCACTGAAATGAGCGTCTAAATAACTGCGCATACTTTTCATGATGTTCCTCATTTCAGAATGACGTGGGAACAGGAGCTGCATTATTCATTTACTTTTCGTCATCGGAATCTGCATCAATGATATTGCTTGAGCTTTGTAGAAACTCAAAAGAGATCTTCGTCTGCGATACGCAGATTATCATCATCTACCGCAACGAATTATTTCAATAATACAATAGCACAGTCCGATCCAGCTGGTGTTTTCCGTATTTTGATTTTTTCAAGAATGAAAATATTTTCATCTTAAGCGAATTTCGTTTCATTTTAAGAGAAAAAAAAAAAATGCATGAACATAGATAACTTTGTCGGGACCGTGGTATTATTTCGTGTTAACGGATATTTCATCTTAAGTGTTTTCGCGTTAAACGTATTTTACTGCATTCACATATTTTTGTATTTGGTCTATTTTACTGAATAAAAGTAGTAGATATTGTTGAATAAGTTTATTTCTGTAATAAAAAATTTAAAACGCAAACCTTATTTCATGAAATATGCGTATATTGCAACATGTGCGTATTTGTATTTTTCACAATTCCTACTATTAGCTCGTTCTCTCTTTTATTTATTTATCTTGGTGGAAAATTCAATCGTTAATAAAATACATTTTAAAGCACTCAATTGGGCTGAAAATTTATATACATGATTATTTCGGATGACAGTACAAGAATTTAATTATATAATTAATAAAAATTAATTCATTAAAACTAATTTAAAGAATTACAAATACAGCCATGTTGGCATCATTTTTGGCGACTTGGGTCAAAACTCTAAAAAAGGTTTTTTTCTCTCGAAAGCATTCAGTTGAACTGAAATTTGATATACACGATTGTTTTGGATGACAATAAGATACTTTAATGATATTTAATACAAATTAATAACCACTTATGCCAATGGGAGAAATTTGATCATTGAAAAATTTAATATGCCCCAGTCCTTCTAAACCAGGGGTGCCTAACCCACCTTCACCTAACGCCACTTCGGAAAAACGTAATAATCCCGCTAGCCGCATATGTATCTTTATATTAATTTTGCACCCATTAGAAACATTTATTGGAATGAAAATTAAGTAACGGAATGAAGTATTATTATTGTTATCGTTATCTTTCATGCATACAAACGTAGATAATTTAACAATTATAATGCAATGATCAAATAGGCATAGCTCTAGCCATAAGCAGAGCGGTAAAGTTACAGAAATCAAGTGTAATGCTGCGCGGGGTCGCTGCAATGCATTACTGCTCACTTCTAAGCATGTATAAAAACAGAAGCAACGTTACAAAATAGAAATAGTTATGGTATATATTTGTTACAAAACATTACATTAAAAACAAAAATATGGGACAAAATAATCATATTTTGTAAAGTTGTAATGAATCTCGTGGAGACTCCAAAATGATTCCCATCCCTATTCAAAACAGAGGTTCTTTTATGGCACAAAAACTTTAATTTAGGGCCATTCTAGGCTTAGGCACACTAGGCACGTGCCTAGGGTGCAAAAGATTAAGTCCGCTAAAAATTGAAGGGTGAAAAAAGAGAAAAATATGTATTTACAGTATAAACGTACTTCCGCTACGAAGATAGTAAAGTGATATAAGCGATGAAACAAGAAAATTAACAATTTGAAAACAGTTAATACATAATAAAGAGTGTTTTTTTTCCAGGTATAGAAGTTTAAGTTGGCATTACTTTCCAAGATGGCGACCGATTTAACATCTGTAGAGTGATTTAATCTCAGTTTGGTTTGGCAATTCATCAAAACGATCATCAAGCAAGGCGTAGATTCGTCGAATGGGCCCAAAACGAGATTGCCGTTGTTCCCGATTTTCATAAGCGAATTTTGTTTAGCGATCAAGCGCACTTCTGGTTGAATGGCTACGTCAACAAACAAAACTGCCGCATTTGGAGTGAAGCTAATCCACAAGTGTATGTCGAAACACCGTTACATCCAGAAAAACTGACTGTTTGGTGCGCTTTATGGGCTGGTGGAATCCTTCTTCAAAAATGATGAAGGCTACAACGTTACAGTCAATGGTGATCGGTAGAGAGCCATGATTACTAACTTTTTCATTCCTGAATTGAACAATCATGATATACAGGAGCTGTGGTTCCACAACAAGACGGCGCAACATGTCACACGGCTCGTGCCACAATCGATTTATTGAAAGACACGTTGGGTGACCGCCCAATTTCACGTTTTGGACCTGTGAATTGGCCTCCAAGATCTTGTGATTTAACACCGCTAGACTATTTTCTGTGGATCTATGTAAAGTCATTGGTCTATGCGGATAAGCCACAAACGCTTGACCATTTGGAAGACAACATTCGCCGTGTTATTGTTGATATACGGCCACAAATGTTGGAAAAAGTCATCGAAAATTGGACGTCCAGATTGGACTACATCCGAGCCAGCCGTGGCAGTCCTATGCCAGAAATCATATTTAAAATGTAATGCCATAAGATTATCTTTCGAATAAAAAAATTCATGTCAATCGAATAATACATCGTTGTTTTATTGCAATTTAAAGTTCTATACCTCTAAAAAAATACCCTTTATATTCTATACTGTAATTGTAAACGATTTCATTAATTTACTGTACTAATTTACAAAAGAGAGAGTAGGTGGTTCGTGATGCTGTAACTTAAGAAATGAACAAGAGTGGCCAAACTATATATGCCACTATTATTTCCTTATGGCTGTCGGTTGCCAGTTTGTGACACGCAGAATCCATGTGGTGGATAGTGGAAAAACTCTCCAAAGAACTAAAACAAAGTAAGGGAAAATAGTAAGAAAACCTAAGAACCACTCCGAACCCAAACTAGCAAGGTAAGAGTTGAAAGAGCTGCTTTGGAAATCGTGGGAGAGGGGCGGGGGAGGCCTAACTGTTTGAAGTGTTTAGGGCACCGTGAAGGTTAAAAATGACCCTGTTTAAATTCTTGTCCTGACAGAAGCAGAGTTCCCGTCTGTGTTAGCACTGTCTTATTCTTAGAAACATTGAGAAAGTAATAAACAATAATATTTGCTTGCTGGAAAGTTCTCTGAATAATTTTTTCAACAATGATCCAAGAAAAATCGCAGGCATAATTCAAAATTATCCCCAATTTTTTTCCACTATTCACTGATTTTGTTTTTTAAAATTTTTAATAGAGCTGCGGATTCGTGTTTTACCATTGCAGTCCTCGTACATTCCCCGGGAGCTGATATCTCTTTATTGCGGCACCAATCGCCGAGGTAATTTTGACGTCCAGAGCTCTGGCGATGCGAAACAGTACTTGGGATTTGAACTTTGCCGAGACCACCCTAGCCAAAGAGGCACGCAAGGAATCTTTTACATGCCATATAATCATACGACATGGCCGTTGTCGATTTTCTGCATAATGAAAATCCACCGACTTGGGCCGGGGTCAAACCCGCAACCTTAAGCGTACAAGGGCGGTCACAAAGCAACTACACCAGCCAGTTGGCATTCACCGAATTCTGGGGGCCGGCAAACGTTTCGAATTATAAAAGTTTGAGTTATATGAACTAATTGCATAATATTGTTGTAAACATGAATGCGGAAAAGTGGTAGACAACTTCTGTTAATTGAATAATAACAGATTTATTGATAGACAAGGACAAACAAATGACTGCACGAAGACAGATTGATTGAATATTAACGTCGCACTGTTCAGCAGCACGAGGGCTTTTGGCAACGGACCACGTAGTTTTGAACCATGGTCAAGTGACGTGGACGACACCTGAGATGGCACTCCCTCTCCTAACTATCACATCACACCAACAGGAGGACGTTTCAGTTCTCGACAGATTTAACGTGCATCGCTGCCCTACACGGCGTGTCTTTAGTGGTACTGGGCTCGAACTCGTGACAAGGCAAGTCACGATCCGATACCTATACCACTCGGCTACCGCGGACACCTGCACGATGACAGATCGACTTATATATGTACACAAACTTTTTCATATCTGATTATTTACAGTTATAGAAGACACTCTCGTTATAAACAAGCATTACAGCACTTCAGAAATGGTCATCTAGAACAGTTCCAACAGCAGAAACTCAGACAGATTGTCTCTCTGTCTTATCACAGTCAACGCATCAGCAGGTTCTGAGCTTGACTGACTTATTCGTTGTTTCAAAGGTCTCGTATATAGCCTCATGGAAGCTTCCAGAAGGGCTGATTCCAGAGACTTCTCGATGGTTTCGTGGCGATACCATTTTTCGTCACATTTGTCATCAAGAGCGACAAAGTCACTAATCTGGTAACCCTGTTCACATCTTGTAGGGTTGCTTTTATATTATTTTTGACGTTCATTTTGGGAAGCTAACTTAGCAAGGATTTCCTACAAGGATAGTACCGTTGCAAGGAAAACACACTTGGGTATTTCAATATTTTGTTTTACATTCCTGTATAAAGAGAAGCCTTGGAATCTATTCTTTGCGCAGGATTATCAATCTTTATAAAAACGAAGCTAATGTGCGAGAAATCATAATATTTTCTGAAAAAATTTCGAAGGATCGTTAGCAAAAATAAGTCTACATGAAAAAACGTAGAGAATATTACATAGAAAAGTATTGAACCCATTTATTACAGTCAGACATTATTTAAACTATGATTCCATGGGATGAACAGCCTTTTAACAAGGAAAAAGTTTGAAATAAACTTTCTTTTACGGTGCCATTTAAATAGTTCTTAGTGTCTCGTAATTTTTTTTCTACATGTGAAGGAAAAACTGATCCTCAAAGTCACTAATAAAAGAGATAAAGTCATAAAGTTTCTTATTAAAAATAAATTCTAAATTTGTTTCCGCGTGACGGCATTACGGTTTAGCAAATTTAATCAAGCGCTTGCGATATTGAAGATTATACACGCCATTCGAATTTGTCGATGTTTCCAGGAAAAACTTCAGAACTTCAGCATATAAATTTCATCTAGTTGCACAAAATAGAAGATTTCGAATTCTATAAATCTCTCATTCGACAAACTCCCTCCCTCTTCCCTCTTTAAAATCCCTTTTCCCCTCTTGAAGACGCGCAAACAGTTTTTCAAAAGTTTTTGAAAAAGGGTTTATATTGGCACTTCTTGCGGAAAATTTGTTTTCATAAACATCATTTCGCATTTTTTTCCTCCTGAAGAAATGAAAAGATTTTAAAATTGACTTACAAGAAGTCAAATTCTTTTTTTTATCTCCGACATCGCTGCGTTAAAGGGATTTTGTGCCTATTATTTTCAAAAAAGTCTTGAATCGATTTCCAAGGTGCGGATATACTTTATGCACGTTGTTATGTAGAGTGTAGTCTTCTTTATCTCTAAATATTGGAAGGTTATCCAAGTGTCAATTTTTATTTATATTCTCACGTCTTATCGCCAACTACATCGGTATACACTTGTTTAATATTGAGTTGTTTTTAGGTTGGCTTTTAAAAAATGAAGAGCTAGTTTAAGATAACCCAAACAACTGAAGAGCTAAGACTATACTGTAGATTTTGATGAAATTTTATCGGTAGTGTTTGCAGATATAAAGTTTTTTTTTCAGACTTCATTGATATTTTAATGTGCAAGAAAAAAAATTTAGAAATAAAGCAAGGGAAATACCAAAATAAATGGATGGAAATTTCAGAATAAATTTAGTTGAAACTTTGACATACTCGTTTAAGAAGAGTAGGAAACCTTTGTACCTACAACGTTAAATTGGCTGTTTTCGATGTGCCTTTTCTCAAAATCTGTTATATTTACATGTTTGAAATTTTTCATACACTAAAAGTATACCTTTCTTAGTGTACTGAAATGAGCTTTTAGCTCATTTTAAATTTTTTCATAGTTTATAAAATTATTTCATCAAACATAGTGAAATTAAACCCATTTTTCGCATAAAAAAATTCGTAAAACAAACTTTTGAGTTATTTTTTACAAAAAGCTCATTTCAGTATATATTATCCATCATTATAAATATATCACAGAAAATTAACATACCTGGGAACAGTAGTTTCTCAGAAATGGTACATCGAACATCAAAATTTACATTTTGAGAAAAATTGATTTTAATGTATTCAGTGAGACTTCTAATCGGCTAGGAAAAAAAATGCTCACAATTTACAATAAAAGATAGATGTTTTGGTTTATATTGAACTTTTAAGCACACACACACACAAACGTACTGTGTTTGCATTTTCCGCCATTCAAATGGGCGTGGCCCAGTTTCAACGATTATTTAAGGACTTCTAATTACCCTAGAGGTTAAAATAAGGTATTCTTAGAAAGGTTAAAACCTATACAATTTGAAAATGTAAAAATCTCAATTTGTCAAAAAAATAAGATTTTATATTCACAACACCTCTTAATCTAATACTTCGTCTTTTATTTTTTGGAATGATTCGAGGTAGCCACGGTAACCTAGTAGTCATGGTCATGAATTTGTGGCTGGCGAGTCGTGACTTTCGCGAGTCCTGGTTCCACAGCAGACTTGCCATGAAGAGATGCCATTGCATATTAAACCAGCCGTGATTTAATGTCCTGAAGCTGGCGTAGTGTGGACTTATGTAAAGTGAGGTACCAGCTCAGATGCCTATCTCGTCATTTGATTGAGGTTCAAACTACGAACAGTAAAACCTGTTTTTGTGTGGTAGATAGGGACCGTAAAAAAAGAAACCGGACAAAAAAATATGTGACAATTTCATAAATACTTACATATAACTCCAAACTTTGTCGACATGCTACAAATTTTTTTTATGCGACGAAGAGAGACCGCATAAAAAATCGCACTTAAAAATCTATCAATCATTTACGAAATTTATGAGAAAGCACTTCCATAACGAAATAAATAATTAAATTCAACACGAAGACATTTTAAAAATATTTAATTTCTCATTGTATACATGGAAAAATTTTCGCACAAAATGCACATACATAATTCACTGCTACTCATCGTAACCCAAAGCACGCATCTTCCTGATATGAATTAGTTCACAATCGCTTTCGTTACTTGATGATACAATTTCAATTTATTTATTTTCTGGTACCATAAAGTGATAACTTTTTGTCAGTTGCTTGTGAACGTCATGTTAAGCAATATGCATGATCGAAGACCTTTTTGGAATCTCAACTTCCTTTCGGAATTGGTATCTAATCTAAGGAAATGCTTTTTTCGATTTGATGGAAAGCTAAATCCCTCTATCCATATATTTTATCCACTCTCAAAGAATCCAGCTTTTCTTGTCCTTCCTCATTATCTATCAAATTATTGATAGTTCCACTGAAAGTTTCTTCTTCAATCAAATGCGTGCTGCTAGTGCGTTGAGAGAAAATAACTCAAAGTGCATTGTCGAGAGACTCTGTTTATAGCAAATGAACTGAGCGTCTTGAAGTGTATATATGTGCTTTGATAGAAAACATAACAGTGGAGCCAAAGCCGTTGAAATTCATATAGCACGCAAAAAGTATCGCACAAAAAATCGTACAAAAATAAAATCACAAAAAACAAATCGCACAAAAATAAAATCGCATAAAAAAAGGAGCACACAAAAATAGATTTTCTTGTATAATGTCCATCCCAACTGCGTTCTCCTGTTGCTTTAGAGCTTGACGTTAATAAAATTGAATCAAAATCGGAGTACAATTCGAAATTTATTCTAAAATTCATTAGTAAGCGCCGCTGGTTTATTTTTTTATCAGGAAACAATTCACGCAGTCGCATAAATCTACAGTAGTGCAAATTCAAAATTTAAACAACTGTGAGGCGCAGTAATATAAGTCTTTAGTTACAAAATAATGAAAAAAAATGAAAAGCAGTCACTTTCAAATTTTGGCACTCCAATTTCATTTCCTTACATCGTGTACACAACCAGTGAAATAATTCTGAAAGTACCTCCTCAAATAATTCTTGCAGACCAAGGGTCGGCAAACTTGTTCCTGTGATGTGTCAAACCAATCTATCAGTGTGATCCAGAGTGCCACACAATAGAAAATATTTGAAATAATTCGATTCCTGTGGTAATACATGCAAATTTACAGAATGGAGGCACAAAGTATGTGTGTGGATTTGGTTTTATTATACATTAATTATTTATCATTTGAAAATATTTATTAACATAAGAATATATGTCCTTTGTATATTCGTCATCGGCGAAAGACTTGGCTTCGGCAGCTACACAATGAACAATTACGAAACTACATTCAGTCGCTTTAGGTTTGTTTCCAACTGTTAGACAACAAATGTTTTTTCTATCCAGTAACAACACTGTAATGGCTACACCAACTATCTACAATTAACTCTACTACTCTCTAATAACAAATAACAACTTTATTTACAACTTCTAACTACTCACACCTTATTTATTATTAACTATATATCACACCTTATACACTAACAAATTCTCACAATTCATAATACTCTACTCAAACTCTTTCTAGACGTCCCTCTCTCTCTGTCTCGTTATACCCTCAACTCCCCGTATTCCCGGGAATACACTTACATAACGCCCCCGTTGAAACAGCGCCATCTATAACCTTCACAAGCTCTTTTCAAAACGACATTTCTTATCGGGATTCTTAAATGTGGTCTGATGTTTAGCTTCAAAATGTCTGTAGACTTAACGTATGACGCTGTTATGGCATAGCAAACGTACAGTACAATAATTTTGTTGTATGAATCGATATTCACATTCACCCAAGAGGCTTGAAAACCGCGAATATTCACCTTTGTTTTCAGTGGCCATTTGAATTAAATATATGGGTATTAACCGTCAGAATAATTAAACAAAATACAAGTTCTCACAATGAAACTAAGAATATGTGTCATAAAGTTAAAAGTAGCATAAAACGTCCACAACGTGCATCCAACTTAATTCTACTTTGACTGAAATTATACTTGGTACTTGTGTACTGGTCCTATGAACTGAACGAGAATTGTTCCGCGTTCCATAGGTTGCCGACCCCTGTTCTAGACACTTCTAGATTTGTCTTGAGGCTTCCAATTTTGTTGCAAAATTTGGCGAACAAATTTTCCACCACAAATTTATTTTTCTTTAAATGTTCATTTTCTACTTGCCTACAGAACATCTTTCCTGCGACAATTATTTTCCAGCAGAGAAGAATACTAGGTTCAAATTGTAAGTTTTGTGTGTATGCAGTCTTTTTACACACACATTTATAATGAGTTTAATATTTTCGCTTTCAAATCAACGTAGTTGTAAAATTACTGTATTTAATTATATATTTATTTGTATAGTGCTACATTTGAAAATAATTTATTCTAAAACATTCCCCTTCAATTGTTAAAGGAGATATCAAGAACTGAAAAATTGTGAAAGACTTATTAAAATCAACAAAAAATAATCGAAAATCATTTCGCTAACAGCAATGACCGAAAGCTGTTTATATCTCAAAACGTCTTCGATGTTTAAATTTTTCTTTATAAAAATTAAAACTGCTTCGCTGCAATATTTTAATCAATTTTCTGCATGCTCTGCGTTTTCAGATGCGAAAACGTAATAATTGAAAAGATTCCAGCCGATAAATAATTTCATCTTTCATAAATAAAAAAAATATCATTCGTACGCACTTAACTAAATTTTCGAAAACATTATTCGTAATTGCACTTTAAAAGGAGAACATTCTACCTTTTAAAAAGTGAATAAACAAGTATAAAAGTTAAAATTTTTTGCAATTGTAGTGAATTCCACGCTCAAGTAAAAATAAAATTAAATAATCGAATGATGCATTGAAATGTTAAAAAAACATTCCATTGTTTCCATTTTCCTCCAAAAAGGCTTAACTTCAGATGATCATTCTTCGCAAAATGTGAAAACCCACAGCCGTGATCGGTTAATGCATTTTTCTTAATTAGGTAACGATCTTTTAATTGTTGCGGAATTATTCAAATAATTTCGTTTCTGAAAAAAATCTCATAAGAGATTTTTAATTGTTCTTTATTTACTCAACTAATTAGTGCACTACATTTTGATAATTAAACTTCATGGAAATCTGCGAACACAAAACATTTTGTGAGAATTACGCTTCAAGAATTCCATATTAATGCTTTTAAAAGCTCCGGATTAAAAAATATGGTGTCGTAAGAGATTGTAGGCTATGTAAAGTTCATAATGGCGAAGTGAAAAAAATATTACCTTTGAATAAAACAATGAATTCTCATGTCAAGAGGTAATTTTCGAACTCATGTACTTGGGAAAGAAGGAAAAATAATGATATTAATAAAATAGAATAATATTTAAAATGTGATGGAATGGATAGCTTAAAAATTGCCAACATTAGATTTAACCAATTGTTGATAGGTCGCAATCTGGCAAACCTTGGGTTTCATTGGTTTTTGCTTGAAAACCAAAGCTTTTGAATAATCTAAGAGAATAAAATGGAATAAGTAATAATGAGGATACAGCTCGTGCGCTAGCATGGGTCTTTAATCATTGTAACCGACTGATTTGGCAGCTCTTTTTTCTCCATAAATGTTCCCTTTTACATAATTGCGTTCGGCATGGGTTCTATTTTGACATTCTGTATAAAAAATGCACACATGAGGCTAAAATTATACTGCTGTTTCTAAGAAATGCAGCACCAAGAGGGAATCATCAGAATTAAATTAACTTTGCAGGAAATATCAATGATAGGATGTTACGTAAAATATTAAAGTTTCAGAGCCACCGCGCATGTGTGGTGTACGCAGCGCCCTCTGAACTGATGCTGAAAGCGTATAAATAGAGGGCTGTAGCGGGACGTTGAAAATAGTTAATGATTATTTGTTAGTGGCGAACGTTTAGTGTGACTTGAATATGCCTCCAAGACGAAATAAGGAGAGAATCCAACAACTTATTAGGATTTTCCTATCGCGCAATAGGAGCTAGTGTACAGCGGAACAATTCCACAGTGATGCGAGTATGGAAGCAATAGACCGACGAGCGTGAAACAACTCGAAAAAACTAGCAGTGGAGGGCGGAAAGTGACATCAGTGCGCGACGATCAACACCAGATTCGCATGGAGATGAATGACCGAACAGCTTCCTCCAGGCAGTTGAAAGCACGTTGGTCTACTGCTACAGGTGTACTGATGTCGCCCTTGTCAATTCGTTGACGTCTGCTGCACCGTAAATTGCGTGCAAGGGTGCCTTTATACAGGATCCCCCTTAAGGCAAACAATCGACGGCTGCGTCTGCAATGGGCTCAAGAGCTCAGAGCCAGGAAAGCTGATTGGCACCAAGTTGTATTTTTAGATGAATCCCCCTTCAATTTTTGGACCATGATGGCCGCATTCGTGTTAGAAGCTAGGTCGGGGAACATTCTTCCAGAGTGCGTTATCGAACGACATAGTGGCCTAAAACCCGGAGTTATGGTTTCTGGTTTGATTTCGTATCATAGACGATCCAATTTGCTACCAATTAAGGGTTATCTCAATAGCAACAGGTACGTCCGTGAAGTGCTACAGCCCGAAGTCGATCCCTTCCTATAAGGCATCTCTGGAGCTATCTTTCAGCAGGATAATGCACGCCCATATGTTGTAAAGACTGTTTGAGACTTCTGTTCAGCCCAACACATGCAACCTTTTCCTCGGCCTGCTTCTTCGCCGGATATGTCGCCTATTGAGCACGTTTGGGATTTGGTTGGTCGGCGTCTCGCTCGTGATCCGCGTCCTGTAGCTTCAAAAGACGAACTTTTGCTGCGCATACAAGCAATATGGAATTCTTTTCTACAATCAGACATTCAAAATATGTTTGACTCTATGCCACGTCGTATAGCAGCACTTATTGTAGCGCGTGGTGGATACACCATATATTGATTTCGGACACTTAATATTGTTTTTATTGTTGCTTTAAAAATTTCGTCATTTATTTGTATTAATACAAGTCGTTTGTGCATTAAATTTCATTTCTTCTAATGATTCCTTCATGGTGTTGCATTTTTTACAAACAGCAGTTTAAATCCGACAATCACTAATTTTAAAACGAGGGAAAATGTCTCTTTTTTTTCGTGAGAGTGAGTGAGTGAGCGTTATATTAACGTCGCACTAAGAAGTTGTACGAAGGCTATTGGCGATGGACCTTGTAATTTTGAACCATATTCAAGTAACGAGGATAACACCTCAGCTATCATCCCCTCTCCAAAATTCCATACCACACCAACGGGAGGACGTTTGAGTCTTGGCAGATTTATATTTCATCCCTCCCCTGTACAAAGCGTGTCTTTAGCGTTACTGGGATTGAACTCATGGCACGCCATAATCTTGACCACTAGGTCAGCCCTTTGTCGTGAAAATGTAAAAGCAACGATACTCCACCTGCGGCCCACCGCGCCTTTTTAAGTGATCCTGGCCCATTGCTGTGAGAAATTAACTTATTTAAGAACATTGTATTAAAAATTGGGTGGGAAATTCTTTGTCAAGAAATTAAATTTTTCAACTTTGCTTTTTGCTCTGGGTGTCGTACGAGTACGAAATGGTATTCGTTTTCTATTTGGAACGGTTACGGTTAGTGATAGCAGACAACAGTGGAGTAGCGTCAATTTTATGGGTGAAACTAGTTTTTAACTATCTTTCATATTTCGGAATATATCGTTTCAAGACAATTGGGAGGCTGACTATTTTGTAGTGAAATACAAACATGGATCAGTAATTGTTTGATTTGTCCCGAAAGTACTGTATTAAAAAAATATCAATCAACAGGAATCCTTCAATGACACTTTTCCTCGAAGATCTCTTTCAAGAGGTGATAAATAGGCTTTCTTGAATACTCTTTGCACCAGTAACAAAATGTTTTGTCAGTGGTCATATCACAGCGGTAACTAAGACATCCTAAGTTTTTTTATATTATTGGTAATCACACCAAACTATTTACTGATGCAGAAATTTTGAAAGGAGTGTTTCTTATATGCTTCTAATTTAGTGTTAGTGACAAAAATAAAAAGTATCTTGGTCTTAAAGCATTTTTCCGAATCCCTCATTTCTCCTCATGGTGCGGCCCGCGTGAAATAGCTGACATATGTATGCGGCCCAGCAGAAAAGAAGGTTGAGTACCCCTGGGTTAAAGTGTATAAGGCTGTTTCCACGGCAAATCTTTAGTAACAATTGAATAAAAAAATGTGAAAGAGTAACATCACAATATTTACATAACATTGTTTGTCCCCAAGTCAAAGACTTTTCTAAGTCATTTTTGTCCTTTTTTAAATTTGGTAGCTTACCACCCCCTTACTTTTCTCCTGTTTCTAAAACCATTTTCATCTTTTTTTAAAAATTTTTTTAAATATTCATAATTTTTTACATGTTTAGATTAACTTGAGTATCAAGAAAATAATTTTCCTATATATTCATGTTCGTTGAAGGGGAATCTAATTTATGCACATAATTCACATTTTATTAAAGCGTAAAATTTATTCTTTAAAATAATTTATTGACTTTTCATTAAAAATGGAAAAAAAATTAAACATAATCTATGAAGAAAGAAATTTCAATTGTAATTTTCGCCCACACCCAAATCAATTTTTTGTTTTAATCTTGAACATATCCTTTGAAAGCTCTTGTAAAAGAATTCTTAAACAAGAACTTGCACATCAAAAACGCATAGGAAAAACATCAAGTTTTAATCTCTATGTAATTATGAATTTTTATTTCCGTGTGTGTGTATTAAAAGTCACTATTCAAATTTTTATACAATTCTCTTAGCTTCCTTATATCGACAAATTTTATATTCGATTCAAATACCTCTAAAACAGACATTCTTATAAGAAAAACTTTTTTTACAGTTTATCAGAGAAAGATAAATCCGAAACTGCTGACTTGAGCGAAAAAAGTTTTCACCTGAAAGAATAGATAATATTTTAAAATAACCATTTTAAGAATACAGAAGGAAAAAAAAGGAAAATTCATTTATTTTTATCTTTATTATGTGTGCTTAAGATCACGTTTCAGAAATCACTAATTTAAACTTCTTTTAATTTCCTCGATCGCCTTCTGATAACGCTCTGTTAATAAAAAACTCTGACATATTGGAGAAATAATTTTTCTTTTAAACTCTCTGAGTTTTAATTATGGAATAAGAAAAATCAAGAAAATTCCTTAAGAAAAATCAAGAAAATTCCTTAAGAAAAATCAAGAAAATTCCTTAGAATACAATAAAACAAAAAATATCTTTTTACTGATGAAGCGAACTTCCAGTAAATTTTAAATTTCTAAACTGTTTATTTTTAACGAAGTTTGCATGAAAGTCTGTTTTTTAAAAATCATCATTCTCGCATCTAATTTCAAAACGCCGTCCAACACATTCTTTTGATTTTGTTGATTTTCAGAAACAAAAAATGTAAAAAATGAATTATTGGAAAATTAGTTAGCATCAATAAATGAAATCAATTATTAATAGCAACTACTTGAGTAAATTTTACGTACTATATACATGGGATAAGCAATCGAAAAAAAAATCAAGGTCTTTAGGGGTGTTCTAGATTCGAGGACCCCCCCCCTTGCCCTCTCCTTATGTGCAAAAATTGCATTTTTCCTACATAAAAGTGTTGATAAAAATAATAATACATGTAGCTATACAATTCTAGGGTGCAGTGCTCTAGAGAACAAATTCTTTTTGATTTTGTTGATTTTCAGAAACAAAAAAATGTAAAAAATGAATTATTGGAAAATTAGTTAGCATCAATAAATGAAATCAATTATTAATAGCAACTACTTGAGTAAATTTTACGCACTATATACATGTGATTATAAGCAATCGAAAAAAAAATCAAGGTCTTTGGGAGTGTTCTAGATTCGAGGACCCCCCTCCGCGCCCTCTCCTTATGTGCAAAAATTGCATTTTTCCTACATAAAAGTGTTGATAAAAATAATAATACATGTATCTATACAATTCTAGGGTGCAGTGCTCTAGAGAAGCAATTTTTTTTGCAAAATATAAGTAAAACAATAAGAAATCTTAGTAAAACTAAATTAGTGTATGAGGAATATAATTAGATTCATAATACAAATAATAGCAACATAAATCTACATACCCCAAGAATTAAAAAAAAATTTGAAAAATCATAAAATAAGATATCAACAAAATATTCACAGAAAACTTTTTACCAGAATTCCCCAGAACATCCCTAGCAAGAAATCAATTAAGGCTATCTCCGGCTAATGTTAAATAATAGGAGCCGCAAATTCGGAATATTTTTTCAGATATAAAAATTCTCAAACATTAATATTATATTCTGGCTACACTATCCTGTAGAGAACCGCTCTTTTTATCCTACTACTCATTTTTATCAGAGTTGACACATTTTTTCTTTTATAAAATGTGTTTTTGATTTTTTTCTCTGTACCGTAATGCTAAATGAGCTATCCCTTCAAATGTTAAAAGGAAAAACTAATTATTTATGAAATATTTTTAAATTTTAAAAGCACTATATTGTCACGGAGTTCGAAAGAAGTACACAGTTCAATTAAACAAACAATTAGATTTATTCTAACGCTGGGAGCTCGATGCAACACTGGACTGAGAACATGCCCAACTGGCGATGAACTCTGCTTTTATACACTTCGGAATATTCGAGAAATACCCAGTATGCACTCTAAAGAATGATCTGGATTCATCTAGAACCTAGAGAAACAATACATTAAAAACGAGAACAAAATTCCAGTCTTTGGATAAATCTGCCGGGGCCGGGATTCGAACCCGAGACCTGAGGAAGTTCAGTCCAACGCTCTGCCAACTCGGCTATCGGGACTTGTAGCAAATTACGCGTGCGGCATTGCTCCCCTCGAAAAAGAAGACAGCGCCCCGCTGTCATTTTGTTCAAGGGTCTTTATTCTGGAACGAGTGATGGGTCCTTTGTACGATTCTTTGGGAGGAATATCCTCGGTTTCGATCTGCTCGGCGGGATCATGGTACGGTTTCATACGCAGTACATGGACAACTTCTCTTAGTTTTCTTTTTCGTGAAGCAGGATCAAAATCTTGTACTGCGTAAGTCACGGCTGATAAACGGCGTAGCACCTGATACGGTCGGAAATACCTTCTTAAGAGTTTTTCAGAGAGACCCCGACTTTTCTCACTGGAGTATAAACCCATACGAGATCTCCGGGAGCGTAGGATACCAATTGGTGATTGGAATCGTAACGTCGACGATCTTTGTCTTGAGCTCTCAGAGTGTGCACTCGGGCTAGCTGTCGTGATTCTTCGGCTCTGGCTGCTATCTTGGTGATGTTATTGTCATCAAAATCGTTAGGACAGAATGGTAGCATTGTATCTAGTGTCGTTTCCGCTTCACGACCATGAAGTAAATAGAACGGCGTAAAACCTGTGGTCTCTTGTTTAGCGGTATTATAAGCGAAGACAACAAATGGTAGAATTTCATCCCAATTTTTCTGCTCTACATCCACATACATTGACAACATGTCGGCCAAGGTCTTATTGAAGCGCTCCGTCAGTCCATTTGTTTGGGGATGATACGCCGTTGTGAAACGATGATCAATGTTACACAAGTCGACGAGAGAGGAAACAAGTCTGGATCGAAAGACGGCTCCACGATCTGTGATAATTACTCGAGGAGCTCCATGCCTGAGGACAATTTCTTCAAGTAAGAACTTCGCTATTTCGTCGACTTCGGCTGTCGGCAAGGCTTTTGTTATTGCATATCGCGTTGAGTAATCCGTGCAGACTATTATCCATTTGTTTCCATGAGCAGACTTTGGAAATCTCCCAAGGAGATCAATTCCAATGTGATGGAAAGGAGCTATAGCTGGAGGGATGGGAACTAAACGTCCAGGTGGTCGTTGAGGAACGGATTTTCTCCTTTGGCACTCCCGACAATGCATGACATACCGAACGACATTTCAGTACATTCCCGGCCAGTAAAATCTCTTGCGAATCTTGTCATAAGTTTTCGCGAAACCAAGGTGTCCTGCGGTGGGGGCGTCATGAAAGTGCCTTAGTATGTCTGCTCGTAGATGTTTAGGAATGACTGGTAACCACAACTTTCCATCTGGATCAAAATTCTTCCTGCAAAGGATACCTTCGATGAATCTGAATTCTTCGTTTTTGGATGAGTTGCTCAAAAGTTTTAATTTCGCAAGGTCTTGATCTTTTTTCTGTTCCATCGCAAGGTTCATACTCGTCGTGACTGCTAAAAATTTGTCTGGTGTTTCCGTTTCCTCTTCCACTGGATTTCTCGAAAAAGCGTCGGCGTCACTATGCTTCTTACCGGTTTTATATTTTACGTCAAAATCATGCTCTTGAAGTCGGAGGGCCCATCTGGCAAGCCTTCCTGAAAGATCCTTTAAATTCATGAGCCAGCACAAGGAATGATGGTCAGTTACAACAGTAGTGTTTTCCGAATATGTACGGCCGGAATTTGTTGGTAGCCCATACGATGGCAAGACATTCCCTATCTGTGGTGGAATAATTCTTTTCGGCTTTTGTCAGAGTTCTAGAAGCGTATGCTATAACTTTCTCGACATTATTCTGAATTTGTACTAGGACAGCTCCGATACTGTACCCGCTTGCATCAGTATGGATTTCTGTAGAAGCTCTTTCGTCATACATCCCCAATACTGGATCCGAAGTAAGTGCTTTCTTAAGACTGTTAAATGCTTCCACCTCTTCAGGACCCCAATGAAACTCCACGCCACTTTTCAGCAACGACTGCAAAGGTTCGGCGAGATAACAGAAACCTTTAATAAATCTTCTAAAGTATGAACAAAGGCCAAGAAAACTTCGTATGCCATGTATATTCTTTGGAGTGGGAAAATTTCTTACGGCTTTTATTTTGTTGGGATCGGGACGAACGCCATTACTAGATCTTTTCACGATCCGCTTCGTCTATTTCTATTTGCCAATAACCGGATCGGAGATCCATGGAAGAAAAGAACTTGGCACCTTTCAGACAGTCGAGCGTATCGTCAATACGAGGCAGAGGATAAACGTCTTTTTCGTGACGCTATTCAGCTTGCGATAATCGACGCAAAACGCCAACTACCGTCTTTTTCTTACGAGCACAACGGGTGATGACCAAGGACTTTCAGAGGGTTGGACGATACCTTCATCAAGCATTTTCTGAACCTTTTCATGAATGATGCGTCTTTCAGTCGGCGAGACTCTGTAGGCTCGTTGGTTGATTGAAGCATGATCACCAGTAAAAATCCTGTGTTTCACATTCGTCTTCGCGGCTGTCGACTTGTCGGTCTTCGTGAAAAAGCCCAGAAAATTTCCGGAGTAGTTCGGATAGCTTGTTTCTCTGTTCGTCACTTAACTTGGGTGACATCATTAACGAACAATTCATCTGTGACTCCGAAGTTTCTTGCTGGTCATCCAAGCAACCCGATGTGTCGGAAATAACACATAGATGCCCTTCATTTAGTGGTTCAGCTTGGCCTATGCACATTCTTCTAGGGATGATTTGGTTTCGAACTGCAGGTTGGTAACCCAAACATCACTTTTTCCGTTATGATATGTGGATACCATGGACGGTGTAGCAATATTTTTCTCGAAGAGCAAATGTTTGCTGCCGTCTAGAACTACATTTATGTCTCCTCGGGTTTGATATCCTGATACTGTTATTCTAGTTAAAAATGCGGCTTAAGTGTATAGTCTCTGGTGGCATACAAATTCCAGGCGTCAGGCGCTGTGGAGTCTCGACAGATGTCTTCTAGAACAAGTTCATTTTGTCCACAGTCTATAACGGCTTGAGACGCCTCTAAAAAAGTCCCATCCTAGGATGACGTCATGGCTACAATGTGATAAAACAATAAATTCAAAAGGCAGTTCTTGATTGTTTATACGGACACGTAAAACACATTTCCCTATCGGCCGAACAAAATTTCCATCCGCAACTTTCAGCATAACGCTCTTGGCATCAGCAAACAGAACTTTCTTTAAAAATCGGCGATACTTATCGGATATGACAGAAAACGATGCCCCAGAATCTACTAGAGCACTTATCGGCTTCTTATCTATTATTACGTCTAGTTGGTTACCAGTCATCTTGGCGGTCGACGGAGGATTTCCAGTACACGCGGCCTCACCTCCTTGGAAGGTCGCTGTCTTTAGTTTTCCTCGCTCCTACGGCCTGGCGACTGACTGGATCGGCGATATGGCGACGGGGATCTGTAACGACGTATTGGGGATCGGCCTCTCGTGGGACTTGGTGTAAAACGCCGAGAAGAGTTTGGTCGGCGTATTTCTTCTTCAGTGCCAACGTCGTCGATGTTCCGTCGGCGGTTTCGAGAGTTGTCAAAGACAGCCTTTCTCTCTCGGCAGTAGATCATTACATGTCCAGGACGTCCGCAGTGGAAACAAACAGGTCTGTTGTCAGCCGTTCTCCACACATCTGTTTCTTTTGGTTCAGGTGGGAATTTCTGAACAGGAGCTCTGTATTTCCTGGTTACAGCGGCGTATGTTGGTCGTGGTCTAGTTTCTGTAGGTTTTGTTGACACTGGGGCCAAAACCCTTTCAACTTCGTCTTGAACGATCTCTTCTAAGGATTGGGGATCGGAGTCCAAAGATTCTTGCGTCTGGTTAACTAGTCGATGGACTTCTTCTCGTACGATTGTGCGAATAAGAGAGACCAAATCAGTCTCATCCGTCAGGGATGCAACCGGTACGACGTTTGGAAGCCTTTCAAATCTCGGTCGACCAACTCTCTTCTGCTTCATATCTTCGATATAGTTGCACCATTTGATAAAACTTGCTGTATCGTTGATTTCTCTCGTCAACAGGGCCTGATAAATATCCTCAGCAACACCTTTCATTAGGTGTGACACTTTTTCGTCTTCTTTCATCAGAGGATTTACCTTCTTGGCAAAGTCCTAATACACTTTGTATGTAGGACTGTGTACTCTCGCCTGAACGCTGGGCTCGGCATTTTAGTTGTTCTTCTGCCCTTCTCTCTGGTATATTTTTTGACGGTCACCGAAAAGTCCACTTAGTCCATTTTTAAACGCTTCCCAGGAATCTAAGGCGTCTTCGTTGTTGACATACCACTGTCTCGCAGTACCGTCAAGAAAGAAATAAACGTTAGCCAGGCACATCATGTCATCCCACTTGTTAAAGTTGGCTACTCGATCGTACTCTTTAAGCCATTTGAGAGGGTCTTCCCCAGGCGCTCCTCGGAAGGTCGATGGGCTCTCCATTGCTGTAACGAAGGTGTTACTACAGCGGGCTTGGCTTCTTGCTCGGTCGGCATTTTTGTCCTCTTTCCTACTATTTTCTTTTAACAGTCCGAATTCGGGGATAATCCTCTTAACCGGAGGCTCCTGCGAAGGTTGTCGCTATTATCCACGTTTGACGTAATTGTACCCCGCGCCTCCACCAAACTTGTCACGGAGTTCGAAAGAAGTACACAGTTCAATTAAACAAACAATTAGATTTATTCTAACGCTGGGAGCTCGATGCAACACTGGACTGAGAACATGCCCAACTGGCGATGAACTCTGCTTTTATACACTTCGGAATATTCGAGAAATAACCAGTATGCACTCTAAAGAATGATCTGGATTCATCTAGAACCTAGAGAAACAATACATTAAAAACGAGAACAAAATTCCAGTCTTTGGATAAATCTGCCGGGGCCGGGATTCGAACCCGAGACCTGAGGAAGTTCAGTCCAACGCTCTGCCAACTCGGCTATCGGGACTTGTAGCAAATTATGCGTGCGGCAATATTATAAACAAATGCATGAGTTACAATGTCACACTTTTATAAAAAATGAGGCATTTTTTCTGTCTGAAAATGTGCTCCGCGTCAAGTCCACGCTCTCGTACATATGGCGAAAACAGCTTTAAGAGAACATAGTTCAAAAATACTCTTATTAAAAAAAATATATTATAAAAATTTAACTAAAGAGGCATTAAAGTAATACAAAAAATTTAGTATTGTAAATAAATATAACTCTTTTTATAAGATTTTAATTATATAATTTTAAAAAAATAAAAGGCTTTTTGAATCAACAAAAAATAACCTATGGCGCCATCTAGCGAAAGAAAAATAAAGGGTATGGAGTTAGTGAGTGAATATTGAGGTCGCTCTCTCTATCCAGCTACACGAGGGGCTTGGGCGACAGACCTCGTAAATTTGAACCATAGTCAAGTGATGAGGTCACTTGACCTGACATCCCTCTGTTCTAACTTCCACACCACACCAATGAGAGGACGATTGAGCCTCGACATCTCTGCACGGCGGGATTTTAGCGGTAATAGGCTCGAATTCATGACATGCCAGCCACGTATACGTTACCTTGATCACTAAGCAGCCGCGGCCATACAGGGTATGGAAAGTGAGTGGATATTAACATCACACTCTAAAGCAACATGAGGGCTATTCACAACGGACCACCTTAATTTGAATCACTGTCAAATGACGAGGATAACACCTGAGTTGGAAGCTTCTCTCCAAATCATTACACCATAGCAAAACGAGGACTCCGAGCCATGACAGATTTTACGGACTGGAGGCGGATCTTCAATGGTACTAGGACTCGAACTTATAACACGCTGGGTACAAGTCAGTGACCATGACCACAAAGCTGCTGCGACCACCATTCGGTTTCGAATTACCAACTGCTACCTTTGTATTTATACTTATTTTGCTATCATGTAATTATAACGCATCATATTCTAAAATAAATGCATAAAAAAATATTTTTTCTATAAAAATTGTTTTTCTAATATTTCTATTCTAGTACAAAAATAACAAACATGCTTTTAAACCTCCCATCACAGTTTGAGTCAATTCCTCATGTTTTCGCATTTTTTCTTAAATCAATACGCAAGTGTATCTCTAAGTTATTTACAACACCGGTTCTCAAAAGTTTGTAAATAAGCTTACAAGTTTCCAATAGATAAGCTTTGAAAACTTTCATAGTGTATGCGATAGTCTCTTATACATTTTTGTATAGGTTTAAAACCATCCAGGATATATAAAAATGTTATCCGTATAAGATATATTTAAAGGTAGATAAAAACTTTTATCTCTGCTACTACAAGAGGAATATAAAAATTATCTTTAGAGCTATAAAAGAGATATCTCTGGAGATAGATTTTTAAGATTAAAAAAGATTGTTCGCGGAACTTCATGTTCATGGTTTTTATCTTATTCATCGCTCTCTCTCTCGTTTAAGTTTCTGAAACTCTTGTTTAGTTTCTCTAACTAGAGAGTAAATTATAAGATATTATATTGAAGTTCTTTTTTATAGTTCGAGTCTTTGTACCTCCAATTTTGAAGTTACCATAGCAACCAGAACGTAAACATTTACCCCAACCATAATTTGATGATAATAATTATCAACAAAATAAATCCCTCCACATAAAGGGATGTTTTTAAAGTTTCTTGAATGCAGTTATAAAAGGTAATTTCTAACGTAGAATTGTGTTTGTTGTGGGTAATTTCACCAGGTAATTATAATTAAAGCTCTACTCTCAAAATGTTATAAAAAGAGCCAATGGTATATATGAATGACTTCAAATTTGAACTAAATATACTTGAAGGGGAAAACAGAACGCGGGATAAGAAAAAAAGTTCCAAATGTTATCAATAGATGACACTGTAAGATTCAAGTTTGTGCTACTACGTCCATTGCAAAGCCAGTGATAGAAAAACTTAACAGATATTTCGGAAATCAGAGAATGATCAACCATTATTTTCCAACAACCTGGCCTATGAGATCACCGGACTCCAATCTTTATAACTTTTGATTGCTGGGTTATCTTAAAAATGTTTTCATTAGCTCGATTGCAAATTCAGCTGACTTGAAGGCATAGATTGAACAACGCAATCATATCATGACCCCTTAGACACTCTGTTCTACTGTTCATTGATGATTAAATTATAAATACTACATAAAAACAGGTTTAGAAATTACAAGTGACTTCCATGCACCTTGTCATAAATAAAATTATGTACAAAATAAAATACTTATGATAATTTGTGCAGATTATAATTAAAGTCGTATTGCAGTTCCAGTATCGAAGGACATTATTATTGTATTCAATACATAGTTGCTGTATGAGGAGGGGGGGGGGCGTGATGAAATTTATGACTGAAAATTGAATAGTAAATATTGAAGGTTTGAGAAGCAAATGAATTAATAATTTTTTTTCAGTTCCTACTATTAGTTGTTCACTCTTTATATACACCCAGGAACATTGAAAATAGCGACCCAAGAAGAAAGCATCGGATTGAAACGACATTTAATGCACATAATGATACAGATTAGAGATTCACTTGATCTCAAAAACAAGACAATTAAACGAATACAGGGTGTGCAACGACACAAATACTGGGCAACTTCAATAGCGCGTTGGACCACCTACAGCTGCAATACATGCCACCACACGGTCCGGCATTTAGTTGATTAGACACCTTATGTTGTCCTGAGGCAGATGGGCCCACAAATCTTGAACAGCCAACTCTAAATCATTTACAGAGTGACACGACGGCATCTGCCGTTTTAGCTGATCCCACACGTGCTCTACAGGTGAAAAATCGGGAAGCGGGCCGGCCATGGAAGAGTCTGAAAATGATGTAGGAAGTCTTGAGAAACTCTTGCTGTATGCGGACGAGTATTATCTTGCTGGAAAATTGCCCCTGGGAGACCATTTAGGAAAGGACCTACATGGGGTCGAAGAACAATCATCAACGTAACGTTGGCCCGTTAAGGTTCCACGCATCACAATTAAAGTGGACCGGCTATCATAGTATATGGCCCCCAGACTATTACACCAGCTGTGCGAGCAGTGTGACGTAGAACAGTGGGGGAATTGTGCCGCTCACCAGGGCGCCTCCACACCCGTACACGGTTATCATCTGTCCCCCCCAAAAAACAGGGATTCATCACTAAACACAACCCTTTGCCAATCTGTGACATTAAACATTGATCTGGCTTGGCACCACTGTAGACGCAGTTGCCGATGTTTCGGTGTTAAAGGGAGTACACGGAAAGGGCGCTTGGATTTAAGATTTGCTTCTGCAAGGTGTCTGGACATTGTTTGTGGAACAATTGCTACGTCTACGTCTTCTCGTATCGTTGAACGAGTCACTGTGGGGTCCACAAGTGCTTGCCGCATGATCCTTCGATCCTCTCTCCTCGTGGTCTTCCTGGTCGCTCCAGACCCGGTTTTCCACGCGTGGGTACCTTCTCGTGTCCACTGCTCTTAATAATTTCTAACGGCACACTCCAAACGATCCACCTGGCAGGCAACACGGCGCGTCGACCAGCCTGCAGTTTTCCTCCCGATGATCAGGCCTCTCTCAAACTCGTTTAACTGGGAGAAATGTCTTCTAGCACGTTTACCTGGCATGTTTCGCTTACCAAAGTTTTCCTACAATCGGCGGGTAATCGTCACGTTTATTTATCTTCGAATTTGCGCTGGCTTATATAGCACCCTCTTCCTGATTGTAGCGCCATCTCGGCGTGTATGAGTTTGCATATTGGCATTGCATATCACATTACGCTGTACTTATTTGCAAAGTTTCGCGATTGTACTTAGCTTTCTTCTTGGGTCGCTATTTTAAATGTCCTTGAGTGTATATAATCTTGTTCAAATTTTCAATCGTTAATAAAATATTTTCTATCCATCCACACACACATTCAAGTTCAAATACATTTTTAAAAATTTGTAATGGATGGCATATGATGTCATTATAGTTCTTTTCAAATATTAATTCATTAATTAAATAAAAAAGTGAATAAATAGTAACAAACAAAAATAATACTCCAACAGCATATATAAAAAGGAAAATCATTCGTTGTGTCCCAGTAGCGCAATGCAAAGCGCGTTGGACTTCCAGTCTAAAGGTCGGGGGTTCGTATTCCAACTGGGATGGTCAAATTTCTGAGAATGTGATTTCTTTTTTACTACACCATTTTATTTGAATAATTCCATTTAATTGAGGAATAAATCGTAACAAACAAACAAAAAATAGCCCAACACCATATATACGAGGGTTGGAGCAAATGTAACGGCAACTGTTTTTTTTTCTTGAAGATACCAGTCCGGTTGGAAAATATGACATATACAGACGAAAGTACGAGGTGTTAACCACATGTGTGGACAATTAATAGCACTGAAATATCGTAAACACTAATTTATTACGGTAATATATAGGGCAATATGGTCTTCACGGTGTCAAAGAATGACAACACAGTATACAGTTTACCCACCGTACTACTGTACGGTATGGTAAGGCATTATTTCCAAGGGTTTCCACTAATTCACTGTGATATTCCACCGCATTTTTCCCTCAGAGAACGGCTATTTTGATGTAAGAACGCTGCTCAACACGGGTTACTTCCATCACACGACACTCACCAACTGACTGATTTCACAGCCCTCGCTGTGCTACTACCAGCTATCACAGATACATCTGTTCTTTTGTATACACACCAGTGGCGCACACAGGAATCTTTCAAGGAGGAGGGGGGTCCGGGGTCGAAAGTTTACCATTCTTGTATCATGCTCCTTTTGATTTTGTCGATTTTCGGGAACAAAACACTGTAAAAAACTAGTTTTTGTATAAATAATTAGCATTAATTAATAAAATTAATCCTTAATATCAAGTAATTAATTAAATATTACGAAGTATATACTTAAAATTATAATCAATCGGAAAAAAAAATCAAGGGCTTTGGGGGGTCCGGATCCCCAGGACCCCCCACCCCTTGTGTGCGCCACTGATACACACTTTTCCAGCAGAACTTCCACACGACACATATATGTGAATGGGTCCCAAACGTATATACAAGAAAAAAAAATAGTTGCCATGACTTATGCCCCAACCCTCGTAGAAAGAAAATTGAAATATCGTTTATTATTGTAATTCTGTTCTATGTATATACATATTTATATTAATTGTAACTATTTAATAAAAAGTAACTAAAATAAAAATTTTCTTAGTTGACCTAAGAAGGAATTGACTTAATTTTTTTTACATTACTTATTTTCAATATAACTACAATCCATCGCGTGCTACATTTGCTACTCAAAGACTCAGTATCACTCCTTTTTCAGTGCCGTGAAGAATATTGATTATTTAAAATTGAAATCACAGGAAGCTAAGTATGGATGAGGAGGATTAATTAAAAAAAAAAACATAAGTTGGAGATTATGTAGAAAGGATGGTATTTTTTTTCAGGTTTGATGACTTAGTAATACAGCATTTCAAATTTAACTTTCAGATTACTTTTTGACTGCTTTAAAAAATGCTACTGAATCTGAATCTTGATACACCTTTATTGATGAAAGTTTGCAAAGATAAAAATATGCATGAATTACCTAACTTTTAGCTGACTTCTTGTAGATTAAGTGCTCCTATAAATCAGCTCTCATTCCATGACTTAAACATAACCAGTTACACTAAACAGGAAAAAACGGACATAAGAACATTTCAGACGATATAATCCCCCCAATCCAAATCGAACCTACACCTCATCCGTTCCAATAAACTCAGCGACTCCACCCCCCATCCTGTAGAAATCGTCTGTCAAAATAAAAAAAAAAATCCGAATGAGATATGAAGTAAAACGTACAAGTATTGAAAGAAATGTAGTGGTTTTCAGCAAAGTGGTCATAGGAAAAAAAGAACACCCCAGTGGAAGGAAAAACAAGTAGCCCCTCCGCTCCTCCTCGCGTCGCTCTACATCCTATCCGACATCTCTCTGGTGACGTGGAACTCATCAGTCACGATTAAGGGAGTGACGTCGTTTCCTTTTCCAACACAGATCGCTCGAAGCGAAAAGGAAATAAAGAATTATGCTCGACTCCGAATAAAGCAATTGATTCTCCCCAGGGTGGACCCGGACCTGTTTTTCCCCTAGAAAACGATTTTTTGGATGCTCATTTCTGTTATTGGATTGTTCGGTATTGTGTATAGGGAAATAAATATGAAATTGAGAGACACAAGTCTTATTATATAGAACAGATACCATAAAGGAAAGGCTTAAGTGTTTTTTCCCCTTTGGGACTAATCGAGAAATGTCAACAGTAGCTCGTAATGTAACTCTGTAGCAACATTAATCAAGTCAGTTAATTCATATATACTATCTTTTAAGCAGTAAGAAACATTAACAAGATTGGCAATTCTAATGGAAGATGATAAATCTTACAGTTCCCCCAAGGAATTATGCTGGATTTGTTATCAGAAGTATTTAAGATGGATCCACACAAGTGAATGTAACAATTCTCAATTCATATACTTGTAGATGTTAAGAGATAACATTTTATTTTTCGTTTAATATCAGGGTATGCCCATAGTGGCCCACGAAATATAGAGAAAACATTCTCTATGCGTGGGACGACATATATTAGTGAGCAAATTTTTGTGCATGTAGATTAACAAGATTAAATACAGTGATCAAAGGATTTTCGCGTATGTAGTCCAACAAGAATAAATATAGTGACCAAAGGTTTTCCTGCATGTCGATTAACCCCCAAGAGTAAATATTTTTTTTATTTCTAATGGCAGATTTTGAACATTTATTATCAACAGAGTTCATCAATCTACCTAGTACATTCACCGAAAGCAGGTATCTCTTTTTAGTGAGGCGCCATTAGGGATTGCAATACCGGGATACCGAATACCGGTATATTGACTATTTGTACAATTTTGTAATACTGGTATTCACAAGTTTAAATACTGTTTTTTTCGGTATTTGCTAAAAGTTTTTGAAATTGACTCCATTATATGTTCAGGGATCACCAACAAAACAAAATAGTATACTTTTTGGTTTTATGTCTCCCTAACGGGTGGAATTAATTAGACTATGAATAGAAAATTGCATCGTACAATCGATAAAATATGTGGATCATCCAAGGAGACTGGCTAAAACTATCGTATTACAGCTCAGAGCGATACTGCACACGCGCAGGATTCGTAGTCTGAAGTTCGAATCTGCGAAAACAAGGTTGTAGTTGTGCAGAAAATGAGCAATATTTCGATGTTTTTTTTTAAATTGGTGAGTTTGTAATTCCCACTGTATTTGCATATCATACTTTAGGGTTCAAAATATTTTTCAGATTCCTTATATGTAAACATTCATAAATAATATCCCATAATAATGAATAAGTATAACTTTAAAGAACATAAAAAAAAGAGTTGATAATACTTCGGTTTGTAAAATTTGTAATAGTACCATTGAATAGTGATATTTAGATTTTTTGTGATTTAAATAAGTAAGATGTTATTTTAATTTTTTGTGACTCTTTATATACTGTTTTAATTTATATAAGTTACAAATTATTTTTTGTAATACTTACACTCTCTAATAAAAATGGCAAAAAAAAACAAAGAAACACCCACAATGTTTTTTTTTCTCTTTTTCTAAAATTTCTATTACCGGTATTAAAATCTGAAAAATGCCGAATACCGCTATTGAACTTTTGGTCCGATATTACAATCCCTAAGTGCAATATAGGCGGATACCAACCACCGCATGTAATTTTGACGCTCAGTTTCCTTCCTAGAGCTAACCTGTACTAGGATTTAATTTTGCCTAGAATACCACCTAGGGATCTTTTAAATGCCGTATAATCCTACGACATGGCCACTGTCGATTTTCTGTATCATGAAAAATCCATCGCTTAGGTGGGGTCGAACCCGCAGCCTTGGGTACGGAAGGCCAGCGACAAACAAACCACGTCACCCAGCCGACACAAGAGTAAATATAGTGAACAAACGTTTTCCTGCATGAAGATCAACAAGAGCAAATATAAGGAGCAAAGGTTTTCCTGCATGTAGATCAACAAGAGAAAAATATAGTGAGCAAAGCTTTTCCTGCATGTAGATCAAAAAGAGCAAATATAATGAGCAAAGTTTTTCCTGCATGAAGATCAACAAGAGCAAATATAATGAGCAAAGGATTTCCTGCATGTAGATCAACAAAAGTAAATATAGTGAGCAAAGGTTTTCCTGCATGAGGATCAACAAGAGCAAATATAATAAGCACAGGTTTTCCTGCATGTAGATCAACAAGAGCAAATATAGTATACAAAGGTTTTCCTGCATGTACATCAACAAGAGAAAAATATAGTGAGCAAAGGTTTTCCTGCATGTACATCAACAAGAGCAAATATAATGAGCAAAGTTTTTCCTGCATGAAGATCAACAAGAGCAAATATAATGAGCAAAGGATTTCCTGCATGTAGATCAACAAAAGTAAATATAGTGAGCAAAGGTTTTCCTGCATGAGGATCAACAAGAGAAAATATAAGGAGCAAAGGTTTTCCTGCATGTACATCAACAAGAGAAAAATATAGTGAGCAAAGGTTTTCCTGCATGAAGATCAACAAGAGCAAATATAATGAGCAAAGTTTTTCCTGCATGAAGATCAACAAGAGCAAATATAATGATGCATGAAGATCAACAAGAGCAAATATAATGAGCAAAGGATTTTCTGCATGTAGATCAACAAAAGTAAATATAGTGAGCAAAGGTTTTCCCATGCATGAGGATCAACAAGAGAAAATATAAGGAGCAAAGGTTTTCCTGCATGTAGATCAAGAAGAGTAAATATAGTGAGCAAAGGTTTTCCTGCATGAAGATCAACAAGAGCAAATATAATGAGCAAAGTTTTTCCTGCATGAAGATCAACAAGAGCAAATATAATGATGCATGAAGATCAACAAGAGCAAATATAATGAGCAAAGGATTTTCTGCATGTAGATCAACAAAAGTAAATATAGTGAGCAAAGGTTTTCCTGCATGAGGATCAACAAGAGAAAATATAAGGAGCAAAGGTTTTCCTGCATGTAGATCAAGAAGAGTAAATATAGTGAGCAAAGGTTTTCCTGCATGTACATCAACAAGAGAAAAAATATAGTGAGCAAAGGTTTTCCTGCATGAAGATCAACAAGAGCAAATATAATGAGCAAAGTTTTTCCTGCATGAAGATCAACAAGAGCAAATATAATGAGCAAAGGATTTCCTGCATGTAGATCAACAAAAGTAAATATAGTGAGCAAAGGCTTTCCTGCATGAGGATCAACAAGAGAAAATATAAGGAACAAAGGTTTTCCTGCATGTAGATCAACAAGAGTAAATATAGTGAGTAAAGGTTTTCCTGCATGTACATCAACAAGAGAAAAATATAGTGAGCAAAGGTTTTCCTGCATGAAGATCAACAAGAGCAAATATAATGAGCAAAATTTTTCCTGCATGAAGATCAACAAGAGCAAATATAATGAGCAAAGGATTTCCTGCATGTAGATCAACAAAAGTAAATATAGTGAGCAAAGGTTTTCCTGCATGAGGATCAACAAGAGAAAATATAAGGAGCAAAGGTTTTCCTGCATGTAGATCAACAAGAGTAAATATAGTGAGCAAAGGTTTTCCTGCATGTACATCAACAAGAGAAAAATATAGTGAGCAAAGGTTTTCCTGCATGAAGATCAACAAGAGCAAATATAATGAGCAAAGTTTTTCCTGCATGAAGATCAACAAGAGCAAATATAATGAGCAAAGGATTTCCTGCATGTAGATCAACAAAAGTAAATATAGTGAGCAAAGGGTTTCCTGCATGAGGATTAACAAGAGAAAATATAAGGAGCAAAGGTTTTCCTGCATGTAGATCAACAAGAGTAAATATAGTGAGCAAAGGTTTTCCTGCATGTACATCAACAAGAGAAAAATATAGTGAGCAAAGGTTTTCCTGCATGAAGATCAACAAGAGCAAATATAATGAGCAAAGTTTTTCCTGCATGAAGATCAACAAGAGCAAATATAATGAGCAAAGGATTTCCTGCATGTAGATCAATAAAAGTAAATATAGTGAGCAAAGGTTTCCTGCATGAGGATCAACAAGAGAAAATATAGTGAGCAAAGGTTTTCCTGCATGTAGATCAACAAGAGTAAATATAGTGAGCAAAGGTTTTCCTGCATGTAGATCAACAAGAGTAAATATAGTGAGCAAAGGTTTTCCTGCATGTACATCAACAAGAGAAAAATATAGTGAGCAAAGGTTTTCCTGCATGAAGATCAACAAGAGCAAATATAATGAGCAAAGTTTTTCCTGCATGAAGATCAACAAGAGCAAATATAATGAGCAAAGGATTTCCTGCATGTATATCAACAAAAGTAAATATAGTGAGCAAAGGTTTTCCTGCATGAGGATCAACAAGAGATAAATATAAGGAGCAAAGGTTTTCCTGCATGTAGATCAACAAGAGTAAATATAGTGAGCAAAGGTTTTCCTGCATGTACATCAACAAGAGAAAAATATAGTGAGCAAAGGTTTTCCTGCATGAAGATCAACAAGAGCAAATATAATGAGCAAAAGTTTTTCCTGCATGAAGATCAACAAGAGCAAATATAATGAGCAAAGGATTTCCTGCATGTAGATCAACAAAAGTAAATATAGTGAGCAAAGGTTTTCCTGCATGAGGATCAACAAGAGAAAATATAAGGAGCAAAGGTTTTCCTGCATGTAGATCAAGAAGAGTAAATATAGTGAGCAAAGGTTTTCCTGCATGAGGATCAACAAGAGAAAATATAATGAGCAAAGAATTTCCTGCATGTAGATCAACAAAAGTAAATATAGTGAGCAAAGGTTTTCCTGCATGAGGATCAACAAGAGCAAATATAATGAGCAAAGGATTTCCTGCATGTAGATCAACAAAAGTAAATATAGTGAGCAAAGGTTTTCCTGCATGAGGATCAACAAGAGAAAATATAAGGAGCAAAGGTTTTCCTGCATGTAGATCAACAAAAGTAAATATAGTGAGCAAAGGTTTTCCTGCATGAGGATCAACAAGAGAAAATATAAAGAGCAAAGGTTTTCCTGCATGTAGATCAAGAAGAGTAAATATAGTGGGCAAAGGTTTTCCTGCATGAAGATCAACAAAAGCAAATATAATGAGCAAAGGATTTCCTGCATGTAGATCAACAAAAGTAAATATAGTGAGCAAAGGGTTTCCTGCATGAGGATTAACAAGAGAAAATATAAGGAGCAAAGGTTTTCCTGCATGTAGATCAACAAGAGTAAATATAGTGAGCAAAGGTTTTCCTGTATGAGGATTTACAAGAGAAAATATAAGGAGCAAAGGTTTTCCTGCATGTAGATCAAGAAGAGTAAATATAGTGGGCAAAGGTTTTCCTGCATGAAGATCAACAAGAGCAAATATAATGAGCAAAGGATTTCCTGCATGTAGATCAACAAAAGTAAATATAGTGAGCAAAGGGTTTCCTGCATGAGGATTAACAAGAGAAAATATAAGGAGCAAAGGTTTTCCTGCATGTAGATCAACAAAAGTAAATATAGTGAGCAAAGGTTTTCCTGCATGAGTATCAACAAGAGAAAATATAAAGAGCAAAGGTTTTCCTGCATGTAGATCAAGAAGAGTAAATATAGTGGGCAAAGGTTTTCCTGCATGAAGATCAACAAGAGCAAATATAATGAGCAAAGGATTTCCTGCATGTAGATCAACAAAAGTAAATATAGTGAGCAAAGGGTTTCCTGCATGAGGATTAACAAGAGAAAATATAAGGAGCAAAGGTTTTCCTGCATGTAGATCAACAAGAGTAAATATAGTGAGCAAAGGTTTTCCTGCATGAAGATCAACAAGAGCAAATATACTGCTCAAAATAATTAAAGGATATTGAGGTTTTAGGTGGATCTTGTGGCTGGGAAACTTTTTAGCTGATTGATACATGGTCGACAGACGTAGCAGGTTATATGAGAATAAATTACACATGTTTGGCAGAAAAAATGCATTTTATTGCGCATTTGTGTACAAAAGGAAAAAAACACGATTTGTGCATATAAGAAAAAAAGAATAAGAAAAGGTGTTTTCTTCAAAGAAAATCATTTTCAGTAGGGGGTATGGTTTCTACGGACGGCCAGCAAGGTACAGCACCTTTGAGGCATGGAGTCAATTAGGTTATTAATCACGAGTTGGGTTATTCTGTCCCACTCTTCCAGATGAGCTCTTTCCAGTTCTTGGAGAGTTTGTGGGGGTGGTTGGCGGCCAGCAACTCGTCTTCCTAGAGCGTCCCAAACGTGCTCTATTGGATTCATATCTAGAGAACACGCTGGCCATTCCATTCGTACGATTCCTTCCTTGAAAAGGAAATCCTCCACCAGGTTAGCACGATGTGGTCTGCAGTTATCGTCCATCAAAATGAAGTTATGTCCGATTGCTGCAGCGTAAGGGACTACAATAGGTCTGAGGATCTCATCCCTATATCGGTGAGCAGTCAGAGGTCCATCTCGAATGATGTAGAGGACTGTGCGCTCGTCAATGGAGATGCCACCATACACCAACACTCCCCCACCGCCAAATCTGACACTTTCGTGCACGAACGCAGGATTACTTCTACTGCCACGGTCCCTCCAGATGAAAATACGCCTATTACCCGGATGAACAGAAAAACGGGACTCGCCAGAAAAAGAACGTTGCTAAATTCATTTCTCCTCCAGTTCACATGCTCTGTTGCCCACTCCCTGCATTCGCGACGACGCCTTGATGTTAGTCTAACACAGACCATCGGTCGGCGAGCATACAGACCTACAACAGGGAGCCCATTTCGGGCATCTGAGTCGAAACCTTGGTGCCAATAGCCGAGCGAAGGTGTTGTTGGAGAAGAGTAGCGTTCATATTCCGGTGTTTCCGAGCCGTTAACACTAAATAACGATCTTCATTGGACGTTGCCCGTCTATGACCTTGTCCTGGTCTTCGGCCTGCACTTCCAGTCTCCAAAAACGGTTCCAAATCCTGGAAATCACACTTTGTGACACTCCAATGGTTTTCACTACTTCGGCTTGAGTTTGACCCCCTTCTAACCTACCAACAACTCTCCAAGCTTCTGAATCGGTTAAATGACTTCGCTGAGACATCGTACTCATCGAAACAAAGCAGTATCTGAATGCCGATCATCCTTGTCTTCATTTCAGTGAAAGTCAAATTTCATTCGCTGCCGCTGAAGCGACGTTTTTGACGTCGAACTCAAAATTAGCATACTCCATAGTTTGAAAATCAGAAAAATTTGCATTTGTGATTCTCTTCTTCCATTTTCGGCAAAAAAAATTTCGTTTATATCTTTTTTACTTAAAACTTACAATATTCTTTAATTGTTTTGAGCAGTGTATAATGAGCAAAGGTTTTCCTGCATGAAGATATATACAGGCAAAATATTATTATAATAGAATCATTTTTCACAAAAGGAAAATATTTGGAAAAAAGATTATTCTAATTTAATATTTTTTTGCCAAAATATTGTATTTAAACAAACTTTTTTTTCAAAATGTCCTTAAAACAATTTTATACATATATTCTAATCTGAGTGACACTAAATTTTATAAAAATTATCAATTTATGCGCTTTTTTAAAATCATGGTTTCGAACGTAGTCGGTTACCTTAAAAACCCCTTGTAATTTTAAGAGAGAAACCTTACGAGAGATAGCTCGTTACAACAGGTAATATCTTCGGCATGGATACCAATAACAGGAATTATCCACTTACATTCTATGCTCAGCGTGGTTTCACATTAATTTTACAGTAGTTATGTGGAGCATGAGCGACACAGAGAGAGAGAGTTGTATTAACGTCACACTACACGAGGCTATTGGTGAAGGACCTCCTAATTCTGACTTTAGGTCAGTGCCTATCAAACTTTCTCTATTTGGGACCCAATATATATATACATCGTCCCCCCTCCAGACAACAATGTATTGAATTCAATAACACTATATTTTGATGCTAAAACTACAAGATGAGTTTAACCTCTTAAGTGCCACAGACGTATATAAACGTCTCGCTCAACTAAAACAATAATTGCACCAGTCGTGTATATATGTCTTTCCGAAGTACGATCCTTCATGTGTACTGCAATCCATTAAATTATTCCGAAGGCTTTGGAAGGCATTAAAATAGATTGACAGTGTTTGCGAAGTATTCATAGGATTTGCTTATTTATTCCTTTTCTCTCCCCCCAATACATAGACTCGCCTCCGTGGTAAACGGTGTCATTGGGTAGTGATTTGCGTAACTTTTAACCAGCATTTGAGGTATTTATTATAAACCATTACAAATTATCAAAATAAATGTTAATTTTTTGATATAATTTTTTATATGACAGTCCTATATATATATGGGCGTCACTGGTAGTTATTAAACTTGTTTTTAACTTATTACTGAATTAATTATAAAATACATTGTGCAATACTGATACATTTACAAGAATACTTTATCAGTGTAAATGTGCATTTAATTTTTTTATTATGTCAGAATTTTTTTTTGCTTTACTTTCCATAAATTAATAATTTTCTTAAATAATCTTTTGTTTTCGAATCTTCAATATGTTCGCTTAAACCTCGTAGGGTTATCACGTCCCCTAGGGGCGAACCCCACAGTTTGAGAAATGCTGGCTTAAGTCAAGTTACGAGGACGATATCGGAGCTGGCACCTCTCTCTCCTAACTTCCACACCACACTGACGGTAAGACTTTGAACCCCAACAGATTTAACGTGTGTGTCATCACCCTCTACACGGCAGGTTTTCAGTGGCACCGGGACTCGAACCTATGACATGTTGGCCACGAGTTAATGATCATAACCACCATGCTACTGCGGTCACTCTTTTTTTGCTGTGATCGTCTTAGTTTTTCTACTACAGTGCTTCGAAAGCGAAGAGGGAGTTATGAATAACCTTGTATTAATTGTATGTTTAGTGCCTAGTGGCTGAGTGGCTAGTGCATCGCGTTTCCACACCACAAGTACGAGGTTCAAACCTCGTGCTGGACAAGGTTGACTCATTCATTCAGGGTCGATAAAACGAGTACCAAGCATGCTTGAGAACTTAACACTGGGAGTTTCGCGTCAGACTGACCACCTGACCGGAACACCTGCTCATGCACCTTAGGGTTCATGGTCTCGTATACTGAGTTTGACACAGTAGGTCTTGGCCCTCATGGGCTTTTGCGCCACTGAGTTAAGTTAATTGTTTACTAGTAATCGTAAGGTTACACATCCTACGATAAAAAATATCTATTTCAAGTAATTTATCATGTTGCGTTGATAGAAAAAAATATTTCAAGAAATGAAACAAAAAAAATTGCTTGAAGTCCAATATTAGTCAAAAACTTTTTACTTCCTCAGGCATTTTATCAATGAAATCTGAATAAGTCGTAAAAGCACAAATTCTGATAATATTATTAACCAATTTGCCTTAAAAATACATATAATAGAATAAAATAATCCCATATTGTAACTTAAAAAGCCATAAACCAAATTCACAAGTATATAAAAATTGGTTATTCTATTCAATAACGATTAGTGTGATTGTTTTTATCGTAACAATTAATTTATTATTTTCATGCGCACCTTTCTGCACCAAACTATACAATTTAAAAAAATATCAAAAATGCAATAAACTATTATTTCACTATGTAAAAAAATTGTTTAAAGGTACCCCAAATTAACGTTGTTTTGGCCCCTGCTTTTATATGAGTTTGTCCCGAGCAGATATAAAAGTATTGCATTTCAGAGTAAATATTGTTCTTTATAACCCTGAAATAATGCAAATCAGTATGTTTTAAAACAAGCGGCAATTAAAATTAAATGCGTTCTAAATGAAATTTATCCTCCATTTATATATTACAAATTACAAATGAAAAGTGCAGTTGAGGAAAATTTTTTTTATATACAGTATTCCGGAAGGTTTAAACCTTGTTCGTTTCTCTGTTGAAAGGGTATTGTAGTGGAAATATACAATTGCACACAGAAAGAGAATTCGCCTTCAGTAATGTTGTGAATGGTGTCCTTTAAGAAAAATATAATTGTCTATTGTTGCCAAATTTGGAGACAAAAAAGGTATCTAAAAAAATCAAGAAGATTTTAGAACGATTATTCGACGAAACTTACTTCAAAAACTGCTAAAAGGTTCCCCAGCTTATACAAGTATGAAGTAGGGAAGCAACATTCGAGTCAAATATTTGACAGTGACCATGCATTTCATTAGCCTTTTGTGAAAGTGTGTACTCAATATCTACAGTTTTTGAATCCGTGCTATCATGAATCAAAACGTGTTTTAATAAATTCTACTTTTAAGAAAACCTATTGCAATTACGAGAGAATTTCAGTTTAAATTGCGAGTAACTGAAAAAAAAATAATGCCTGTTAATGGCATGGAATTTTTCTCCATTTAAAAGACGATCGATAGAGTAACAATATACTTTAATATTCTATTAAACATATAGTTATTTTAATCAATATAAAAAATAAAGGCTATTTCATACAACTATAAATATTAAAATTTAAAGGATATTTAATTTGAAATATTTGCTAATCTCCTTACCGGCTCAACTAGAAGATTTAAACAAATAGTTAACTGACGCAGCTAAATAAATTAAAAAAGCTTTTGTGATCGAAAAGGGTACAATAAGAATAAACTCAAAGCACGTCAAACAAAATTACATTTTAAACATTCGCGATTTGTTGAAAATAAATAATCCTTCAGGCAGAAAAATTTCTAAATAGTTTTTTTTTTATCAGTTGAAAAAGGTTTATTCATATATATTTTCTGTTAAATGGAGCGATAAAAAAGATTGCGACTTATTAAAATGGCAAACGATTAACAGCTGTTAGTAAAGCGTTCGATTATATTATAATAAAGTTTAAACAGGCAGAATGGCAACATCAGAATTTATTTAAAATAAATATATGAATTTTTAAGATAAGAACGTGTGAAGTCTCTGTTAAAAAACTCAGAAGTACACTTAAAAACTTAATAATTCACATAAAGCTTCATATATTAAATATATATGTAATTTAAAATGTATTGATTCATTTTTAGTTTTTTTTAACTTGTCATTTATTGAAATTTTTGGCTTTCATATTAAAATGTAAAAGTTGCAGTGTGTGTGTGTTTTAAAGTATTACCTTATATTTAGAACATATAAAAATGTTTTTCTTCCTGTTTTTTTAATGATACACTTCCGTACTCTTTAACTATTGTAATTCAGAAGAGTTAATTCTAAAAAACATTTTTCTTGTATCTGTTTAGTTGATTTTTTAAAAAAAAAAATGAAGCGTTTATACCGACTATTTTTGCAATATTTGGGAGAAAAATTATAAATTGAATTCATTTTAGGAGATTCATCAGAAAAACTCTGTAATTATGTCTTGTAATGATTGATGTTTGATCTTCCAATTGGTGAAAATTTAATACTTCCGTATTAACACTACGTCAGCAATTTATCGTCAAATATAAACTGTCTGGTAGATATCAATCGCCAAAAATTTCACGAATTATGGTATAAACTTTTTGATACCTATCGTAAGGCCAATTGTAAAACATTTTCCGGTGAAAAAATGAAATTCGCCAATGGCATAGAAATAGCACACAAATACTAAAAGTTTGAAATTTGTATATATTTTAATTTAACCATGCTCATTAGCATAGAAATTTTCAGTATTTTTGAAGGTTCTCTAACGAATTCTGATATATATTACTCGGTTGTTTCTTTCAGAATTTCCAGAATCATAAAAACCACAAGTGGAACAAACCAGTTTTCAAAGTTTTTAACGAACATACCAGAAGATATTTTTATGGATCATCGAAAAGGCCAGGAGAAAATATTCTCGAACGCACGTTTTTTGATGCTCGTCAAGTTTTAAAATTTAGAATCTGGATAAAGATATCAGAAGGAACAAATAAAACACAAAAAGAATCTCTTTTCTATGCTTAAACGTCTTTTTTGTAAGCTCTTTACGCATCACATTTTATTATTCACGTTTTATTTCTTCCTCTTAAAAAAGTTTCAAAAACGTGACGTGGATTTTCGAAAGCACCAAAACAACACAACTCCGTGAAGAATACTAATGTTTGTCGCTCAGCCAGTATGTGTTTCAAGACATAAAAAAAGGAATGTTTAAAAATAGATTGAAACGTTTTCTTGAAAGGGTAAAAAAAAGGAAAAAAATAGCTATTCAATTTGCATCCTTCACAGAATAACACTTTTAAAGAAAAAGGAAAGAAATAAACGCATTTTTACATTGGGCCGATTTTTCTTGTTAGCATAACACTCAAAATGTATTAAGTGTTCTTGTTAAACTGCGAAAAAAGAGAATTTTTAAGCTAAAAATTTCATTAAAGTATCACCAATTCTACTGAATGTTTTTGACGGTGGATACACTGAAGACTGGTGGCTTTATGGTGATTCTACATGTTTTCAACAAGTCGGTAGCTTATAGAACAACCATTAAAAATAAGACAATTATCTCTTTTAACTAACTTTTTTTATATTTTACATATTCTATACAAAAATAATAAAATAAAATTATATATATAAGAATGTGATGCATATTGAAGTTAATACCCGTTTTAATATTTCGATTAATTATATAAATCAGTGCTTCTCGAACTATCAATATTCAATCATAATTTTCATCGCCACCCTCTACAGAATAGCAATGAGTTAATTTTAATAATAATATACTTTGAAGCTAAAGCTGCAATACGAATTTAATCCTCTTAAGTGCCAACGGTGTATATAAACGTCTTGCTCAGCCAAAGCGTTAATTGGCCCGGACGTACATATACGTACGATCTTACGTACATATACGAAGTACGATCTTTCCTGTGCACTGCTATCGGCAAAAATATTCTGAAGGCTTTGGATCTTGACAGTGTTTATGACAGATTTACTTATTGAAGAGGATATACTTGTTTATACCTTTTCTAACCCCTCCCCCCCTCCGAATACGCCACATACGCTCACCTACGAGTTATATGGTGGCATCACGTAATTTTTAATTTGCATTTATGGGATTGTTATAAACCGTACCGTATTAAGATAAGTGTTAATTTTTGTATGTAATTTTATACACTATTGCCGGAAACACTATCATCCATAGCCCATTGTGGAAACTAGAATAAGTATATTAAACTATGAGTATGCAAATTTTTTTCCACGTATCACGTGATAGCGTAAAGAGCTTAAAATTTTGAGACAGTTGTGTTTCAAGTCAAAGTTTTACAGGAAAGATTTATATGAACTTAAAATTTTTGGCATGTCAGATGTTTTATGCGTGGCCGAATTATTGGAAAGATCGAAGAAATGTTGCCATTTTTATTTTTTTTAAAACTTATTTTTAAATGTGTTTTTTTTTATCGTCCTTCATTAAATTAATAAGGCGCAAAAAGCTAATATGGCAAATCAGATTTTGCTGCCTCAACTCTTAAAAACTGTTGCCAGACGTTTGAGGGGAGAAGGACTATACGCACGCAGACCTGTTGTGTGTTATTGACCATACAGCACCGTACTGCCCGTTTGCAATGGTGTCGTGAGCATCACAATTGGACTGAACAGGACTGGGCATGCGTACCATTCTCAGATGAGAAGGTTCGTCTGTCATCGGATTGTAGACGCCAACTTATCTGGCGCGAGAGTGGTACTGCTTATCGTCCAGAAAATATCCAGGAAAAGGACCGATATCCGACATGCATTCATGGTGTGGGCCGGCATCATTCTTCGCCTACATGTGGTTGCGAATGGGACTATGACGGGCCAACGATACATTGATGAAGTTCTACTTCCTCATGTTCGTCTTTTCCGTGGTGCTGTCGGTGATAAATTTGTTTTTAATCGAACACTAGGATTGTTTAGACAGCGAGGGTTCAACGTCTCGTTCTAAACCCCATTGAAAATGTTAGGCAAGTTGCTGGTCGAAACTATCCTCCGACAAACAAGAACACCCTCATCCGTGTACTCACAGAGGAATGGGATAAATTGCCTCAACAGCTGATGAATAATGTTGTGCAAAGTATGGTATACATATCCCGTATACCGTTTTAAGCAACTTTTCCGCGCGGAATGTTCCAGATGCATACCTTTCTTTAAGGTGCCTTTTTAGATGCATTGTTCCATTTCTCCGTACGCAGATCAAATGAACATTTTTTTCCTTTCAGATGTTTCACAGCTTTAGTACTTTCCAGAATAATAAATATTCTTTATTCTAATGTCTGAACAGTGTGGCAACTATATTTTATCCTACTAAGCCTCATGTCTCGCTTAATATTATGCTACAAGCAATTTGTGATCCGTCCTTAGCAATTGTCCAGCAGTGTATTTGCCCCATTGGTAATTATTAAACTAGTGCCTTTGTAATGTTAAATTAAAATAGATTGTGCAGTAGTGATATATTTATATGTGTATTATGTCAGTGTAAATGTGCATTTTATTTTTTTATTATTTTTAAATGTGTTTTTTTTTGTTTACTTTCATTAAATTAATAACTTAAAAATAATATTTTGTTTTCGATTTTGCAATATGCTCGTGGTAGGTTATCCCCCTTGGGGGCATGCCCCACAATTTGAAAAAAGCTGATATAAATAGATCAACAAAAATTTATTCTTAATTTCCTACTTTCAAATAATACTTTCTTCTGATTTTATTATACTTGCGATTGAGAAATTTTGAAATCCGCTTGAGTAAATTTATTGTAAATAATTTTACCAATTGCACAATACGGTGAATGGGCTCAATTCATGAAGGATATGGGATAAATACAACCTTGTGTTCTCTATCGAATTCAAAACTGACATGACACTTGCACTTCTTTCTCTATTTATAACATTTACATAAAATTTTCGATTTCATAATTGGGTATGGATGTTAATATTAAGAATTTTCAAAAAAAGCTTTTAAAAATCATTTTATTATACGAATATTTTTAAATGAAGTGTCTTTTTCAATTCCTCCTATTAGCTCACACTCTCTACATATTTATTTATTTATTTATCTTCATGGAATTTTCAATCGTTAATAAAATAGATTTTAAAGCGCTCAATTGAGCTGAAATTTTAAATACAGGATTATTTTGGATGACAATACAATAATTTAATTGTAATTAATAAAAATTAATTGATTAAAACTGATTATTCAAAGAATTACAAACACAGCCACGTTGGCATCATTTTTAGGGACCCATTTGGCGACTTGTGTCAAAACATGAAAAGGTTTTTTCTCTCATTTTAAAGCGCTCGTTTGAGCTGCAATTTTCTATACACTATTTTTTGGGGTAAAAATGCGATAATTTAATTATAATTAATAAAAATAATTGACTGAAACTAATTATTTAAAGAATTACAGATACAACCACATTGGTTTCATTTTTAGCGACTTGGGTCAAAACTTTAAAAGATTTTTTTCACGTTTTAAAGCATTCCGTTGAACTGAAATTTTACATACACGATTGTTTTGGATGACAATACGATACCTTAAAGGTAATTAATAACAATTTATTACCACTTAATGTTGTTATTCTGTCATATGTATAGGGTGTTTTTATTAGAGGTATAGAACTTTAAATTGCAAAAAACAACGATGTATTATTCGATTGACATGGATTTTTTTTATTCGAAAGATAATCTTGTGGCATTACATTTTAAATATGATTTCTGGTATATGACTGCCACGGCTGGTCGGATGTAGTCCAATCTGGACGTCCAATTTTCGATGACTTTTTCCAACATTTGTGGCCGTATATCGGCAAAAACACGGCGAATGTTGTCTTCCAAACGGTCAAGCGTTCGTGGCTTATCCGCATAGACCAATGACTTTACATAACCCCACAGAAAATAGTCTAGCGGTGTTAAATCACAAGATCTTGGAGGCCAATTCACAGGTCCAAAACGTGAAATTAGGCGGTCACCAAACGTGTCTTTCAATAAATCGATTGTGGCACGACATGTTGCGCCGTCTTGTTGGAACCACAGCTCCTGGACATCATGATTGCTCAATTCAGGAATGAAAAGTTAGTAATCATGGCTCTATACCGATCACCATTGACTGCAACGTTGTGGCCTTCATCATTTTTGAAGAAGCACGGACCAATGATTCCACCAGCCCATAAAGCGCACCAAACAGTCAGTGCTTCTTGATGTAACGGTCTTTCTACATACACTTGTGGATTAGCTTCATTCCAAATGCGGCAGTTTTTTTTTTTTGTTGACGTAGCCATTCAACCAGAAGTGCGCTTCATCGCTAAATAAAATTCGCTTATGAAAATCGGGAACAACGGCAATCTCGTTTTGGGCCCATTCGGCGAACCTACGCCTTGCTTGATCATATTTAAAATGTAATGCCACAAGATTATCTTTCGAATAAAAAAAAATTCATGTCAATCGAATAATACATCGTTGTTTTATTGCAATTTAAAGTTCTATACCTTTAAAAAAACACCCTATATATACATATTTATAAAGAGTGTTTTTTTCCAGGTATAGAAGTTTAAGTTGGCATTACTTTCCAAGATGGCGACCGATTTAACAGCTGTCAAGTGATTTATTCTCAGTTTGGTTTGGATAATTCATTAAAACGATCATCAAGCAAGGCGTAGATTCATCGAATGGGCCCAAAACGAGATTGCCGTGGCTCCCGATTTTCATAAGCGAATTTTGTTTAGCGATGAAGCGCACTTCTGGTTGAATGGCTACGTCTACAAACAAAACTGCCGCATTTGGAGTGAAGCTAATCCACAAGGGTATGTCGAAACACCGTTACATCCAGAAAAACTGACTGTTTGGTGCGCTTTATGGGCTGGTGGAATCCTTCTTCAAAAACGATGAAGGCCACAACGTTACAGTCAATGGTGATCGGTATAGAGCCATGATTACTAACTTTTTCATTCCTGAATTGAACAATCATGATGTCCAGGAGCTGTGGTTCCAACAAGACGGCGCAACATGTCACACAGCTCGTGCCACAATCGATTTATTGAAAGACACGTTTGGTGACCGCCTAATTTCACGTTTTGGACCTGTGAATTGGCCTCCAAGATCTTGTGATTTAACACCGCTAGACTATTTTCTGTGGGGTTATGTAAAGTCATTGGTCTATGCGGATAAGCCACAAACGCTTGAACGTTTGGAAGATAACATTCGCCGTGTTATTGCCGATATACGGCCACAAATGTTGGAAAATTCATCGATAATTGGACGTCCAGATTGGACTACATCCGAGCCAGCCGTGGCAGTCATATGCCAGAAATCATATTTAAAATGTAATGCCACAAGATTATCTTTCGAATAAAAAAAATTCATGTAAATCGAATTATACATCGTTGTTTTATTGCAATTTAAAGTTCTATACCTCTAAAAAACACCCTTTATTAATAGTAACTATTTAATAAAAAGTAGCTAAAATAAAATTTTTCTTTGTTTATCTAATTAGGAAATGATTTATTTTTTTATATTACTTGTTTTTTTTTTTTTTTTATCTACTATGTTATTATTGTTAACAAATATATACCTTTTATAAGAAAGTTTCTGGGAAAAGCAAAAGGTGGCAACAACAAAGTGAATGCATTGACCGTAAGACACACGATTACATTTATCATGTGACTATGACGTCACATGAATTTTCAAACTGATTGGCAGTACGCACTTGATTGTAGTTATGTGACAATGTCGTCACACGAATCTAGCCCATTTCAATAACAATGTTATGTAGTTGATAATCTTTTAAATGTGCATTTCCACGTGATTAAGAGGCAAGTTGATTATAATTTATTTTGGAATTTTCTGGTAATTACAATAAATCTTCTCTTTGCAAAAAAGAAATAACACAAGCCTAAATATACTAGTAACATACTCTAAAATCAAACAATTATTGAACACAACAGTTTAAATCCATAATACTTTCGCAAACGGCAAATGAAACAAATGTTTGATTTAAATGTTGCTTGCCTGCATTTTCCTTATATAAGGTGGGAAGAGCTTTGTGTGAGCTTCTAAAATGCCATCGTCTGATAATCTTCTAGTGTTTTGTAGGAACACATATTTATATCATCAAATTTGACAATTTAAGGACGATTGGTCACCAAATTTCTCGTCAAGTCTGTCGCCAAGCTTGTACTCACTAATATTATTTTAAGTGACTTTTGTTTTGACGTACAAATGATCTTTTCCGGCCATAATACCCTTTCGGCAGGAAAGGTTACAAAGCTCCATCTTTCCTTATTTGGACGCGTTCTTTGGAGCAAAAGGTACTAGAGTTCTTAAATTGAAGGATTTTCAGTCACTTAAGTGAGGACCGATAAGACCTAGTAAGGAACTGGTACTATTAAAATGAAATAAAAATTTATAATTAAAAATATTTAAAATTTTGATTCTAATATTTATAACATAAAACGCATTATCTATATATATATACTTACATAGTTCATTTCAACTGACAAAAACATTAGATTTTAATCTTAAAAAAAATATGGGAACTTCACATTATGTAACTATCAAACAATACTCAACAATTACACGTAATAAAAATACTGTAAATATATAAGCTGTGGATAAAAAATAGAGAGATCAAATGATAAAATATGCCTTTGCTGTTTCTAATCTATACATAGTATTGAAGACTTTGTTGACAGGATTCTTCTGATAGAGTTAATTTTAGCCTACCCAGAAGTTCACTATCACAGGGACTTTCACCGTATCCGCGATCCCCTTTGCCATTTTTATTCGTAAATCACAGTTAAATGGAAATATGTACACCTGATTTGACTACCATTTCTATTCCTATGACTTGCATAAACGAAAGTTGCGGTTATTATTTTTATAGGATATAGAGTGACATAGGCTATTATCCCGCTCAAACGAAAAATTGTTCGATAGCTTACACTGTTTTGTTTGTCTGATGTATTGTTCAGTTGATTGTAAGGCATATACAGCAACACAGGCTATTATCCCTCTAAAAAGAAATATATACATTTAATGGAAATCTAAACGTTTTATATTCTGCAAAAAGGATCTAAATATTGATTTATATGTCATTGATATATCCAAAACATTTCATATTGCTTGGTTAATTCCACTAAAAATATCGGGGAAAACGATGTGAATTGTAAAAGGAAAAAAGTCCTTAAAGTCACGAATTTAAGCCCTACTTTTGTGAAACACTATACCCTTAGCTGACACTGAATGCGATAAAATTATTTTAGTACATAATAACAGAAAAATGAACAAACTTTATTTCAGCCCGAAAACGTTGACAGCAGCCTAAAAGATTATGTACCGAACATTGTGGCTTAACGGATTCCAACCTTAATTTTACTAATACTTACAGAATAATAAAAATAACATTAACAAATCAAAATTTTATAGTTTTACCCAATCCCCTCAGACCCTAAAGCACAGAGACGAATTCATAATAAATGTGTAGAGGAATTGTGAACACCATTTTTGACAATTCTCGTATAGGGGAAGGGGGGAATGCAAGTTAAAATTTTAAGGCTCGAAGTCTATGTGGTTTGAAAATGGAAAGTGGGTGTCGATTTAAATGCCTTCCGCGTCACTTTCCTTCGATTCAGAACTACGAATCTATTGGCAATAATGTTGCGACACGTATAACGTCATTTAAAACCAACCAACTAAAAGTAAACGACTAGAGATCCGTGGTAGCGTGGTGGTTAATTCGAAGAGAGTTCATGAAACTATTTCTTAATCAGATCAAAAACCTTCCCATTGAATAATTGGAGTTGTTATGATTTAAATACAAATTGACCGCTAAATATGAGTATGGAATGTAGATTTAAAGTATTCATTGCGAGTTGTTGTCAAACGTTTTGCTTCAGGGGTTTATAACATTAATTGAAACAAGCTAAATGAAATATAAAGATAGTGGTAGCTTGGTTGGGAAAAGTATAATTGACAATAGATCACGTAAATTTGAACCAAAGTCAAGTGACAAGGATGACATCTGAGAAGGCACTCTACTCTCGCTAGGTCCCAATCCCAATCATTCAAGAAGTCGAAATATAATGATTAATTATGATGATTCTATTTAAATTAAAATAAACCTCGTATCTTTTAAGTAAATCAGTGTGTTTTTGAGCTACCAGAGAACATGAAAAAGAAAAAAAAACCTAATTTGAATTTTACTATAAATTAGAATTTAAAATTCTTAACTCAAAGATTTATAATTTATACTATATTATAGAGTTCATTATTCTGTACGATATTACGTAACCTTTTTAAAAAAAGGCATGGAAATCGCATTATCTTTGTTTTTTGAGGTACGAAAAAAATTACATTAACAATTTTAATTTTTACTTAAATATTCCTTTTTTAAGAAAATTATTTTGAATATTCATGCAAAATATTAGAAAAATAGTATGTCGAATATTTTTCTCTTTTCTAAATATGTAGAGGTTTTTATTTGAGTAAGAAATTAATTGGATTTAATGATTCTCAAAAACAAATCCATATAAAAGGGGGGAATTCCTTTTCCATAAAATTTTAAAATATGTCACAATTATCAATTGTATCGAAAAAACGCTTTTCTTTAATTCTTGATGTTAGACTTAAGCCATATTTATCTTCATGGGGACTTACACGGAGTTAAAAATGCAACATTTAAAAAAGATTTATAGTCGCTTGACAAATATATATATATACATATTTTTTAATTAAGGAAACTTTTTTTAATTCCCCCTTTTTCCCCTTTCATTTGTAAGAAAATATCTTATATCTTCTTTTTCGATAATTAAAACAGGTCCAGGTTTATTTTTTTTTAAAAAAAATAGTTTCCTGTGTCACTTTTTTATTTATAGAAAGCTATAAGTTTGAGAGAAAATGGCGATGAAAATTAAAAGAAGTTTTAAATTACTAATTCTCGAAACGTGATCTTTAAACGTATAATAATAAAGATAAAATTTAAGAACTCTCCGTACTTCTCTTTGGAAAAAAGTTATTTTAAAATATTATCTATATTCTCTATTTCAGACAGAAGTTTTTTTCGCTTAAGTCAGCAGTTTCGGGATTTATCTTTGTCTGATAAAATAATACAAAAAGAATAAGGTTTTTCCCCTCTCTTAAGGATGATTTTCTTACATTACAGAAAAAAAATCGAACTGCGAGTAGAGTAAAAAATTCATCAATGTAATTAATATTAACAGAACTTTGTAAAAATTTAAGTTGTTTTAAAATGAATAAAAATTAAATGTAGGGTAAAATAAAAATCGATAATTTTTATAATTAAATTTTAGAACTACATGTTCTCGTATATGAATATATTTTTCTAAGAAAATTCAATATGAATACATAGAATTTAAACGAAATTGATTTTGGTAAAAACTTTGGAAAATATGATTACAATTTTTTAAGGAGTTAAATCAGAAATGTAAGAACACATAGAAGTAATAGAAAAATGCTATCTGTTAGATACATAGAGAAATCCTCTTTGTGCCATTTTATTTAACAAATATTTTTACGATGGAAATTTGAAATACTTGCTACTTAATCTTAGATGGGTTTAAATTAAATACTTTGTGCTTTTCAGAGGAAGTGAGACTGAAAATATTTTAAATTTGTATTAAAACACAGCAGACGAAAAATATTTTTTTATTATTAAGTGAAAATTGGATTTATTATGCTTTGAATTACCTGTATGGGGAAAGAAGATTTCTAAATTTTTAAAGTTGGGAAATTTTGAGACACATAATATAGCTTATAATCACTCTTACTTTGTTTACTCTCCTATAAATTTATAGAATAATGGAACAAATTAAGAAAAAAAATTGTTCTCTCTCTCTTTATATATTGTGAAGAATTTTATTGTTTAAATGTACACGAAAAAAGAAAGACAAAACTGGCTGAATTTATTTAACTATTGACTTTAATGGACTTATTTTTATTACATTTTGATAGCTTGCACAAATAAAAGCCCACCAAATCAATCATTTTTATTACATTTTTTGATAGCTTGCACAGATAAAACCCCACCAAATCAATCAGCTACAAACCGTTATGTGAAATAATGGAAGGAGATACATGTTGATAAGTTCAACCGAGTTTTTTTAATTTGTCTCATGAAGTGGTGAGGAAATTATGAGAAAAAGGTAGAGAAGAGAGTAAGGTATTACGGAATGTGATTTACATTTCTAAAAATAACTTAACTGGTCTTTAATGAAAATCTCTAAAATCATCATGCATAGATACTATGAACAATTTTAAGGAACTATCACTTGTCAGAAAGAATATTTACTTTTTTGTTATAAAAAAACTTTACTTAAAAAAAAATTGGTAAATAGGGGGTATTATAGAATAGTTGGGTAATATCCCCCTCCCCCCAATGGGCTGAATATATAAGCAGCTAAGTCTTTTTAGACATGGCAGTCCCCAAGAGTGGATTGAGTTAGTGAGTGAGTGAATATTAACGTCACACTGTTCAGCTACACGAGGGCTTTTGGCGACGGACCACGTAATTTTGAACCATGGTCAAGTGACATGGATGACACCTGAGCGGGCAACCCCTTCTCCTAACTGCCACACCACACCAACGGGACGACGTTTCAGCTCTCTTGATTTAACGTGCATCGCTGCCCTACACGGCGGGTCTTTAGTGGTACTGGGCTCGAACTCATGACATGCCTGCCGTAGTTCGGTACCATAACCACTGGGCTACCACAGCCCTCTCCCAAGAGTGGAAGCCATTTCATTGGTGGTACCCTCTAGTGGCGACTTACGTTTACAAATTGTGACATTTGAATTTTATATTCAATTCAAACTCTCGTCAAATGTTAAATATCGCCATGATTTAATTTTATCGAGAGTACCAGAACCAAATGTATACTCAAGGAATCTTTTGCATGCCATATAATCATATGATATACGTAACTACGATTTTCTCATCCAAAAAACCTGTGATTTCAGCCGGGTTCGGTTGATTGATTGATTGATTGAATATTAACGTCGCACTGTTCAGCTACACGAGGGCTTTTGGCGACGGACCACGTAATTTTGAACCATGGTCAAGTGACGTGGACGACATCTGGGCTGGAACCCCCTCTCCTAACTACCACACCAACGGGAGGACGTTTCAGCTCTCGACAGATTTAACGTGCATCGCTGCCCTACACGTCGGGTCTTTAGTGATACTGGGCTCAAACTCGTGACAAGGCAAGCCACGGTCTGATACCTATACCACTCGGCTACTGCGGCCACTCAGCCGGGTTCGGACCGGCAACCTTAGGCTTACGAAGTGGGAACGCTACCTCAAAGCCCCCTGAGTCTTTTGGAAGTATGGAATAGAACTTATTAAGTCTTCATAAAACACAGTTATTTTTAGCTACAAAAGCTGTACCTTTAAAAATGCGTGAAAGTAATTTCTGTTTCGAGTCTGTTAGCAAATGTCAGAAATATAACCTTCCTCTACTTCGGTGCAATCAAGATGAGTTCACAGAAAACAGTCGAAGCATTGAATTCAAATTTCCCTTTGTCTTCCGAGAATTTTCCTTTGCACATTCAGCGTCTTTATTCTCTACTACTTAAGCTGATGGCATGGAGTCTATTTAAAATGAAATATCAGAATGGGATGATTCAATGCTGCACTTCAGGTATTATGGAATATCTGTTGTTGTTTCTAATGCCACCTACCTGACGTAGACAGATCGAGCACCACGAAATTCATCGTGGTAAGGGGCTAGAAGTACGCCTGTCGTTGACCCTGAGCACCATACTGGTGACAGTACGAATTAGCTCGGTGAAATTCCCCGAAGGGACGATAGATGGCGACACCCCCAATCTCCACAATTTAGGCATGGAACTGAAGGGAAATATTCCCCAGTCCCCCTACACTCGTGATTCAGCCCACAAGACTTTCGGACACACTGATTTAACGAGCACGTACTCCGTGTGTACTCGGAGGGTATTTGTTGCTATCGGGCATAGAACCCAGGCCTTCCAGTCTGGAGTCCGATGCTTTGACCACTAGGCTACCCACGGCCCTGATCAACAACATGGAATATCTAGTATACCGTAATACCGGACACGTCATCTTGGGAAAATGAACCCTTAAACTGAAGGACAAAACATTGTCAGCTAAAATACAACCACAGTATTTTAGTGTACATCATGCTGAACTTTAATGTTCAAGTTACATGTGTACTAGTAGGTTAAAATGTTTGAAAACTTACCTGTAAAACTATTGAAAATAGCAAAACTCCTTTTGGTCTGTTGGAAATAGTGTGGCAACAACAAGTAGTCAACTCTCATTGCAATGCATCATGAGAGTCTTTCTTCAGTAGTTTAAAGTGTTTACACGCGCGCGCGCTAGCCACCACAAACAGAGGCAATGGTATTCTATAATACCCTACTCTCCTCTACATCAACTTTGATGTTATCTTTAATATCTAACAGGGTTTTTTTTTAAATTTATCAATTCTGAACACCAGTGGCGCACACAAGGGGGAGGGGGATCTGGGGGTCCGGACCCACCCCCTAAAGCCCTTGATTTTTTTTCCGATTGATTATAATTCTAAGTATATAGTACGTAAAATTTAATTAATTACTTGTTATTAATGATTAATTTTATTAATTAATGCTAATTATTCATTCAAAAATTAGTTTTTTACTGTGTTTTGTTCCCGAAAATCAACAAAATCAAAAGGAGCATGATACAAGAATGGTGACCCCCTCCTTGAAAATTTCATGTGTGCGCTACTGCTGAACACCAATAGCTCTCGTCTATAACTATAAAACGAAATGTATACTCAATCTAACTACCATAAAATCCGGCGTATTACGCGCACCGACGTTTAAAACGCACCTATACTTTCAAGCTGCATTTTTAGTTTCAATGTATGTTCGGCGTGTAACGCGCAACACCCCTTTTTTAACGATGAAACTTGAAATGTATGCGTACAATACTCTTATGTTATGAAGTCATTTATTCGAGATTTTATCCTAAACTTGTAATAACCCCCTATCTGGGAAAACCATCTCTTCATCTACTCGACCTAGATTTGTTGGAGGTAAGGATTGATGACCCAAGCTAGCCACAATAAAACCAATTTATTATTATCAATTATAATTATCAAAAGCAATGTTACTCAATGAAAGAAATCAGGAGTGATATATCGTAACCCTAAATCTTATGTGAATCAGCACCTGGAATCCTAAACGCTTAACTTTAAGTAAAGTTAAGCGTTTAGGATTCCAGGCGCATATTCACATAAAGTATTAATGAAGTAAGAAGGATTGAGATTCATAGGATACCTTTACTTAATCCTGATTACTTTATTTAAATAGTTAATGCCCATTCTATAATTACATTTCAAAGTTCAGATCCTTACCATAAGCTCACGGTCTTCAGCATCTCAGCTTCTATTCCTCTTTCTTCGTCCTTTCTCTTGATGATTACTAAACCTCTCCTATATATCTACTAACTAATCTGAATATCAAGGTTTCTTCTTGAGAGGGTTGACGGTGAAATATAACTCAATTGATGACCCCAAAGATTCCCCAAGTGGATTAGTTGAAAGACTCGGTAAAGCCCCGACACAAGCTTTTGAAAAAATAGTATACTTTTAAAACTACACCCCTTCAAGTTCATAAGGAATATATTTTCTTTTAAATAAACAATATTTCGTTATATATAGAAGTCTAATTTTTTAATACTTATTTCTTTTTTTATTGTTAAAGCTATCATTTTTATAACCGGCGTATAAAGCGCACTCCTAAATTTCGATCCTATTTTTTGTGTTCAAAGTGCGCGTTATACGCCGGATTTTACAGTAATTAATCTTATGAATACTTCAAACCAAATGGAACATGTACTAATTGATTAATTAATTATTAGCACTTCAAAGAAAGACAAAAGCTATTGGGAACGGACCTCGTAATTTTATAAACCTTGTTCAATTGACGAAGACACAACTAGCACCCCCTAAATTCTACACCGTCGCTCATCCGGTATAGTGATAAGCGACGCTGGCTATGGATGTTTGTAAATGTATAGTGCCTTTGCGTCGTGGGAGTACTCTAAATAGCCGTCGAGCCGCAAGTCCTCTCGTGAGGTTGTGGGAAGGGGTAGAGAGGTGAGAGGTCCATGACCCCCAGGGTATTTTCCCTTAAAATTGGGGTGGAACCTATCTAAGTCATACTGTCACTTGTATGGTGCTCAAGGCTACGTCTAACTGCAGGCGTAAATCTAGCCCCTTGCGATAGTAAATTGCGAGGGCTTGTATCTGACACAGTCCATATCAGGTGGCATAAGAAGCAGCAACAAATTCTACGCCACACCAACGTGAGTACTTAAAGCCTTGATAAATTTGATGGGCATCATTCCCTCTTAACGGCACATCTTTGATGGCACCATGAATTGATCCATTTATCATGAAATATTTTATGTTTTATTTGATATTCATTAATTAAAAAAAAACTTATGTAGTTTCTGTCTAATCAATGATTCTCTCCGTCATTTTTTAGCTCTTTTTCCGCTACAAGAGCTATGTTCTATAAATTCTACGAAAAGTAAATATTATCTTAATATATTTCGATGTGTTAATGCATTATTAATCAACTAACCATTAATAAAAGCATAAGAAGCTTTATATATGTATAAAATCTACTTCTAGTTAAGCCCTAACAATTTTTTCGGTAATTTATCATACTTAGGATATTTTGAATAATGACAAAAAATAAATCACTTTGAAAATGTTTTCTTAAACCAGAATCAATTATCCTCGAATAAATATCTTGACTCTGTGGAGTGTTGAAAGAAATCTTCATATCTTGATTTCCATCGAGCTTTTCGTTCAAGAATAGTTAAAAAAAAATACCTTTTTCATTTTGCCTCCTGAACTGTCTTATTATATTTCTTGATTCGAATTTTTGTTCTTTTGAATAGTCAAAGCAAAAGAACTTAACTTATTATCCCTAAATCAATTTAGAAAGCAACGTCTTGAGTTCTTAAATTCTCTTAGTCGTTTCGAAATTTTAATATCCATAATAATTTTTTTCGTTTTGAAACACATCCCTCTTATTTTCTGAAGTATAGAGTCAACTCTTTATTTTTCATTTGTTTGAAAGGGGATTATTTATAGAGGAAATAATGATGCCAGAGAATAAAAAACTCTATTGGGTCTTATCAAGGTCCAGAAAAAACATATAATTGGGCTGTGGTTTCGAAACATTTATAAATGTAAACGGTAGGACTAGTTTCTTTTAGCATCTATTCTCAGTAATGGGAAATTTAAAGACTTATGATAATAACGGTGATAAAATAAAAAATTCCAGTTAAAATAAAGTAAAGGATGCGCAGCAAATAAGACGATATGTGATTTTATTATGGAAAGCAGTTTTTGATAACCCTCAAGATATTTGGTAATTTACACTTTTAATAATTACCAAAAATGTTATTAACATTTCCAACCTAACTTAACTTCATTTCGACCATCTTAATACAAAAATGTATCGTTGTTCTATGTGTCCTTCCATTCAGATTTGTTTAATTAGTACTAAAATAAAAAAAATAAACCAAGTTACTAGTTATTTTTCCCTTTGATTCGTGAAAAAAATATTTTTGAAAGGAAATGAATTATTTTTCTAGATTATTATTTTTTTATTTTTGTAGATTATTCCGTTATTTTTACAAATCTAATAGTGTGTGAGTGAATATTAACGTCGCACTGTGTTCAGCTACATGAGGGCTTTTGGGGATGGACCTCGTAATTTTGAACCATGGTCAAGTGACGAGGACTACACCTGAGCTGGCATAACCTTTTCCTAACTACCACACCAAACCAAAAGGAGGACGTTTGAGCTCTCGACAGATTTAACGTACATCGCTCCCCTACACGTCGGGTCTTTAGTGGCACTGGGCTCGAATTCATGACATTGCTTGCCATGATCCGATATTTTGACCACTGGGCTACCGCAGCCCTACAAACCAAATAGAGAGGCCGAGGTAGCCGAGAGGTCAAGGTCATGAACTAGTGGCCGGTATCGCCTCTGTCGAATCATAGGTTCGAGTCCTGATGACACTGGAGATCCGCCTTTCAGAATAGCTGATGCACGTTAATTCTATTGAGGCCTCTAAGTTATCACGTTTGGAGTGAGGGTGCCAGCTAAGGTGTCATCCTCGTCACTTGACTGAGGCTCAAAATTAAGTAACACCACTCGCGAATAACTTTTGTGATGACATTAATTACGCCATTTACATTTTAGTTACATTTATTTATCAGTATAGGAAATATTTTTTTAACTGGCGACCAATTTTTCAATTAAAGACGAAAAATAATATTTATTGAAATGTTATCTTATTAGTAAGTTAACGGACAATTTTATTGTTCCTGGTTATTCCATGAAAAGTCATTGATAGAGGAAATCATTTTTGAATCGATGGGTTATCTGCAAGTTTATTAGTTATTAAAAAGTTAAAAACAACAGATAGCAAAATTTAAACGGTTAAATAGTAAATTAAATGGAAATATTACATTTTTTTTACCATAGGACAAATTAAAATTCTTAAAATATAAGAATTTTAATTGTTTTAATCAATTACTCTCTTGCCGGCTTACGTTTTTTCCCTGTCTTGAACTCTTAATTTGTCACTATTTTTATTCACTAAATTTAAAATGGGTTCCTTACATCCGTTATATTATTTTTAATGAATCATTTTTAAACATTTTGCTTTTAAAATTTCATAAAAGGAACTTGTTTAACTTTTTTACTCCATGAAATATTTATATATTATCGATCCTTTAAATAGATTCTTAATAGTTTATTTTGGAGTCTTGATAAAAGAATTCACGGTTATTGCCAACTATCCGTTACCCGCCCGCTTCGCTGATATTTTATGATGTTGTGAGGACATGCATATAAGACATGTTCAAATGAAAGGGATTCGAAGCTTCTCTCGTATGCGAACAGTTTTCAATGTATTTTAGTGAAAAAAAGTGATAGTGAAAGTGTATGTATCATGTGTGTGTGTGTGCACGTGTGTGTCCAAGCAGATTAGTATAACTGCATTCGTAAGGACCTAGCATTCATTTAAAAATAGCTGGTGGGGATGCAACTGTAATGGATCAGCGAGCTGTAAGAAAGTTTTTAATACCGGAAGGATGTAAGTCGGTGGATATTCATCGCGGAATGCGTGGTCACTAGGCATTTTTGAGAATTATTTTTCGACATGCAGGGACCCCTATTACTGAAGTTAAAGGAGTTTGACGTCTTCATGAATGCTTAACGTTACACCTACGCACTTGATATAGACTGCATTAGACTATCAAAAACAAACACCCAGGTATGCTGCTTGCAGTCAATCATATACTAAAAACAAGTAAGATAAAAAAAAATTAAGTCAATTCCTACTTAGGTCAACAAAAAAAATTTTTATTTTAGTTATTTTTTATTGAATTGTTACAATTAATATAAGTATGTATGAGATAGAATCACAATATTAAATGACAAAATAGAAAGTGATTTTCCTTGCAATTTTCCATTTGCCTTTCTATATAGGGTGTTAGACTATATATTTTTTTCCTGTTTTTGCTATTTATTATTTAATTAAATTTAATTATTCTTATAAAATAGTATAGTAAAAAAGAAATCACATTCTCAGAAACTAGGCCATCCCAGGTGGGAATCGAACCCACGACCTTCGGATTAGAAGTCCAATGCACTACAGGGACACAGCGCGAACAATTTTTCTTCCTATATATGCTGTTGGACGATAATTTTTTTTGTTACAATTTTTCATTTTTTAATTTAATTAATGAATTAATATTTGAAGAAACTGTATTAACATCAAGTGTTATCCACTACAAGTTTAAAAAACTGTTTTTGAACTTGAATGGATAAATAGAAAGAAAATATGTTATTAACGATTGTAAATTTAAACAGTATATATATATATATATATATATATATATATATATATATATATATATATATATATATATATAGGGAGAGAGTGAACTAATTGTAGGAATTGAGCAAGTATTAAAATATGTTCATCACAAATAACCAAGCGAGATAAAGAAGCATTTCAACCAGATAAGATGATTGTACGAATTAAAACACGATAAAGTTTAAAACATTAAAAAAAAAAACTCAAATAAGCATGCAAACGATAAGTTGTTTTAGAACGTATATACTGTAGATAGTAATTATTTTGAAAACTGAGAGTCATTGGTAGCTTATAAAGATTTATTCTTTTCCTAAGGAAAATACCCTCAAGGGTATCGATCCCGCCCAAACACTACCAAAATCTGAAGGGAAAACGCACTCCCACATTATCTAAACACTTAGTGGGCACGAAACAAAAACCCCGAGCCCGAACCCATTGTTTCTTTTAACACCCCAATCAAAACAAAATTTCCATTCCCAATTCCTTGCTCTTTCTTCCTCTACCATCCAAATAAATCTCCCTTTCAATAACACCCCAACCTCCGAGACACTCTCCGCCACACTCCACCCCTAACACCTATTTGCTTGTGTAAACAATATAGCCGAAGAATCATCCGTTACCCCCAAAGCCATGAGAGGGGTAATTGGGCATCGAAGCAGTTAAGCCTTTAATAAAACCCCTGTCACAGATGCAGAATGACTAATCTGCTCATTAGGGCCTTAAGCCCCCTGGACCCTCTTATGCCGATAAATAGTCTGATCCTTATAGTCATCAATCCCCCACCTTAATACGACCCCCCCTTTTAAACCCGATTGCGTTGGTTGTAGGCCCTCCCTTTTCTAAATCGATTACGATTAAATAAATATAACCCTGTGCGTGCCGAAACGTCTGTTGGAAAGCAATAGGGGTCGACGTAATCAGGCTTCTTAAGTTTGCCCGTCCGGAAAATATGTCGGGAAGAGTGCGGGGGAGAATTAACCGGATTATGATAGTTATCGTCATCTTTCCGAAAGAGAGGTTGGTCAGCGCGTCTGTCCCTAAATTGATGACCGGGACGTGCGGTTGAACAGTTGGGGCTTTTAGCCGAGTGGAGTGCTGTTATTATCTGTAACCGTAATCGGGAATTTATAGTGATGAGCTGTTGGGAGGATGATGGATGTATCATTTAGTCATTGGAGAGAGATTTGGAGCTGTGAAATTTGTATTCGTGTAATAGTTTAAGAGGGATGTGCTTACGGTGAGAGTGGCAATTGTCTTTCGTATGGGAAGTTTATCTGTCCGGTTATTGTAACAGTAAAGGCTGCATTTTATTTAAAAGGGTCAGTTTTAATGTGGAGTGAAGAAATGGACTAAATTCACGATGGTCACATGAAAACGCAATCACGTGTTTCCCATTGATTAAAAATTGACATACTATGTAGTTGTTCAACTTGTAAAGTTTAGATAACATTTAAAATTTGATGATTGGGTAAAGATTCACGTGTGTTAAAATTCTTCAAACAATTTTCAAAATTAAAAAAAAATACTTACATTATATGAACACTTTTAAAGTAAGCGCATTTTGTTTAACTATGTGCATTTTTGTATCTTTGACAAATATGCACTTTCTTAAAGAAAAAGTTCCTGCAAAAAGTAAAAGTTGACATCAGTGAAGCCCACGAACAATTTGGCTGGAGATGCGTGATTAATTATGACATCGCAGTAATTTATGAACTGATTGGCCGAAAACACGTCCTCAGTTATCATGTGACAAAGACATCACATGAATTTATTCCATTATTTCGGGTCAATATATAACAAGTAAGAATACCGCTGGTTGCATTATGTATAATTACGGTGTGGTATCTCATTCTCCCTTAAACTTTGTAAGACGAGTGGTTGATATTTCAACCAAAGATAATCTCGTTGGAAAGTTGTTACTTAGCTCTGTCAAGCTTCAACCACTATTCCCCCAATTATGATTGTCTTTGATGGTATTAACACTTGCGCATTGGTAATTAAAAATACATTAACGTTAAAATATAGAAGTTAATTTTAATGAACTACTTTAAGTTAATAGAAATAAAATCCTTTATATGCACAAAATAAGTTAATATATCGGTGAAAAACACCAAAAATAAACTAATAATTAAAGATGAGGCGGAAGGCTGGGCTTAACCCGGCCGAACGGGAAGCAGCTAGGAAACTCGAGTAAAATTTGGAAAATCTGTTTTTGTTACTAGTGCTACCTGATCGGCAAAGGCCAGATGGAGGCCCACGAAATTCATCATGGCAGAGGGCTAAGTGACGTCTATTGTTAGTCGTAGCTTTGAGCACCATACAAGTGGCAGTACGGTTTGGCTCGGTTCCACCCCAATTTAGAGCGAGAACACTCTGGGGGTGGTCAGAGGCCCACATCTCTTCCCCTTTCACCAACCTCACGAGAAGACTTGCGGCTCAAAGGCTATTTAGAGTACCCCTATGCCGCGAAGGCACTATACATTAACAAACATTCATGTCTTCTCCGGGATTCAAACCCAGGCCCAACGGCACAGCAGTCAGCGTCGCTAACCACTATACTGGATGGGCGACTGGAAAATCTTTAGTGACCTAGGAGAATGAACATATTATACTGTCGACCAGTTTCGCAAATGCTGTTATCGTTATCGCACATGCGCTTCCATAGTAACACGTCTACAAATAACTTGAAAAAATTTATAAAGAATTAAATAAACGTATTTAAATAAAAACGTAACACTCCAAATAAACAAAGGATGTAACATCTTCATCATTCACGTGGCTAAACCTCCACACAATTGCATTAAAAATTACGACAAATATATGTTCATTATGTAGAAAATGCTACATAAATGTTTCTTGTTTGTCTCCGTTTTGCTAATTAGGTAAAATACTATTTTTAGTCTACATCAAAAGAAAAAAAAATATGCCAAATCGCGCCAATAGCTTAATTTTTCTTTATTGATATCTATCCAATATAAGAATCATTTGCATAGTTAACTAGTATAAACCTCTTATAAAATTGTTTTACATGTAATCAGGAATCTAAAGACTGAAAATGAGGTAATATATTTCCGAATTTTATAACAAATTCGAAGATGTCTTATTTATTTTAGATCCTTAAACTTTGTTTCTTTTACGTTACCTTTGGGGGAGGGGGGGAGATAATTTTTTATATTAAACTGAAAAAATGTGATCATTCTAATATTGTGCATTCCTTTCATTTTACTTATTTCTTCATTCCCAACACTGATTGCGCAAATTAAATCTGAACGAAACGGCCATGTTAAGCGTTTCTTTCTAACTTCAGAACGGTTTCTTTGTAGAATAAAGCTAATTAATTAATTATTGACTGAACTTAATTCAATGTTATAATTTAATTATATTTATTTACAATAGCTGGAAGATAATTTATGTGTTTAGATTTTTAAAATTTAAATCTCATCAATAATTTAAACCCATACATGTTCTTGTTTTAAACAAGTAAATAATTATTCGTCTGTAGCAAAACTTTCAGTAAATGCAAAAGTTTCTATTTTAACAACAAAACGTTCGAATAAATTAACATCACTGTAAAAGCTATTTAATTCAATTCACTAATTCTTTCAGATTAAAAAAAATTATAATTTCTTAATTTTTTTTCATTTACCTCTCTATTTTTAACTAGAGTAAAAAATGTTTTCGTTTTACAAAATTTTATTCCCGAACCGTATTTAACTTTTAAAAATTCTATAATATGCCACACACCATTTATATTTTATCACGAAGCATCATAAATAAATTTGAAGCTCACTTTTATTATTTTTTAAGCTATTTATGAATGTAGTCACGTTTTTTACTTAAAATTTTCGTCTTTATATCATTTCCTTAAAAAATTTCATTTATGGAATATTTATTTGAATTCTATTGAAATAAAGCCTATGGAATATAAATTTATTATTTATGAAAAATTGCCTTGAAACATCACATAATATCGTATAGTACAAAGCTTCCCGTTCAAGCAGCTTTAAACGAAATTTATAAACGCTATCACGAACGAGATAAAAAAATATTCCCCCAAAATTTAAAACTTATGTACGATATTTGCCTAGAAGTATTTTTACTTCCAATATTTTCATACAAAACATTTTTTAGTTGGAATTAAAAATAATAAAAATAAATTTCAAACAAAAAATATATAATTTTAAGCACTATACAAAAATCACTACAACTTTTTTACATCAATACTGCTCTATTTGTGTTCATTCTTCCATTGGAAATTCAGACTGTTTTCTGAAATAGCTTATCTCACGTACCTTTGCGATTCATGGATAAATAACAAAGTCGAGATCTGAATCGGTACCCTAGTCTCTATATCCTCTTCACACCAAAGACTTTTATTGAAACAAACTAAGAACAATATATGTGTTTGAAACAATCGCTTCGAAATATCTCGCTTTTACTAATACGAGGATGTTACAATAGATTAAAATATTGCAAAGAGGTTGTGTGGAATAATAGTTTAAAAACATTGAAGTTAAATTTAAAGATGATGTATTATATGAGTAGAGAGAGAGAGAAGCACGCCACGTATGTTATTATCCCTACATCAATAGTTTCCTTGTGTAACCGCGGTAGCCTAGTGGTCAAGGTGTCGGATCGTGGCCGGCTTGTCACGAGTTCGAGCCCAGTACCACTATAGTACCACCATAGAGAATCAATAAGGACAATTTTGGCCAAGAATTTGCATATAGGGAAAATTTGCAGAAAGCTTGTACAGAAGTACTTGATCAAGACAACGCTGGGATGCACATTGCGCGCTCTCTGTAAAACATTTCTCGGCGGAAAAACACATTACTGTAAATCCACCGTACACACAAGATCTCCCCCGAACAATTTCAACCTGTTTCTTAAAATGAAAAAATGCATTGAAGGGAACAGAATTCCAATCTATAAATGAGGTGAAGGCAAAAACGGCAGACTTATTGAAGATGATGACATCTAATAAGCCGCAGCGCGCACTGTTGTGAACGGTGGAAAACTCGAAACTAGTTTGATATCACGGGGCAAGGCGCAAAGCAACGCTTGTTGTCGCTGGAATGGAATCCAAGATGGAGGCCTAGCGGTATCGAATCCTTAGGAAGATAATTTTAAAGAATTGTTTTGAAATAAATTGAAATATATTTCAAAAGAAATTGTAGGAAGACATTGAGAATATAACCAAGATCAATCAATGAATAATGAATAACAATACAATACAATAAAAAGTAACATATACTAACAATATTACATATATGCAGTATGTAATAATCTTATAATTTAATAGTAATTATATATAATAATCATTTAGTATGAGTTAATAATAATCACTATATATATATATATATATATAATAATCATATAATATAATTTAATAGTAATTATAAAAACAAATAATCATGGTATCGTAATATTATAAAAACTATATAGAAGACTATATATATATATATATATATATATATATATATATATTTTGTACAACGTGATAATTATAATTAAATAACATATTAATAATTATAAATGAATAACAAAATAATAATTATAAATAAAGAAAACAATGATTATAAATAAGTAACATATGTAATAATATTTATAAATAAATATAAAAAAACAATAAATAACGAATGTTATGATTACATATAATAATAATTGTATTTTTATATTATATTATTAATAAAATAATTACATAATATATATTAAAACTAATAATGAATATCAGTAAAAAAAGTACTGAAAATTTGAAATATTCCAAAATTTGCAAAAATATCAAGGCAACGATATTGTATTGTTATCGCCCATCTTCGTGAACATAAACAACTTGGCACGTGCCCCGTGATATCAAACTAGCACCTAAAACTCGTATGCAGCTACATATGGATGTGAAGGGGGGACTTTGCTGAATGGGATTAAAAGGTATTTTAACATTTTTTTCACACTAATCCGGTTATTTAATTGCCACAGTGGTATAGGCTGATTTGTTTTTGTGTAGTCACGTGTTCATCAATTTTCATTAATAAATCAGTGTTTATTCTCATAGGTGGAGTCGTTAGCTGCTTCTACAGCACTCAGATTTGCAAACATACATATGAATTTGAAGAAACATTTTTGGGGCCACAATTTCATATGGTTTACGAAAAGGCCTTTTGAGTTGAAACGAAACGTCAAAGGAAAACTTATTAATTTTGTATTTGTTTTGTTGTTCCTAATGCCACCTGATCGGCAAAGGCCAGATCGAGGCCCGCGAAATTCATCATGGCAAAGGGCTAAGTGACGCATGTCTTTAGCCATAGCTTTGAGCACCATACAGGTGACAGTACAATTCGGCTCGATTCCACCCCAATTTAGAGGGCGAACACTCTGAGGGTGGTCAGAGGCCTCCCATCTCTCTTCCTCCCCCAACCTCAAGAGTGGCCTTGCGGCTCGACGGCTAATTAGAGTACCCCCCTGCCGCGAAGGCACTATACATTAACAAACATTCATGTCTCCTCCGGGATTCAAACCCAGTCCCAACGGCACAGCAGTCAGCGTCGCTAACCACTATACCGGATGGGGGACTATATTGTATTTAAACTTCTGAAATGATATATTATAAAAGTGTTACTCAAACTTTAATCGAAATCAAAAATGCTCCTGAAACAAGTGTACAATTAAAAATAGAATTCAGATCCCATTTCTACCTTACTTGAAAAATTTGTGTTCTCAATTATATTTTTTATTCTTATTTTTTTTGCTCCTAAACTTTCGAATTTCATTAAAAATAAACTAACAAAGAGCGAAATATGATGCACCCACTCCAAAAAGTTGTAAGCAGATCTCCAAATTCGAACAAAAATATTTACACCTAATTTAGTACAAATGCTTGTGAAAATTCCTTTGAGAAACTTGGATATCATCCGTACAAAGAATAAAATCTAGATAAGTTGTTGAATGCACTACAAAAACTCTGTCCACACACACATTCTAAAATCTCAAAAACATTCCTTCATCCCCTAAAAAAAGTCTACAAGAGCACTCACGCCTCTCTTACAGAAACAAACAAAATTAAACTCTAAAAATGAGTAGAATAGTAGTTTTAAAAGATGTTCCTTAAAATTTTTGCTAAACATACCGCTCTTTTGAAGTTAAGCCACTTACCTGAAATAAGGGGAGGGGAATGGCTGGCGAATAAAACTCAGCCATCGAAACTTCCAGAAAGAAAGTGAAGTGTTCTCAGGATCATTTTGGAACTTAAATCACCCCCATCGAGAAGTCGGGGTGGGGGTTCTTCCAAAATCACCCCTTTCACCGAGCTCCGCTTCATTAATTAACACTTGAGGAAATCTTGAGTGAGAAAGTTGGATATGAATTTATGAATTTTACACGCGCTGTGGTGCGAAGTTTAATTGGGCGGGGAAGGTTCTAGGGGTTGTGCACTCCGTTCTTTTTCACCTCGAATGTTTAGTAGTTTTCTGCATCATAAAGTCAGAAAAATTAGCAAGGATTTCAGTTCGCTGATGGTCTTAGGGTTGGTAATTGATTTGTAAGTTTTGGTGGGAAGAAAAGAGAATGTGCGATACAGGGAACGATCAAGATTTAATTTGAAATACCTAATAAAGTATCGCATGAAGAATTTAGAATATGTAATATAAGGTATCAAGGGTTTATCTTTAATACCCAAGGAAAATGCATTTGATGATTGAAATTTCTGTAGCTCCCTTGAAAACAAAACTTTTACCTGTGTAAAATTTAAAACCTTTAAAAGATAATCAATTTTGTTTCAAAGTTACAGTCATTTACTCTATATCTAGCCATTACCCACCGACTTTGCTAGGCATTTCATGCTTTGTATAAATACATTCCGTTTATATATAAATTACTGATATCTTAGTCTTAGCAATAAGGGTTCGAATGTATTGAAAAACATTTTTATAATTTCACCTCTTGATTTACAAAGGACAGGGTATGCATTTCTGTAATTTTTAGTATAATTATCTTTTCTCCTCCCGTAACAACCTCCCCAATGTGAATTTCCGCAAAACCCCTTTTGAGTGGATCTATAATCAACAAAATAAACATGCTCGTCAGATTTTAAGTCTAAATCTAATAGTCCCAAACCGGAAATTTTTGAAGTGAAAACTTCTTTAGCCGCGTTGGGCATTTTTTGGTAGGGGGAATTTTATGGGTTCGCGTCACCAACATACTCATGACTGGCGCACGCGCAGAGTACTGTGAGCCTTAGACACTTTTTGGATGCGTGAAATCTCGTGCGTTCGTGTCATCAACATGCTTATAACAGTATATATGTAGCTATACAGCTGACGTATTTTGCTGTGTATATCTTATAAGTGAAATTGAATGGATTTAATGAAATTTCAATGTGTATATACTGTGCATTGTTGAAGTAGTGTTTCTGTTTGATTATTATTTGAATCGTTTAATTGAAGAATCATTGTGCATGACAATAGTGAGTACTAAATAAATATACTAACATTTTTAAGATAAAAAATAAATAACAGAAAATTATTTTAAATACTCGTATTTATTCTGGCGTTTGAAAATTTTGCATTATTTATTTTCTAATATTTAACCTCTGCAATGCATCACGCAATCCGGATTATTCACTAGAAGCATTGGTGTTAACGTTTGTGATATAGGCGAAATATGCATTGCTCGTTGCGATTCCGAGAATGGGCAATAAATATTAATGGCTGCCGTTTATATTTTGCCTGGAAAATCTATGAGACAGATACAACAATTTTTATTCGAAAACTTTGATGATTTATACAAATGAAGGTTCTGAAATAATCGAAAAAAAGATTTGGCGAAAAATATGATAATGTACCGATGATTTTAAGTGCAGACTTCAATATTAACTTTGCAGATGATAAAAATCTACAACTAATTGAATTTCTAAATGAAACACTTAATTTAAATATGTCCAATGATCGAAAACTCAGTACCACAAAATATAAAACGACTATCGATGCGGTTTTTATGCGATACTTTGATAAACTTGAATCAAACATTTTCCTTTCTTACTTTAGTTACCATAAGCCTATGGTATCTTTTTTTAGAACAAAATGAAGTAATTGAAAGTACAAAAAGTCTAAGTATAGTTGAAATTAATGATGACAATGATACAAACAATTAAAATAATGTTAAAAATCAAGTACATTGAAATTTAAGTAAATACAAATACTATCCATAAATAATATGATTGTATATTAATTGTTATTTTAATTGAATTGTATTTATATTTTGTCATGATCTTGTGTACAGCCTGTAATATATTTGAATAGTAAAGACCACATAAACATGCATAGAATTGTTGCTTCGGAGTATCAATAGATGTGAAAACCAGATTGATGTTGATAATTTTAATTCAAACAATATGGAATTTCAAATTTTTATACTACAAGTTCTAAGTTTTCACTTCTATCGGCAGTCTCTGTAACTGCCAATTTTTTAAAAATAAATTAGCCCCGTAAACCTCCTTGATGGTAGATATCCGTGACTCGTTCAATTCAACAAAAGAAGCAAGCATACCAAACTTCATAAACCAGAGATCAAACAGTTCGTCGCCCTATTTTCCGAATCAAAAAGAGAAAGCTGTTCGTCTGAGTCCGATCATTAGTGGTCGTGGTAGTCGAGTAGTCATGGTCCCGAACTTAGAGCCAGTATTATCGAGACGTGGGTTTGAGTTTGGTGTGACTAAAGATCTTTGTGTAGAGCGAGGGATGCACGTTAAATCTTCAGCGTCTCTAAGCCTTCTAGTTGGAGTAGCGGGGAAGAAAGGAGAGCAGGATTCCAGCTGAGGTGTCGTTCTTTCTCATAAACGGAGTATAAATTTTGGAAGTTCATCGTCAATAACCCTTGGGAAGCTTCCGAGTGCGATGAAGTTAATAAAAACCCAATAAAAATTGAGTTCGATTACGTAAGACACATGCAATTTATGTTTGCTTGAATTCTCTTCATAGCGGCAGCATATCTTTTCTACGACTCGTTTCCACTACGACGATGAACAGCTTCGCTAATCGGTTTCTCTCATGGGAAGAGCGGAACCAATGTGGGTTCTTTTCCTTGTATAATATTTGCCGAAGGAAGGACAGTTGTACCTTCCAGAATATGTACATAAATTAATAAAACGGTTGCATCTAACCAACGCTCCCTCATTTTTTTAGTCACTCCACTTTGGGGGTTGCATTTTCACTGTTGCACAGTGTGGCCGAAATAGCTTAATGGTTAAGGTAGCGAACTCGTGGCCAGCGTGTCATGAGTTCGAGACTAGTACAGCTGAAGACCCTCCGTGTAGGAGAGCAATGTGCGTTTAATCAGTCGAGAGCTCAAGCATCCTTCCGTTAGTATGATGTGGTAGTTAGGAGAAGGAGCTGTCAGCTCAAGTGTCATACTCTTCACTTGACCATGGTTCAAAATAACGAGGTCCGTCAGCAAAAGCCCTCGAGTTGCTGAACATTGTGACGTTAGTATTCATTCACTCACTCAGTCACAGTCACACAGATATTGTGAACATTCCATTGTATATTTTAATAACCTATCAAAACATTTCATGGCCAATTTTTTAAAAGAGAAATACGATCTGTCTTAAAAATTTCATTACAATTGAAATAGAAACATTGGCGGCATCGATTTCCCATGCTGTTTATTAAGTTATCAACGTAATATACCTGGCTTATTTTTCTCATCCCGATATTTACGGTTCCTCCAATCTTCAGTAGACGCCCTGAATCACTCTTCATTGTAAATCAATTTTGAATACTAAGAAACATGTTCTCTTGCCCAGCATAAGCGGTTCCTTCTGCTGTCCGTTGAGGGGAACGCACGCAACTGGTCTTCTTGCATACAGACCTGCATATTTCGCACCGTAGTAGCGGAGATTCTTCTTCCTGATGCTTGAAAGTGGTCTGCAACACACACACATATGTTGTAGCTAACAGGTCTTCTGGACACAGAATCTTCGGATTGGTATTGATCCCAAAGTCGCTGAACAACACTATTGAGACGTCTAGCAGCATCAGCCTGCGACAATCCCATTTCCATTCATCCAACTACCTAACGAATTGGGTAAACGACGACTAAACTTTATTGACTATTGTCACCGAAACTGCCAACAACTGTTGAAAATCATATATATTTGCATATTTTTTCTCTCACTGATAGATATACGTTCTTTTCTATAAAATAAAAGTTGTAGCTATCGTTTTTGCATTAATGTTTTTAAAGTTCGTTCTTATCATTCATGTAAACTATGTTTTATTGTTACTGCCATTTTTTTTATGGTGAAAAAACATATTAACCCAAATATACCAGGCTTATTTTTTTAATCTTCATTCAATTTTGAAAATGACTATTAATATAAAAATATATTAACCAAAACCACCATGTTGTCGGGGCTACATGAATAATTATGAAAACAATTAAAATTCTTAAAAATTAGTTTGATTTATTGTAAGATTGTTTACGAGGATAAATATTTACACCATATATATAATATAAAATTTAAACTAAAACTAATAGCAAACTATTCTTAATAGTTAAACAGCGAAATAGTTCGATTATTATTTTGAATACTGGAAACAGATTAGGATAAATTATATCTGTGTAGGACTACTATATTATTTTAAGTAATGATTAATGTTTGTATAGACTACTTCATATACATTACGTATTTAAGGTTGTTTTTTAGTTTTCTTTTTAAATATTTGAGATCATTTATCATTTCCATTTCTAAGAAACGTTCGAACTTTTATGTAGAATAAATTATTTAAGAAATTAAATAGATATGAATGTTTACAGAAGTATATAGAAAAATATTTCGGTATTTTTGCGAAATATATATATTTGATTTTTTTTTCATAAGGTAAAATTTTTATATAAACTAAACTCGGCGTCGTAACAGCTCAAAAGAACCAAAGCGTATTGTGCCCATCCCAGTATACGTGACCTTGGCCGCTGAGGAGCATGAGCAGATGTTCCGATCAGGTGGTCACTTTGATGCGAAACCTCCATTGTTCAGTTCCAAAGCTAGCTTGGGACTCATTTATCGACTAACTGAAGGGATGAAAGTCTAAGTCGACCTTCCCCAGTCCGGGATTTGAACGGTTCTTTTTCGTGGAAGCGTGATAGACTATCACTCAGCCACCGAACTTAAATTAAGACATTATAAACTTCAAATACTTATATAATGTTGATTTAATATTATATACATTTCAAGCAACTGCTTAGGTGTGACCACGGTAGCCAATTGGTCATGGTCACGAATTCGTGGCTGACGTCATATTGGGATTGATTAGATTCCTGCGATATCAATAAAGACCCACCATGCATGAACATTAAATCTGCCGAGGCACAAACTCCTCACGTTGGAATGGACTGGAAGTTTGGAGAAAGAATTTGTGACGGGCTTTATCGCGCCTTCTAAACTAATCCTCTTGGGAAATCCTTGGGGCCATAATGGCATTTCAATCCAACCTTCTCAAGAAGAAAACGCGATATGCAGATTAGTGAATGATTATATTTATTGGAACTTTTGCATTCATGAGTAAGTCGGCTGGAGGCCGGAGAGTATTATAAGAGCCATATAAAAGTCGGTTAGAAGCCAGAAAGTTGCATAAAAGCTGGATCAAGTTGGGTAATAATATATATAGAAGATTAATATTAAAGGAATTGAATACAAGAGGGAGATATAAAGTTTGGTTGCTGATCGCCGTGTTATATCGGTAAGAGATTGATTATTAAATTTTAATTACTATAAGGACCCTAGCTAGTTAAGGAATCTGCTATAGATAAATGATTCGGAGTTTAATTTATCACAAAGATAGTAAGTAAGATTTCAGGCGCTAATTTAACTTAGTAATAATAATTATTTCCTATCATTCCTGATCCGATTTTCCTAGTAAGACTTGTGTTGTATTGATTAATATAAATCGAGACTATAATAAACTAGATTTTTATTATGAAAGGTTCGAGTGGTCAATCTTTTATCCCTACAAATCTAGGTTGTGTGGATGAAGAGATGATACCCCCGAGCAGGGGGTATCACAAGTTGACAGCCGATGTGACATCCTCGTCACTTTACAGAAATTCAAAATTAACAGGGCCGTCGCTATAGTCATTGTGATGCTTCATAGTTTGACGCTAATTAGTAATTAATCAATAACTTATGCAATTAGATTTAATTGTAAAATATGGATTCATTGAAATGGATGTTAACTTTCTTTGTAACTATTGTGGTTGCAGTAGCCTAATGTCATGGTCACGGGTCATTGGGCTCGAGCCTTTGTGCAATTGAATACTCCCAGCGTAAAAAACTGATACACGTTAAATATATCTAGACTCCATGTCCTTTCAATAGCATGGTGTGGAAGTTTGGAGAGGGACGCACACTCTAGGTGTCATACTTGTCATTTGACCATGGTTCAACATTACGAAGTATTCCACCAAAAGTCCATGAGCTACTTTATAACGTAAAAGAACACTGACTACTTATATAAATCTTAATATTTCTAAAACCAACCAATAAGAAACCTCATAACACAACTATTTTACTCAAAAAATAAGATAAACTTTTTCGAAATTTATTACGATTTTTCCATGTTACACTAAAAAAATAAACTCTTAATAAAAGGTAATAATTTAAAATAAATAAAAAGGGTTTAAACATATTTCAATTTCACGTACTAACAGAAATTTATATTTTGGAATAATATTTAAGTAAATAATAATAAAAAAAGGAATGAAGAGAGGATTTTTTCCCCTATTTATATATATATAATATTTTCAACACAAAAGATTATTTTCTAAGAAGAGCGAATTTTTAAAAATAATTTATGCTGTTACATTTTTGTAGTTCAGAAACAAAATAATTTTCAAAAACATTCTACTTCATCTTATAAATATCTTAATAAACAGTAAATGAGCATGTCCTTTTTTAAAAAGCTCTGAATATTTCTAGAGAAAATAAATAAATCATAGTTAACATAAATGAAAGATATTTCACTTTTCTGAGAGAAGAAAGCGTATTTACTAAGAAAATAAATTACCAATAATAATATTAAAAAGGTTTTGAGAGCTTTTATTCGCATAAACAAAATAAAACAAATATCTATTTTCATTATCCATTCATTTTCATAAATATTAATTTATTCATCTTTTACTTATTACTTATTTCCTATTAAGCTCTTTTCAATAAACTAAAAGAGATATTTTTCAATTCCTACTATTAGCTCACACTCTCTATTTATTTATTTATCTTGGTGGAAAATTTTCAATCGTTAATAAAATACATTTTAAAGCGCTCCATTGAGCTGAAATTTTATATACATGATTATTTTGGAAGACGATACAGTAATTTAAGCATAATTAATAAAAATTATTTGATTAAAACTAATTATTTAGAAAATTACAAATACAGCTACGTTGACATAATTTTTGGCGACTTGTGTCAAAACTTGAAAAGGTTTTTTTTCTCACGTTTTAAAGCATTCAGATGAACTGAAATTTTATATACACGATTGTTTTGGATAACAATACGATACTTTAACGATAATTAATAAAAATCATTTACCACTTAATGTTGTGATTCTGTCCTATGTATATATACACATGCATATTAATTGTAACTATTTAATAAAAAATTGCTAAAATAAAATTTTTCTTTGTTGATCAAAGTAGGAATTGACTTCAAAATTTTTTTTTAATACTACTTGAAGATGTGTATTTTCAAAAAAACACTCTCTATATAATATCTAACAATATCCCAAACTCGAAGAACTTAAATACAAACTACAGTACGAGGGTTGTCTAGAAAGTACCCGACCTTGATCTTGTCCTCACGCAGTAGTGATGTAGCCGCTGTAGCCTAGTTGTCAAGGCAACGGATTCGGGGACGGTGTGTCATGAGTTCAAGTCAAGAACCGCTGAAGACCCTCATTGTAGGTATTTGAGGCACGTTAAATCTGTTGAAACTCAAACATCCCCTCGAATTGGTGTGGTGTGGAAGTTAGGAAAGGGGGTGCAAGCTCAGGTGTCATCCTCGTCACTTGAACATGGTTGAAAATTACGAGGTCCGTCACCAAAGGCCTTCGTGTAGCTGAATAGGATGGCGTTAATATTCACTCACTGACGCATTAGTGTTGTGCCTGCCGCAACCCTAGTGGTTATGGTAACGAACTAAGGGCCGGCGCGTGATGAATTCATTTACTAGTGCCACTGAAGATACGCTGTGTACAGAAGCTAATGCGCGTAAAATATGTCAAGGATCAAAGTCTTCCTATTGACGTGGTGTGGTAGTTTGGAGAGGGGGACACAAGCGATACCAACTCAGGTGGCATCCTCATAATCTGACCGAGGTTCAAAATCACGAGGTCTGTCACCAAAGTTCTCTTGTTGCTTTATAGTGTGACGTTAGAAAGCATTCATTCACAATAATTATGGCTAGGATGGCGCCACTTTGCACAGTGGAAAGAGACAGCTTAAAGCATTTTCTTGGATTTTTTCTCCATATTCGAGAGTGCCAGGTGCTACCTTCTTTGTGTCGGATTTTTAATTCCTTTCAAACGATGAATGAATGAGTTGAGCAAACACACTTTCTCGAATTTCGTCAAAAACTTAAAGATTCTGAAAGTAAATAAGATTCAGCATGTGTGTCTGGAGACCATATCTCATAGAAGTACACATTATAAAGAGTGTTTTTTTTCCAGGTATATAAGTTTAAGTTGGCATTACTTTCCAAGATGGCGACCGATTTAACATCTGTCAAGTGAGTTATTCTCAGTTTGGTTTGGCAATTCATCACGAATAGACTCACGCCTGAACAACGCTTTCAAATTGCGCAATTTTATTTCGAAAATAATGGTCTATTTTCATAAGCGAATTTTGTTTAGCGATGAAGCGCACTTTTGGTTGAATGGCTACGTCAATAAACAAAACTGCCGCATTTCGAGTGAAGCTAATCAACAAGTGTATGTCGAAACACCGTTACATCCAGAAAAACTGACTGTTTGGTGCGCTTTATGGGTTGGTGGAATCCTTCTTCAAAAACGATGAAGGCCACAACGTTACAGTCAATGGTGATCGGTATAGAGCCATGATTAATAACTTTTTCATTCCTGAATTGAACTATCATGATGTCCAGGAGCTGTGGTTCCAACAAGACGGCGCAACATGTCACACAGCTCGTGCCACAATCGATTTATTGAAAGACACGTTGAGTGACCGCCTAATTTCACGTTTTGGACCTGTGAATTGGCTTCCAAGATCTTGTGATTTAACACCGCTAGACTTTTTTCTGTGGGGCTCTGTAAAGTCATTGGTCTATGCGGATAAGCCACAAACGCTTGACCATTTGGAAGACAACATTCGCCGTATTATTGCCGATATACGGCCACAAATGTTGGAAAAAGTCATCGAAAATTGGACGTCCAGATTGGACTACATCCGAGCCAGCCGTGGCAGTCCTATGCCAGAAATCATATTTAAAATATAATGCCACAAGATTATCTTTCGAATAAAAAAAATTCATGTCAATCGAATAATACATCGTTGTTTTATTGCAATTTAAAGTTCTATACCTTTCAAAAAAACACCCTTTAGTAGGACTAACTCTTTATCTACCGCATTATCATTTGCTGCAGTTTTTTTCATGCAATATATTCTTTTTTGAATCACGACATTTTAAATTAAGGGATATACATAAACAAAATACTCAATTTTGGGAAATTGATCCGTTAGAGCTAATTAATTAATGAAAGATAATCAACTGTAAAATTAATTATACACACTGTTCACACTTAAAAGAAATAGTCAAATCGTTTTCTTAGGTCTTCATTAACATAACAAAAATATATAAGACACTTACCTTTTGACGTTAACTATTTTATCGGAACAAAAATGGCAATCGTCGCAATCCGCTGAAACCGTCGTCAGCTGAAAACTCACTTTCTGCTATAAAACTATTCATCTTCATCTCTAAAATACTCATCATAGAACCCGTGCTGTCAAACAAATGTATCTTGAGAATTGTTGGAGTTAATTTAATTTCATGAAGAATTGAGAATCCGGTGGTAAATATAGAATTGTATTTAAAGTCTCATTAAAGTTATAAGAGTATTAAAGCTAAATTGTCAATAAGAACATATTTGTAAATATAGCTCTTATCGTGGTAATTTCTACGTGATCGTTATTTAATAAGTTAATTAATTGATAATTAATTAATTAATTTAAAGGATATTACCTTTAAAACCTCATAATATTAGAAGTAATTGTTAATAAGTCTTTGATTCTATTTGGGAAAGATAACCAAATAAAGAAAGTTATTTATAAAAATGGCTACGCATGACTCAGAATTATTCTTGTTCTCAAAATGAGGTCCTAAGGGATCTTCACATATGTAATTTTGAAGTGAGTGGTTGATGGATTGATTGATTTTAACGTCGCACTGTTCAGCTACACGAGGGCTTTTGGATTGAAGTGAGTGGTACTTATAAGTATTGTAGGTAGATAAAGGGTTAATAAACAATCACTGGAAGATCACAAACTATTCGGAAACCCTCTGTTATGGACTAGATAAAAATTTTGAAAAAAAGTGACAATCGCGCTTGACTCTACTAGAAAAGTTTATTTAAGAAACGATTTCGGAAGAGTACGGGAAAACATATTGGAAGAGTTTAGGATCAGAAAAGATCTTGCACATATAATTTTGCATCATGATTTGAACCTTCGTTGAGCGGCTGCGAAATTTAACCGCATTTTGCTGTTGGTATAACAGAACGTAGTCCTTCTTGGTGAAACATAAGAGTAGCAGTCGTTCCCTAACTTCCCTTCTTTCAAAACATGGATGGTTGTGAATTCCGGTTGTTTTCGAAATTGAAGACGTTGATAAAATGGAATCTCGTTTCGATAATGAAAAGAGGTAATACAGAAGACGACGCGGTGAAAATGAACATCAACCCAAAAGTAAAACTTCTAGATATGTTTTTGGCAGTGGAAGGATTGGTAGGTTAAGAGAGTGTAAGGAAGAGAGCAACAGACTACTTTGAATAAGGTGACCAATTTGGTAGAATTAAAAGGAGGACGGAAATTTTAAGAAAAAAAATTATAACGTAAATATATATATATATATATATATATATATATATATATATATATATATAACTTTTATTAATTCAATACCAAAATATGCTCATTACACTCATGTCCACTACAATTATTTACTTAAACGAGTGTTTTTCCATTGAATGAACTTTTTTTTGTCAATATAGCATTTCTTAATATATAGGGGAAATTTCAGAGAAAGAAACGTCCGTTATATTGAATTTTACGGTAAGTATTGCAGCTAAAATATCAACATTCAACCTTAATTTTTCCCTTTGCCTAAAATCATTATCAATTTAAAAAAGGACTTAAACTGCTGCATTAGTTCCTGGGCATCACAACGTAAAAATTCAAGAAGAATAACAAAATTTTCATTTAGAATGTGTTCATTTTTGAAATTTATCAGCATTTAAAAATACACATTCAGTCTTCTAATTTCTTCAAACAGAAAATTATCATCGATTTTAATATCAGGCATTTCTTTCGATAAAAACTCACACACAAACTGCATATTGTTATTCACTGTACCAGCACATGACGCGTAATAATTTAGCTTGACATCTCTAAATAAAGGGATAAACATAATAAATTTAAAATATCTAAAAGGAGGGCAAGTAAGACACTTTTAGAGGAAGGGCAGAATTTATAAAAGGACTGTTCTCCCTAAAGAAAGACGATTGGTCACCTTAACTTTGATGGAGATTAGGATTCCTATCCCGTCACGTAAGTAGCATATTTTTTTGCAGCCAAATCTCGGAAACCTTTTAGACAGACTTCCTATGTAAATATTTTAATTTATTGTACTGGTTTTTTGTTGATTGTTTATTAAAGTCTCATTTAGAAGCAACACAAGGGACTTGGGTAACATATCTTATAACTCTGAGTACTTATTAAGTAAAGATGACTACCCATGATTATTTTCGCCCCACGCTACGTTTCTAAAAAACACCGTTCAATTCAAAGGAGGGTCATCGCTTCGAAAACCCGTCGGTTGCTTTTTCGACTTCCAAAAATTGGGACATTGCGTCGCAACACACCACTCTCACTCCCACCCCCTCTGGTCAGCCATTTTGAGTCAGTATCCTCACTTTTCAACAGCCAATAGGAAGACCATCTCTTCGCTGTGTGTGTGTGTGGACTCCATTCTCCAGAAAACATCTCAGAAGCCAAATCCCATGCCTTGAAGCCCCACCCACTGGACCACCACCACTCGTCCAATAACCATGAAGTACACCTTCAGTATGATAATTCAATTTACGTCCTGGTTTCAACCCTAACTTTAATTTATTTTTCCATATTTATTTATTTCCCCCATTTTTCTTTTGTTTCTCTGCACTTTTATTCCCCCTGCTATTCAACTTTGTTGAATTGCAGAATCATTCTGATTGGCTCTCCACTTTCTCAGAACTACTTTACCCTATTAGCCGAACTTTCGTCCCGGCCAATGGGAACGCTCCCTCTCACTTTTCTGATCTGAACTCCTGTTCTATGATAATTTTCCCGCGCTTTCTGATCTTCGGTTCTTTGCTGCACCCGGATTGACCAGATGAACTCCACCCACTTTCTGATTTTTCAGACATTCATTTTTCAGCTCTTAAAAGAGCTTTTTTTGCTTAATTTTCTCTTAATTTTTAATGTATTTTATTAATTCTTTAAAGTAAACTTTCTCACATTCATTTCTTAATTAAAATGGGCAAATTGGTAGATTCGTTACAGTCATCTTTAGTCCAGGAAAGGAGACTAGAGTACGACAGGTCTATGTTCTCCGAAAACAATAACAATGATGTAATCCAACTTCGCCGTTTCATCTAATAGACTTTTTCCAGATACGAAATTGTGGGTTCTCAGTAACCCGCATGCCCGTAGACATTTCCTGAGATTCTTGAGACATGAGCTGGCCTTCCACTCTTCAATGTTCCACATCGTGGCAACGCGACAACTTTGAGCCTCGAAAAATTTCAAACAAAAAAAAGCATGAATTCAATTCCTGATGCAAATAAAGGCTAAAATAGAAGAGCTGATATACGTAAAATTTATGGATGCTCATAGGTCCATGCTACTTTGGAGTAGTATGATAATTTTATAGAGTGAAATATCAGCTCAGGTTTCAACGTTGTCCTTCTCGTCATGGTTAAACTTTGCAAGATCAGTATCCCATAGCCCTAGAGTAGCTTCGAAGTACGATCTAAATAATTGATCAATCGTTTGAGCAACAAATTTAGCATGTATCAGACAACCAACCATAAAGATCAGTTTGGTATCAGGTCTTGAACTTGTAAGCTATTACAGTCAAAAGTGAGGTGTCCAGTTAAAGTGATATCCTCGTCCCTTGATTGAAGAACAAAATAGCTTCCACCACCACTCTTCATCATTTTGCTTTTGAGCGTGATGCCAACAAAAAATGAATTATAAAACATATAGCTCGGGATACGCATGTAAAACACTTTGCTCAAGAAAAAAGTCTTCCTCTCGGAATCGTTTTGCTGTTTAGAGCTACAAAAACGCTAAGTTTCTGCAACCGAACTGAACTCAGTGGCGCAACAGTCCACGAGGGCCAAAGTCTTGTGTGCCTATTCGTGAATTTATGCCCTGGGGTGCATGTGCAGATGTTTCGGTCAAGTGGTCAGTCTGACGCGAAACCACCAGTGTTCAGTTCCCAAGCAAGCTTGGTACTCAGTTATCGACCCACTGAAGGGAATAAAAGCTGAGTCGACCTTGCCCCGAGATTTGAACCCCAGACTTGTGTTATGGAAGCGCGATACACTATCACTCAGCCACTGGGCTTCAAGTTCCTACAATATTTCAGTGGAAAGTAGTAATGAAAAATACTTCCCATCAAGAATTTATTGAAATTCCATAAATTCCCTTTCTTGGTGTGACGTGGAAGCTTAGGTCTTAATTTTTCTATGTAAACATAGTTCCTATTGTGAAGTCCGTGACCAAAAGTTGCAACTAGTGGAATATTTCTAAAATATATGTTATAAGTTAATGAGTTCCATTAGTGTGTGTTTGACAATAAATTATATTATAAAAATGTAACTTAAATCAATTTTCTTAATTCAAGTATCTCAATTTTACGAACATTTTCAGATTGTATAAAAAATAATCATCCCCCCTTCTATTATAAAATATTACTTGGAAAAAATTAATGTTAAATTAGTTTTAGTTTTTCTTCCCTGTATTCTACACTATCCTTTTATTATTTGGGAACATCCTATAAATGATGGAAGAGCTTTAAAAGAAAATTAAGTTTCCCTTTTTAAAAATACACCTTACTGAACAACAAGCAAAGCTACTTGAAGTACTAGTAAAGTGACCGATATATTAAGATGCAAATTTTCCCTAAGGAGGGAAAATAATTTATGCATTTTGGGGAAAAAGTTCTCAATTAATCGCGTTTTGATGACGAAAAGGTCCGGAAACAATTTCTTTTGGTAGGGAGAAACTTATAATGCAAGAGTTATCGAAAACTCATAAATATTCATTACTAAAAAAGAATTTTAAATCGAGGTTAATGTAGAAATGAAATTTCTGGGGGCTCTAGAAGAAGATTTTGAATTATTTTCTTGATGAAGTTTAAGGACGACATTATTTAAATAATAGCTTCTTTTTAAGAATACACGAAGAAAGATTATCGCGTTTGCTATAGAATTCAGACATATTTATGCTACTTTAACGTATTCATAATTCTATAATAGTACTTTTAAGTGTAATTCTAAATTTTTTAAAACAATTAACTAAAATATTAATTTCTTTTTTGCATTTTACGTAAAAAATACATATGGTACTTTTGTTCTCAGGGAGTGAAGTAATTGCTTGAAATAAAATTTAATTTCTAAAAAATGTCATTGGACATATTTATGTATGAATCTATATTTCGGCATTTAAAAATCATTTAAGTCAAAGATAAAATTGAAAATAATTTCTTTTTAAGACATATGAAGTCATTTAGCATACGATGAGAGCTTGAATAAAAATTATTTCAAGCGTCAAAATTTGGTTTCGGGAGCCGCCACTAGATGGTGACACCATTGAAATGGCTCTCACTTTTGGAGGACTTGTCGTGTCTGCAAAAATCTTGAGTACCAAAAATACAGCCCCATTTGAAAAAAATACAACATCTGTAAGACTTGAAACAATTTTTGTTTAAATTTTTTTTCAAAGCAAATTAATTCTTTTAATTTTAGATTTATCTTATTCAATAAATGAAATAAAAGTTCAAAAGTAATCATATATTGTTAGTATTGTCTTTGAAATGTTTAATTTTATACATATATATGCCATTAAAAGGAAAGATATATAAATTCATATAAGTATAAGTATTATTATAAGTATTTTTTCAGTTATACTTTCAAAGAAAATCCTTCGTATAATATTTATGAATAAATATAGATTATAAAATGTATTGTAGTTGAATTTTATAAATTAGTTTTTACTAGAATATTTAAACAAAATATTTTACAATTATTAAAATTTCTATCTAAAAACATGTATTTATTTTGACTGATACGACCGAGAAAAATATTCACGATGAACAAATATTATAAGGTATAAAAAAATTAAACATATTTCTAAAAATAAGCAGCTTATTTAAAAGCAATTTTATTCAACATATTCAAAGAGTATTTCTTACTGTAAGAGCATATAATTGTTAAATTTGAAAGCATTTTAAAAAGTAAAAATCGAAGAAATTAATCAGTCAAAATTTAGCAATTATTTTTTTGAAGAAATACAGTATTCGCAACGCATGCATTTTATATCCCTTCACTATGCAAATAAAAGAAAGAAATTTAATTAAATATTTTACTCCTCAACAGCAGGAACGAGAAAACTTTCCAGGGTAATGGCAACGTCTAAAGTTTTTAATGAGCTGTTATCCATCCAGTGGCGTAGGCGTGGTTATTCTGAATTAAAACTTATGCTTTCTTTTCTTAACACTTGTTTCTGTGACATTGTACCTCTCTTTTAAAATATGACAGATTACTATTTTTACTACGAAAACACAAGTAACGCCAAATTATAATGTTGAATGCTTGAACAACAATGAGAGAGTGAATGAGAGAGGTCGTGGATGTTACTCAATGCAGCGAGCAGAGAATATACGAAAACCGAGGAATCTGAAGTCAACATATGAAAAGGTATCCCAATACTTGCGACAACTTTTTTTTCAAAAAAAAGGAGCTATGGAAACTTTTTTTGTGGTTTTTAGATTTATTTGGTACATTTTAAGAAAAAGAGGCTAAAATTATGTAGAGAAAAATAAATTATTACTACTAAAATGGGGAAAAAATTGGGTTCAATTTGAGAAAAAATTACGTAAACTGGGCACATTCTGTGCAAGTAGTAAATGAATAAATTCTCAATTTTTTAATCTTGACGTATTACTTAGCTATTCCTGTTTGAAATTACCTTCAGGATAAGAGATATTTTAATTTTTACAAAAATTAAAACACTTTATCTTAGTGATTATATGAAATTGCTTAAAAACAATGATTATATTCACATAAAGAACTGTAAATTTTGTAATAAAACAGTGATTGATAAATCTGAAGGATAAAACACTTCTACTGTTATAAAGAACATACACAAAAAATTTCAGAAAATTATTTTAAAAACATTTTGAACAATCGCTGTCCCCGTTTGAACTTTAAAAAAAACCCCACATTTCGAGTAAAACGCATTTTAAAGTTTGACATGTTATGCAATGTTATGGCACCTGCTTTTACTAAAACACTTGTAGTTTTTATTCTGGTGAATAGAAATTAAAAAACTTGGTATTTTTTATAAACCTAATAAGATAGTCTATAAAATAAAATCATAAAAAAATTTGTCAATTTTTTAAAAAAAAATATGATTTTTGGGTAGTCGGATACATTAATTTGTTCAATGCTGTTTCGCCTGCCATTGCGCGATATTAAATCAAAAAGGAAAACCCAATCCCATGGAAGCATGGTGTGTGAGATAATGTCTCAATAGCCAATCCTGTACCATCGCGGGAGAAGAGCTGATCATGAACATTTATTCTTTCCTTCAGTCGGCGTGTGGGGAAAAATACGGCTAGCATCGCATTAATCTCTTTTTCCTCTACAGCAGCAGTTGAACGCGTTTGGCGTCATCATGCACTTCCCCATAAAGGAACATGTATAATTTACACATTTAACGAATTATTTACTAAATAAATACAGTCGCAATGTTTGTGAACAGCTGAATCTCCAGTCCAGCTGTCTCGGAAATCGATAAATATGTTTCTTTTTGTATACGATTCTTGGGTCTTATTAAAGGCGGTCACACTTCAAAATGTCTTGGTGGTCCACCGGTCCATCACTATAGACTCAATGTCCGTCCTTACTGAATAGAATAGTCTATATAGAATTAGTCTAGATTAAATTCTACCTAGCTATATATTGTGTGTAACATACACAACTCTTATCATAGCTAAAGAATAAAGTAACGTTATAGTAAAACAATAAATATATAAAAAAAATTCTTTTAATTCCTACTTAGATCAACAAAGAAAATTTTTTATTTTGGCTACTTTTTATTAAATAGTTACAATTAATATAAATATGTATATACATATGACAGACGCACAACATTAAGTGGTAATTATCTTTCATTAATTATCATTAAAAAGTATCGTATTGTCATACAAAACAATCATGTATATAAAATTTCATTTAAACTGAATGGTTTAAAACGCGCTTTTTTGAGAAAAAAAAATTTTTTTCAAGTTTTGAGACAAGTCGCCAAAAGGGTCACTAAGTCACCAAAAATGATGCCAACGTGGCTGTATTTGTAATTCTCTGAATAATTAGTTTTAATCAATTAATTTTTATTAATTATAATTAAAAATTACTGTATTGTCTTCCAAAATAATCATGTTTATAAAATTTCACCAATCAAAATATATTTTATTAACGATTGAAAATTCCACCAAGATAAATAAATAAAATATATCTTTTCATCGTGGCATTGACGATTGAAAATTCCATCTCCACCTCCACAATTTCTGCATCTAGACTGAAGGGGAGGGAAATATTCTCCAGTCCCTGCGCTCGTGATTAAGCCCACAAGACTACGAACCCACTGATTTAACGGGCACGTACTCCGTGTGTACTGGAGGGTGTTTGGTGGCATCGGCATCGAACCCAGGCCTTCCGGTCTGGAGTCCGATGCTCTAACCACTAGGCTACCCACGGCCTAAAATGTAGAGAGTGTGAGCTAAAAATATGTAGAGAGTGTGAGCTAATAGTAGGAATTGAAAAAAAAGAAGAATATAGTCATTTAGTCATAACTATAAAAAATGCAGCACATTAATTACAACTGTATATTAGAATTTAAAGTAATATCATAAATGTATGATAACTTATAGCAACGTAGATGTTTCTAGCATTATCATGTTCATTTTATAATTAGACCGTTTTGTATAATTTTTTGTTCTATTCTACACCTACCGGTGAGTTTAAGCTCATATCCTGAAATTAGTTTATGTTAATAAAATAAGAAATACACCGTGGATTCTCCCAAATGAAATTCCGTTTCAAAATATAGCATATGAGAAAGATAAAAGGGGAAAATAAAAAGGTTGAGAGACCTCATACAAAGATTGTGGAGAAAAACGTTTAATATAGAATATCGAGGAAGAGATTTTCAAAGGGAATATCCAGAGAGAGATTTAAGAATATCGAATGCGTGTGAGAAGGAAATCTAGAGGAGAACAGAAGAAATGGTTAAAGGAGAATATATCAAAAACGATATTAAAGGAAATATAAAAAGAAAGATTGCAGAGAAGTTAAGGAGAATATTGAAGCAGCTTTAAGGAAACAGAGAAGAAAAATAATGAGTACAAAGTATCAAGATAAAACAAATTATGAAAATATCGAGAGATAGAGAGTTAACATATATCCAGAGAAATTAAAGGGGAATATCGAGTGAGAAGTTAACGGAGAATATCAAGAGATTCAAAAACATTTTGAGAGAGAAGAAAATAGACAAGTGTCTACATGAAAAGGTGAGAGCTAAAGGGTAGAAAATATAGACAAATATATACATATTGTGACGAATCTTTACGGAACCTTTCCACACAAGGCAGGAGAAGTAATCTTCTTAGGCGTCAGAGAAGATAACCCTTTAACGGGCACAAAGCTTTTTCTGGGAAGAATATAAATAAACATTATTTATTCACAAAAATATCGTTTTATTTGGGTAATGGCTCGTTATAGCAATCAACTCCAAAAAGAAGTTTGGTATATTCAAATTAGATAAGGTATTTAAGTCGAGAGTTGCGAGATAGCAAGAGATTTTTATAAACTTTTTATGATAATGGTAGGCTATTAAGCCAAGAACGTTAAACATGTAAAAAAAGCTGTAGAAGATTCAAAGAGATTAGATTCGTGAAGACGTCGTGCTGCTAGACAGCGAACACCGTCATTTTTCTGTTCTGCTGTGGGCATATAAAAGAACCAGCGGTAAATATAATTCACGTGCTTATTTTTCGCTTAAAAATGTAAGCGTCAGGTTGACCACGATACTTAGTTAAAGTTAATGACAATTAAGAATTCAAATACGTGTGTTTTGTCTCGGTGTGGATCTCCTAGTTTCGGTAAACCTTACTTTTAGTTGAGCTAGATTAGTAATCAATCGTATTCTTAGTAATTTAATTTAATATAAAAAATTTGGCAAATCCCAACATTTAGATGACGTAACATAATTATATTATTTGTTATCAGAGATTTTTTCCGTGGAAAGTGAGGAAATTATAACAAAAAATAAAATAATATTATTATTCAAAAAATGGTTTTTGGTGGTTCTTTGCGTCAAATTAATCTTGGTGTTCAAGGTGTGACCCAAGGGGGTCATCACAGTTTATATATATATATATATTTTTATATATAAAAACAATATATATATATATATAGCTATATATATATATATATATATATATATATTGAATGGAACAGACAGAAAACAAAGAATTTATAGGATGTAAAAAAAAAAACATATTGGGAAAGGGTTGCTGAAGAACTTACTTTATGTTGAGAGGGTAGAAATCAAAGGAGATAGAGAGCCTAACACAACGCACGGAGAAGAACCAAGGAAGAACAACTATTTAAGGAACGATAAAGAGGCAAAATCTATACAGACAGAGAAACTAAACCTTTAACGGCCACAATGCTAAAAATGAAAAATTCTTTTCTGTGATGAAGTACATTGATAAATGTAATATTCTCATTCTCTATAAAACATTATTTAGTCACAAAAAAATATCATCTATCATATGGGCTTTTATTTTCATAAACTAAGTACTCAGGGCTGGTGGCTAGACGTTATAACCGCCACGGCGCATTTACGACAATTTTATTGAAAATTATCCTTTCAATGGACAAAAATAAATCATTTTACAATAAACAGTTTTTGTTGGCATGAAAAAATTAACATTTGTTAACGACGCTAATAGATATTTCAATAATTAAACAATTAAATACAAAACAGAAGTGCAACGTAAAAATAAAGTGTCTAATAATATAAAGAAAAAGGAAAATGGAATTGTACAACATAGAATACTAATCACTATAATGTAGAACATACATAGAATACTTAGAATATGCATTTTATATATCTAAACAGGATTGGTATATATCCACAGTTTTTATTTTTTTCACTTAATTTTAGTATAAAAAATTAGAAATAGAGTAATATTTTTTATAGGATTTTAATTTGTTATTTCAAAAATTTGATGAGCTATTTACTGTGGAACTTTTATAGCATGGAAACATTTTTAAAATTACTCCAAAAATGCAGAAAAGCTGTAATGAAAGATTTTCGAACCCGAGGATCTTGTACCACATATTGTAAACGAAGTTTGTTTTTATTTCCAACCCCCAACATTCTCACGTGATTCTTTAAAATTGTTTTATGATAAAAAAGCAAAAAATAAAAAATTTCAAATTTCAAAGTTTTATAATTTTTTTAAGAAACTATACTCTCGAGTCGAGGAACAGCGAAAATTTCAAGGTCATTTTTCTGTTGTGTGGGCAGTGGATTTTATAATTGCTTAATTCATTCAGATGAGCTAAAAGTATACTTAAGACATGTCAAAATGTTTTTCAAAGATCAGAAATTTTATTTATAAAAATCAAAATACAACCAAGAAAAACAGTTTTTAACTAACTACCCATCAGAGGACATGAAATGCAAAAAAAAAGGTATCGGGCTGCCATCTGTATTAATTTTTATGCGTTTTAGCTTCAATTAACGCATATGGATAGATTAAATATCCAACACCCGCTTGGAGAAAAAAATTTTAATATGTAGCTAGACATATTAGCCACTGGCTGCTAAAGGGTTAAAAGTGAGAATGTAAGAGAAGTTTCTAGTTATACAAATAATTTTAATACAAGTGAAAATTCAAAAGAAAGAATAAGCAAGAGCGAAATTTTTCATATATTAATTGAGCTTAAATTGCGACTGAATGATAAAATTTAACTTAAGTGAATTGATAGTTGAATGATAAAATTGATCTATATGATGAGAGTGAGAGACCCAATCTAGATTTATATGTAGATCCAGATAAATTTTGATAAATTATGTCATTTCTTTGGCTGTATTCAACAACTCTTCCCTTCATTAGAGAAATAGTTATCCCTTTGAACTGGCAACCCCCTAATTTTCACGGGAATTCTTAAAAGCGGGATGCCAGTTACGGTGTTATTTTCCTTGTGAGAAGTTAATTAATAATCAATAAATCTTAATGTGTTGAATAGTCTTTGAAGTATTGTAATATCATCCTCTAAAGAGAGTTGCAAACTTCTCTTATCTTTCAGCATGTTGACCCAAAAACGTTAGCATTCAAATTAAAATAAAACAATGGGCTCAATTCATGACAGTCACATGATAAAGACAACACACGTGTTCTTCAGTTAATTCATAACAGACATTAAACTAATTGAACTTGTTGTTCTATTTGTAAAACTCTCATAAGCTTTCAAATTTTATATTTGTATGAGGATATTCAAAAAAAAATGTTATGAAAAAAAAATTTCAAAATTATTTTAAAATTAAAAAAAAAAATCTTATTTTATGCACGTGCATTTAAATGAAATAAATTTTGTATACATTTGTGTTTATGTGTACTTTTTAAGAGAAAGTTTCAGTAAAGAGCAAACGTTGGCAACACACATACAACGAAGCGCATGAACAGATTAGCTGGAAAAGTATTACTTTTATCGCGTAACCATTACGTCACATGAGTTTTTGAACTGATTCGCTAGAAACAAGTAGTTTTCATTATCACAAGAATATAACGTCACATGAATTGAACCCATTGTAATGCATTAGTTTAGAGCAGTGTCTTCAAACTGTGTTCCACGGAACCCTGGGCATACCTACAAGGCATACCCAGGGGTTCCACGAATCGCGATAAAAAATCGAAAAGAAACTTATAAATATACATGCAAAATTATTATTTCTTTGAAGTTTGTATAATTAGAAGCATTTTAAACTCATCATATTCATTAAAACTGAAAATTTTATTTATGTATAATAAACTTTATTTTTCAACACTGCTAACTTTTGTTATAATATACTAAAAGAATATTAAAATGTGTTTTATCTTCATATATACGCTTCCAACAAGATTGTGTCTTTTGCTTACTATCTCGTGTTCCTCGAGGTAATTTTATACTCATTAATTAACACAGTGTCTTGCATAACTAAATAACTTTCTAGTGGAAAATGCATCATTTTACAGTTGTGAAAAACACTTACAATGAAGGAGAGGAAACAACTGATCAACAGATTTGATGTTAAAATTTTAAGTAGGAACAGATCTAAATTTTATGTTGCAAATTTATGAAAAACACACAGTATTTCTCACACAGCTATAACATTTTAATGCCAATCAGATAATAGTGTTTAAGTGAAATACCCGTATATTTCTCAGCGTGAGTGGCTACAAAAACAAAGTATAAAAACAAATAAAAATGCAGAATATGAAATTCGACTGCAAATCATTTTAATAAACATAGACAATTTGCGCTAAAAAAAGCAAGCACATATCCCAGTTACAAAATATAATGCATGCATAGGTGACACTTGAATCACAAATTGATATTATTAATGAATAAATTATATAAAAAATTAGATTAGAATTTTTTAATATAATAATTGCAATACTTCTTTTAATTGCATTTGCATAAAGTGCTTATAACAGGGGTGGCAAACCTTTACGGATCAACGTGCCATTTTTTCTTAAGAAATGCTTAATGAGGTATAGACGTGCCGTCAAATAATTTTGATTTGTGATTACTGGGAAAATAATAAAACTAAATACTAACAACTCAAAAATTCTTTATTCACTACGAAAAAATACATTTTGCACTTAATAGTAGTAAACGTTTTAGTTATACGTGTAATTCAAATTAAAGTAACATTAGTGTGACTTCTCTTGTTCTAGATTAGATGACACATAATTTTTATTAGGATTGTAAGATGTTACTTTTAGCAGAATGCATGCTGAGTTGAAGTCATTTGCGAAACGATTTCTAAGCGAGTCTTTAATGTTTTTCATCCCTGAAAATAATGACTCGCAGCACAGGTAAATAACAATATGGTTAAAATAGCATAAGCCAGCTTCTTCAAAGAATTAAATGTGTCGGGAATCCGTTTTACAGACTATATTTTATACAGTTGTTCTAGAACATAAAACACACATCGCTTTGTCGCCTTTACTAATTGAGCCATGTTTCTCGATCCACTAAGTGTGAAACTCTCTGTTATGCTTACTACCCTGCACTTATTTTTTTTACTGAACTAGCCATGCTAAATAACGGTAAAAATAGTAAATATAACACAAATAAACTTTGAAATACAGTTGTGTCAACGAATTTGACTATGCTATGCGTAAACAAACTTCGTATCATTAGCAATTGTAAGACTAAGGTAAGAAATAACAAATGAGTGTGCTCCCGGCCGCAACACGCGTTAGATCGTAATTCATCATAGTGAACTTTGTTATTTTGAATTAAAATGCAAACTGTTTTGATCGGTGGCGTGCCCAAAATATTGTGCCATTAGTTTCTCATCCCTGACCTATAACATGTTGATATGTTTTAAATATTATTTTGAGATACATCCTTCTAAGTATAAGTGTGGAATGGGGTTCCACGAAAACACTTTCTAATTCTAGGGGTTCCACGAAAACACCTTCAAGTTCTAAGGGTTCCGTGAGGTGAAAAAATTTGACGACCACTGGTTTAGAGTTTGCATTTCTTACTCTTTAGTTAAATTGCAAATACTTAAGTTCTTAAAAATAAAATTTTCATAACATTATATATTACAACGTGAATGAATGTATTACTTAAATCTACAAGAATACAGGCGATAAAATCCGATTTCTATGTTACACTGTGTGAACATTTGCCACCTAGACATTTCCAGTGTTAAGATAACGAGACATTTTCACAGGAAAAAAATTTAAACCTTTTCTTATTCGTCTTCTACGCATCCAACTTGTCTTTTAAAAAAAATGACACTTTCATCTTCTATTTTGCACAGATCACGTACGGGTTCGCGGGTAAGCGAAAAATAAGCAGAGCCTTATACATACCATCCAATCCCTCCTCATGTCGCCGAATTCGCCCTCGGGTTCAGAAACGACTATTTTTCGCCAAGCATATGATACTACTTGTATGTTTGGTGTCAGAAAGATACAGCTTTTCTTTTTAAATGTAAAGGGAGGCGGGGAAAAGTGATACCTCGGGCGAGGAAAGGATAAAGAATGATAACAATAAAATAATAAAAAAATGGCGACGCCACATTTGAAATTTCACTTAGAGAATCGGATGCGATCAGACATTCAATTTTTTTTCTATCTCCCTTTTCTGAGACTTGGCGTGAAATAAGTTTTGTCGCGCCGCGTGTGGTTTGAGAGGAGGGAAGAAGACAAACAGCGAAAATGTCGGTTTACTTATGCATTTATGGGTTTGATTGAGGAAAAAAATTGAGAAAAGGGGAAAGTTTGAGGAAAACTGGATTTGAACAAAATTTTCTCCAGTTAGTTATATTTGTCATGATGTTAACGATAAAAAAAATCTAGTTAATTCCTACTTGGGTCAACCAAGAAAATTTTTATTTTAGTTACTTTTTATTAAATATTTACAAGTAATATATAAATATGAAAAATCACAATATTAAGTAGCAAAATGAAAAGAGTGATTTCCCCTTTTCCTTTCTATATATGGTGTTGAACAATTATTTTTGTTTGTAACTCCTTATTCATTCACAAAACATATTCTCAGAAATTAGGCCAACCCATGGGGTTCGAACCCACGACCTTTGGATTAGAAATCCGACGCGCTATCTATTGAGCTACACGGACACAACGAGAGATTTTCGTTTTTATATATGGTGTTAGACTATTATAATTGTTTGTTACTATTTATTCATCAATTAAGTTTAACTAATGAATTAATATTTGAAAAAACTGTATTAACATCAGTAACCACTACTAGATTTTTTTGAGACTCTAGGTAGACTCTTTGTGTGCCGACAAGTAAAACACAAGGCTTAAAAACGTAAGTGAATACTCAAACAATAGTGATAGGAAGTTACATCTAGATGGATTTAGGCACAAATTGGAATCGAAAGGGGAAAAATGAGAAAAAAAAGTGGATGCAAATACAATAAATACAGAATAAAATACAAGATTGAGCACATGCAAACGGAGATAATCAATAATTAAAATTGTACAATGAGGAAGATAAGAAAACATGATCATGATAAAATTTTCAAAATACAAATAAATAAAGCATACATACACACATAGGTCCACAAGTAAAAACATATATATACATACATATACACACACATACATATATACATATACGTATACACACATATATACACAGATACACATGTAAAGGGTGTTTTTTTAGAGGTATAAAACTTTAAATTGCAATAAAACAACGATGTATTATTCGATTGACATGATTTTTTTATTCGAAAGATAATCTTGTGGCATTACATTTTAAATATGATCAAGCAAGGCGTAGATTCGTCGAATGGGCCCAAAACGAGATTGCCGTTGTTCCCGATTTTCATAAGCGAATTTTGTTTAGCGATGAGCGCACTTCTGGTTGAATGGCTACGTCAACAAACAAAACTGCCGCATTTGGAGTGAAGCTAATCCACAAGTGTATGTCGAAACACCATTACATCCAGAAAAACTGACTGGTGCGCTTTATGGGTTGGTGGAATCCTTCTTCAAAAACGATGAAGGCCACTTCGTTACAGTCAATGGTGATCGGTATAGAGCCATGATTACTAACTGTTTCATTCCTGAATTGAACTATCATGATGTCCAGGAGCTGTGGTTCCAACAATACGGCGCATCATGTCACACAGCTCGTGCCACAATCGATTGATTGAAAGACACGTTGGGTGACCGCCTAATTTCACGTTTTGGACCTGTGAATTGGCCTCCAAGGTCTTGTGATTTAACACCGCTAGACTATTTTCTGTGGGGCTATGTAAAGTCATTGGTCTATGCGGATAAGCCACAAACGCTTGACCATTTGGAAGACAACATTCGCCGTGTTATTGCCGATATACGGCCACAAATGTTGGAAAAATCATCGAAAATTGGACGTACAGATTGGACTACATCCGAGCCAACAGTGGCAGTCCTATGCCAGAAATCATATTTAAAATGTAATGCCACAAGATTATCTTTCGAATAAAAAACAATTCATGTCAATCGAATAATACATCATTGTTTTATTGCAATTTAAAGTTCTATACCTCTAAAAAACACCCTTTATATTCACGTACAGTAAATGTTAGCAAACCCACAAAAATTACAATCTAAATAATAGAGGAACAAATGCTATTAATGTATACACAAAACGATGTAAAAGATGATTTGCTTTTAACAAAAGCAGAGAAATGAGGAGACAACGCTATATTGCTCTTTTGTAGGCAATTCATGAGTGTACGTCTTTCGGAAGAGAACCACTACTAGTTTAAAAATGTATTTGAACTTGAATGGATGAATAGAAAGTATTTTATTAACGATGGAAAATTTGAACAAGATATTTATATATATATATATAAGGAGATTGTGAACTAATAGTAGGAATTGAAAGATATATCGACTTCTATGAATGTGAGTGAGTGTTTATTCACGTCTCACTTTTAAGAAACACGAGGGATAATGACGACAGACCTCGTATTTTTAAACCTCGGTCAAGAGACGAGAACTACATCTGAGCTGGTAGACCCTCTCCGATCAACCCCATCCCCGGGAGAACGTTGAGCTAAGGCAGATTTAACGTGCATTAGCCCCTCTACATGGCGGGTATTTAATGACACTTGGGTTTGAACTCATACCACTTCGCTCACTATCTCGTGACCCTAACCAGTAGACTACTGCGATACTAGACTCTTGTATTAACGATACTCACAATTGTTATAGAGTTATTGATTTTGAATAAAAATGCCCTTAGAGACTTAGCTTATCGAGGTAAGTAAGGGTTTATAAATTTAAGGCACCTATATAGGGGTCTCCCCCTTTTCTCATAGAAGACTATAATTGGTAAATGCAGGTGACGCACCACCAGGATGCCCTAGCAATCTTCCTTTACTTTCAGTATTTTCCTCTCATTCAATTCTTAATCCCTATTGTATGGTTTTACATACTTGTAGAGGTTTGTCTAGATCAGTGCTTCTCAAACTTTCAATACTTGCGACCCAATTTTCAATCAGAATTTTCATCGCCTCCCCCTCCATACAATAACAATGTATTGATTTCAAAAATAACATACTAAAAGCTACATGTTAAAGCAACAATATGACTTAAATTATAAAAAAAACAAATTATTAAGTTAAGTATTAAATTTTGTGTATAATTTTGAATATGACAAGCCCATGGGAGTTACTAGTAATTATTAATCTTGTACTTAACTCAGTGCTTATCACACTTTCTACACTGCTGGACAATTGCTAAGGACGGATCACAAATTCCTATGTAGCAAAACATTAAGCGAGACATGATGCCTTGTAGGATAAAATATAGTTGCCACACTGTTCAGACATTAGAATAAAGAATATTTATTGTTCTAGAAAGTACAAAAGCTGTGAAACATCAGAAAGAAAAAAAAATGTTCATTTGATCTGCGTACGGAGCAATGCATCTAAAAGTCAGCAGGCACCTTAAAGAAAGGTATCAGTACGGGATATGTCCACCGTGGAGTGTGATGCAACATTCCACGCGTCGTACTATACTTTGCACAACATTATCCAGCAGCGGTTGACGCAATTTATCCCATTCCTCTGTGAGTGCACGAATGAGGGTGTTCTTGTTTGTCGGAGGATAGTTTCGACCAGCACCTTGCCTCCCCAAAGCATCTCACATTTTCAATGGGGTTTAGATCTGGAGAACGCCATACGAGACGTTGAATACCCTCGCTGTCTAGACAATCCTGAACAGCGAGTGTTCGATGACATGTTGCGTTGTCGTCCATAAAAACAAATTTATCACCAACAGCACCACGGAAAAGACGAACATGAGGAAGTAGAACTTCATCAATGCATCGTTGGCCCATCATAGTCCCATTCGCAACCACATGTAGGCGCGTGCGGCCATTGATCATGATGCCGGCCCACACCATGACACTGCATGTCGGATATCGGTCCTTTTCCTGGATATTTTCTGGACGATAAGCAGTACCACTCTCGCGCCAGATCAGTTGGCGTCTACAATCCGATGACAGACTGAACCTACTCTCATCTGATAATAGTACGCATGCCCAGTCCTGTTCAGTCCAATTGTGATGCTCACGACACCATTGCAAACGGGCAGTACGGTGCTGTCTGGTCAATGGGACACACGCAACAGGTCTGCGTGCGTATAGTCCTCCTCCCTTCAAACGTCTGGCAACATTTTTTCGGGAGATCTGCTTTCCTGAGGCAACAAGAAACTGATTTGCCACCTGCTGAGCTGTGGTGCGCCTGTCCCTTTTAGCTGATAGGACGATATATCTGTCTTCTGCAGGCATCGTACTTCTAACACGACCTCCCCGTGCCGTCTACTACACATTCCAGTAGTTTTAAATGACTTCCACAGCCGTGAAACAACGCTGTGAGCGATGTCGAACTCCCTGGCAACATCTGTTATTTTTCGCCCTTCTTCGATCTTTCCAATAATTCGGCCACGCATAAAATCATCTATGTGATGTCGGGAAGACATGCCAAAAATTTTAAGTTCGTCTATTAAATCTTTCCTGTACAACTTTGACTTGAAACAACAACTGTCTACACGCGTGAAAACCTTTAAATCTCTTATGAACGCTATTACGTGATGAACAGACGTGGAAAAAATTTGCATACTCATACTTCTTCTTACTAATATCCCGCACTTATTCTAATTTTCCACATTTTGCTTCCTTTCATTTTGTGGTTGCTATGGATGATAGTGTTATCCGTCCTTACCAATTGTCCAGCAGTGTATATTTACGACCCAATTTTCAATCATAATTTTCATCGCCTCCCCCCCTCCATACAATAACATGTATTGAATTCGATAATAATATACTTTGAAGTAAAGCTACACAATACGACTTTAATTATAATCCGTACAAAAAATATCAAGATAATTTTTAAATTTTGCATATAATTTTATCGCATTCCCATGCGGTCACTGGTAATTATTAAACTGGTTCTTAACTTAGTTCTGTGTTAAATTAGTTATGAAACACATTGTGCAGTACTGATACATTTATAAGTGTATTATATCAGTGTAAATCTATATTTTATGATATCAGAATGTATTTTGTTTTGCTTCCTTTCAGTAAATTATTAATTTTTAAAAAAATAATTTTTTGTTTTCGACTTTTCGATATACTCGCGCCCCCCTTGTAGGGTTATCACGCCCCCGAGGGGGTGCGACCCAAAGTTTGAGAAACACTGGTCTAGATCGCAAACACAAATCTTTTCATACATAAACGTATAACACTGACGTAAAATTATCTTGGCGCATAGTTGAGTATTGGCGTAAAATTATACTGACGAATAATTTAGTTTTGGCGCAGCCTGAACAAATAGGGCTTATGCGTTAATAAAAATAAAAAAACAACTTAAAATAAAACATAAATTACATTAAATTTTTATCTGGTATCTTTTTTAAAATTCCTAAATATACGCAATTTGATCTATTTTTTTTACATATTAAATTTACAAAAGTCTCTTAGCATTGTTCATACAGTGCATTTTAAAGCATACATTATATGTACATTTAAAATAGAAACTAAATATGTAATAAATGGCTTTCTTCGAAATTGAGAATTTTACCGTCTGAAAAGTAATTAAATTTAAATCATAACTAATGTAATAATTTTATATTATGATTTCGCGAATATAGTTACCTTAACTATTGTTTGATAAAATTTATTTTGAAAGTCTTAAGCTTAACTTTTCATTTAAGATGAATAAAATATAATTCGGTTTCCTAAATTTTCTACAATAATGTAACAAAATTTCATTAAAGTGGCAACGCAATTACCGAAAAGTGTTTTATTCAATAACATTTCTCTCTTGGAACCAAGTTATTTAATAAAATACTTTTAAAGGCCTTGACAAATCCGATTCATAATATACATCATCCATATTATTAGATTACAATTGACAAGAATTTTAACTGAACATGTTCACCATATTTTAGTAAAATAATCGACGGGAATGTGCACATTCTCTCGGGAACAATAGTTAATAATTAAAGTGTGAAAAATTTGATTTCGAAGAGTAATTTTTAATTATAAAGAAGTACCAAATATATGAAAGGAATTTTTTTTGCATTTAAGTTTAATTTAATTATTGCTTTTTTAGATAGTTGCTGACAATAGGACTTAGTTATTTTGAATCATGATCAAATGACGAAGATAAAATTTTTGAGTTTGTTTTATTCTTTAAGGTTCCACACCACTTCACCAGGAAATTTTTTACGTCTGATATAAAGCTTAAGGTTTCCGACTACCCTAAAATCGTGAATTTTACCAAAACTTGACAATTTTTTTATGATTTTATTTTATAGGCCATCTTATTAGCTTTATAAAAATACCAAGTGTATTATTTTCCATTCTCTAGAACAAAAAGTACAAGTGTTGTAGTAAAAGCAGATGCCACTATTTTAAGCAAGATGCCATACTTTAAAATGCATTTCACTCGAAATGTGTTTCGTCGAAAATGCTGAAAAGGTGATAGTGATTGCTCAAGAAGTTTTGAAAACAATTAACTGAAATTATTTGTGTATGTTCTGTATAATATTAGAAGTGTTTTAACACCTTCAGATTTATCAATAACTGTTTTATTACAAAATTTACTGTCCCTTAAGTGAATATAATTATTGTTTTTTATAAAGCAATGTCATATAATAACTAAGATAAAGTGCTCTAATTTTAATAAAAATTAGAATATCTCTTATCCTGAAGGTCATTTTAAAAAGGAATAGCAAACCAACACATCAAAATTGAAAATTTGTTCATAAACTTTTTGTACAGAATGGGTCCCGTTTACGTAATCGTTTGTAAATTTTTACCAATTTACAAAATAATAATTAATAATAGTTGTATTAAATTAATAATTTCTTTTAATTTTAATTTTAGCATATTTTCCTTAAAGGGACTTGGTACACTAAAAATCACAAACCTATTGTTTTTTTTTATTTTCATTTAATCTTATTCTTTGCATTATTATCTTTCGATTGATATATCACTTGTGCATGTCGGAAAGTTAGAAGTTGAATAAAACTTCATTTGAAAACAAATTAGGCAATTCAGCCACACCCCCGTTTTAGAAAAAAGCTAAAAAATGCGTTATGATAAAAAAAATATATTTTATAAATAGAAATAATAACTATAAAAAAGAATGTGTAGTATTAAAAGCAGAATATTTCCGAGGCAATAAAATAATGTAATTTTTCTTCCTTGTGAAATGTGTGCATGTAATTAAGGCATTTTATATTAATAATTTTATAATTTCAGTTCTTATTCCTGATATATTTTTCATACAAATGTAATACTTTAATATTATAAGAAGAAAAACAGCTAAAATTTCTGTTGTGACAGAAATTTTTTTTTTTAAGTTTTTCTTGAGTTTTCTTGTGCAATTAGTACTCTCTAAAAGTTGATCATTTATAAAAATGTGTGGGTTGAAAAAATATGAAAATGCAATTATTTTAAAAAAAAAACGTATAAGTAATATCTTAAAGGGGTATTTTAAGTTTAATTAAGCTTATAATAATTATTTTTCAGAATTATAAACTTTAAAGTGGTTTTCTCAGTTTGTGTTTTTCGAAACCTTAGTGTATTCAAAATGCTACTCCTTTGACAATTATTTACCAATCACTTCCATTTTTTTCCTGCATGTTAAAAATAAAGCATGTAATAAAATTAGGGATCCGTTTTTGCTATAAACTGAATACTTTTTTAAAAAAAATAAAATGTAAGACATGTTGGCTTTTTCGTTGATTTTTAGCCTGTATATCAACATTTTATTTTTTCTCGAAAATGAATGAAGTTATTCTAAAATCGATCCCTAAAGTTGTTTAGAACATCCATAAGAATATTATAAAAAATTTCAGGTCAAAAAATTAATTTTTACAAAAGGAGTAAAATTTTAAAATTTTCCCAATTTTCTTCAAAAAATTTAAATTTTTAAAATTGTGTGAATAATATATGAAAATTTTCATCTGGTAACATTTCCTTGAAGAGAAACATTGTATAAAATGTTAAAATATAATTTTTAAATACGTAAATAAAGAAGTTTGCTCAAAGGGTGCCAAGTCCCCTTAAAATATACTAAATAAATCTGAAAACCACAAAAAAATCCCCATATCTCCATTCTTTAAAAAAACAAAGTGTCACATGTAATCGGATACCTTAAGGTATCCGACTACGTCCGGAACCGTGACTTTGAAAAGCGCATAAATGGATAATTTTCATGATATTTAGTGTCACTTAGATTACATAAAGTTGTTTTAAGGACATTTTGACAAAAAGAATTTATTTAAATACAATAATTTGGCAAAATTAATTTAGAATAATCTTTTTTCTAAATGTTCTCCTTTTGTGAAAAATGGTTCTATTATAATAATATTTTGCCTGTATATAGCTCAGACCTCTCTACAGAGGCTCAACTAGAATTTTTTGAAATATATGACTTAGAAGTGGGTTTATTCATATTTTACGACAACAGAGAGGAGCAATTTTAAGAAAAAAACGCCAATAATTATTTCAATTGGCGGTAACTCTGAAAATAATGTGAATTTTTCAAAAATTCTAGTTGAGCCTCTGTAGAAAGGTCTGAGCTATATACAAGCAAAATATTATAATTTTAGAAGCATTTTTTTAAAAGGAGAACATTTTGAAAAAAGGTTATTCTATGTTAATTTTTTCCAAAATATTATATTTAAATAATTTTTTTTGTCAAAATGTCCTTAAAACAATTTTATGCATGTATTCTAATCTGAGTGACACTAAATACCATGAAAATTATCCATTTATACGCTTTTTTTTAATCACGGTTCCGAACGTTGTCGGATACCTTAACCTGTCTTTCACAGGTTTATAGTGGCCCCAGGAACTGAATTCATGAAACGACAGACATAACGTCACCTATGTGTTTGTGACCCTGATTACTCGACTCTCACTAGAGGATAATGGAAGCTATACGGTTCTTGTAGTATGGAAATTTAATCAGATGTTGAGACTGGCACCTGAGTTAGTTCCTCCTTACTGTCCTCGACCCTTGACCGAAGTTCAGAATTGGGGATTATCATCAATTGCCCGAGTGTAGTTTCTAGGAGTGATGTTAGTAAAAAATCAATCAACAGGATCGAAGGTAGATAAATGACCATGGTCATGTTCGGGAACTCATGCCCAGAGTTTTTGCTGTAGAGTCATGGGTTTGATACAACTGAAAGTTATACATAAAGTTTTATATAGGGTGTTCCAGGGTTATTAGAACAGACTTTAAGGGGAGGTAGGGAACATTACGCGGATTCAGATCTGCATCGCAAACCATGGTTGGAAACGTCATGGGAAAGCAGCATAACAGGTACAAGAAACGAAGGTACACAGGGCTGAGATCACATCTGAAATATTTATTGGTCGAAGTTGGGAGTTAGAGACATTCATGCCCCGCCCTCATTATAACAATTACCTCGTAATGATCCCTATTCACACAAATTGAGACATCCGGCGGTCGGGTGTATCTCTCAAAGGGTACTTTTCTCGATAAAGTTTTCAGCTGCTCACACATTTCCTTCCGTCAATTCCTTAAATCAGGAGCATATTTGCCAGCTCGGTGTTCGTAAAATACTCCATACTGCTCCGCGGGCGATGACAGGGCAAATGACTGAGATATTTCAGGTCTGTTTTCTCCAATCCTATATTAACAACGCCACCAAACGCCGAACGAAGATGTTTCTGAACATGAGTTGCTATGAAAATCTGAATCCGTGCGATGTTCCCTACCTCCCCATAAAGTTTGTGCCAATAATCCTGGAACACCCTGTATTCTACACTTGAGGTGCCACTCCACTCTTCCCACTACCACACCACGGCAATATTAAAATTATAACTATAATAAAACATCTTAAATGCCTTTAAAGTTCCTCTCATCGTATCGCAGAGGTAAAGGTACCGAATCAGATCAAATCAATTTTCCTTTTCCCTCGAAAGTAATAAAAAATTAGAAAGTTGATAAACAGTAATTTCCTTTCTTATAACGAGATTTTAATTAAAATCACATTTTACTCGATCTTCTTTTACGCGAGCAATTTGAGGCCGAGATCTATTTAACATGTTTTCTTTATTTCATTCTAACGAAAAGTCATTGGTAGATACAGGATTTGAACTCACAACTCGATTTGAACATCACTATCTTTTTTATTTTATGTTCTTCTCCCACTTTTCTGTCATAAGTCGACGAGTATCCCAATAGAGTATAAAACGATAAAAAAAATTCAGAGGAATAGTCAATATATATAACATTCAAAGAAATATAGCTTAAAACGACAGGGAAAATACTGAAATGATCCCCAGTCTCGGGTAAGTCATGTCCATAAAATGGGCAAGAATTTGAATCTAGCATTTTCCCATTCTATACGTGCAAAAAGTCATGACCAATGGCAAATCTGAAGCAAGGCACGCCGACTGCTCTAGGCAAGGGAACAAATTAATGTTGACGTTTTCGGGAAAGAACTCCATTTCTTCCTTGACGTCTTTATGTACAAGCTGGAACGTTTGGATCTAATGGTGTGGATATATAAAATACTTCATATGCCACACAAAGACAAAGGTGAATCTGGCTATATCATTTAAGATCTACTTTTAGTCAGCAAATCTGGTCTCTCATATCCATGAACATCACTAACTAAAAACGTTTGGGATCAGAGGTCTGTTCTGCTACTAGGGAAATGCCTATAAGTGATGATAGTATTGCTTTGATAGTCTTGTGTGACGAGTTTTATATCCAAACCTTCAATGAATCCTATTGGGGAAATCCTTCTTTAACAGTGGTTGAGTTTAACACGGCCTTCCTTAGACATAACTTCATTTTATACTAATTTGAGAGCTATTTAAACCTTGGCAATGGTTATGTTAGGGTGATTCATTAGATCTTAGGCTATCTTTCAAGCGAGTTGAAAAATTGCCTTTTGGAAAAGAGTAAGTAAAAGAGAAGCAGAGAGAGAGAGAGAGAGTGTTCTGAAGAGGACTCGGTGGAGTAACATACACCCCTGCAACCTCCGCCACTAAGTGGACTGTAGCAACCTAGGAAAAGATCCGACAAGTGCTCTATCATCGGATTAAGAGATAAGTGTTTAATTGATTATCTTATAAGCTTAGGTCAGGAAATTAATTAGGATTGCTCCCACGATTTATAAAATTTAATTAATCATAAATTTATCAGTCAAAAATAAAAAAAAAGTAATTATTTTCATAACAATGTCTGTTTTTTCGGTGTCCCAAGATATATTCTCCTCAAATATTGTTATTTTGTAACAATATTATAACCAAAATATAAGGGTAAAAGTAGGAAAGAATGTTTTATAAAATTTAAATTCACTCACAGAATACCCCCAAGTAGCCTTAAAGATACAAGTTTTTCTTTCCTAACACTAGATAAAACAATTGCATCTCGTAAAACTAAACATATGTCTCTTGTAATCAAACAAAAACAACAAATTTCACGACCAAGTTTAAAACAATTTTACTGTATCCATAGTTTATAAACTAAATATTTTTTTTATAAAAAAATCAATTTTAAAATGGATATTTTATAATATATTTAATCCAATGAAATACATTCACAACATTCGAAATTCGAACACATTATTAGGTTAAAAGATTTCAACTATACAGAGTTTTTTTTTAAACGGAACAAAACAAGCCAGTATTTCTCTCGTCTTGAATTTTAGAATACCGGGTATTCTAAAATCTACTCAAGCCCTTTCCCATTCCGGATAGCACGTGATATTAGAAAACTAAAGTGGATTGAAGCAAGGAGTGTGGGAATGAAAATAAAAGGAGCAAGGAAAAGGAGCATATTCAGTGGAAGTCTTGAGATATTTCAGGTGATATTATGCCTTGATTAAATTTTTTTGAGCTGCGAGTTTTCCGGAGATGAAGGTGACCTTGGATGCCTCTCTTTTACTTGCTGCGCTCTCTTTGAAAGTCCAATTAAGTTTCTTATAAACTTTTTATTGAATGAAATTAAATTCTGACCCTTTTATTTGCTCCCGAAACAAAGTTTTCTTTCAGTAAGTTTTAATAATTTAGTGTGTGTGTTTGGGTTCATTCCGTCATTCACTTGCCAGAACTTTTTTTCTTTTCGAATTTTTGAAATTTTTTTTTAAGTACAGAATAATATGGTGTATATTTTAATATGAGGCCGGCTGGGTGGCATGGTTGGTTTGTCGCTGGCCATCTGCACCTAGGGCTGCGGGCTCGATCCCCGCCCAAGACGGTGGATTTTCATGATGCACAAAGTTGGCAGTAGCCATTTCGTATGATTATACAGCATGTAAAAGCTCTCTAGAGTGTCTATTTGGCTTTGGGTGCTCTGAGCAAAATTAAGTCCTAGTACAGGTTTGTAACGTCAGAGCTCTGGGTTAAAACTGGGCGTCCAAATTGCCTGCGGTGATTGGTATCCGCCTATATGGTGCCGCACTGAATAGCGATCCAGCTTCCGGGGAATGAACTAGGTCTGCCATGGTAAAAACACCAATCCATTACCCATTAGAAATAAAAAATTATTTTATTATGGTTTGTAGATGAAAATGTGTATTTATCTATGTAATTAATATTTTCCTGTTTTTTACTAAGCCTTCAAGGGGCTATTTATGTCAGCTACTGTATAATTAGCTATTCCCGAAACATTTTTAAGTTATCCGACTACGTTCGGAACGTGATTTTGCAAAAGCGTATAAATGGACAATATTTATGATATTTAGTGTCACTTAGGTAAGAAAATGTATTAAAAATTGTTTTAAGAATAGTATTACAATAAAAAATTATTTATGTACAATATTTTGACAAAAATGAACATAGAATGACCCATTTTCAAAATATTCTCCTTTTGTGTGAAAAATGCTTCTGTTAAAGTAATATTTTGCCTGTATATAGCTCAGACCTCTCTTCAGAGGCTCAACTGGAATGTTTAAAATACATAACTTAGAATGGGTTTATCCATATTTTACGACAACAGAGGGGAGCAATTTTAAGAAAAAAATGCCGATAATTATTTCAATGGGTTGTAACTCTGAAAATAATGTGAATTTTTCAAAAATCCTAGTTCAGACTCTCTGGAGAAGTCTTTACTTAATATAAGCGAAATATTATTTTAGAAGCATTTCTTATAAAAGGAGAACATTTTGAAAAAAGATTATTCTAAGTTAATTTTTTGCCAAAATATTGTATTTAAATAATTTTTTTGTCAAAATGTTCTTAAAACAATTTTATGTAATCTAAGTGACACTAAATATCATGAAAATTATCCATTTATGCGCTTTTATAAAATCAGGGTTTAAAACGTAGTCGGATACCTTAATAATACTATAATCATATTACATATACCGTATATTCCATATTATAACACATACCCAGACTTTCAAACTGCTATATTTGCTATTTAATACGCACCCACTTTTTACGAAGGAATCTGAAATGCACATATGCAATGCTCTTATCTTCTGAAATCTAGAAATAGTGAGTGAGTGAATGAGTAAATCATGGAATGTAATTAAACCCGACATAATTAAAAAACCACTTAAAGTCTAGTGTATCTAAAAGTTTAGATGGAATGAGAGATGATTACTTATTTACAGATCAGAGTAACTGTGAGGGTGAAAAGATTAAACAGAATTCGATAATGAACCTGAAACTATAACGAAAGACAAACGAGAGGAACTTTTCATTTTATCCAATAAGAAAAGTTCATGAGGTTCACAAGGTTTCTTTTAAATAATGAGTAATTAGATACATATGTAGAAATCAAATTTCTTTTATGCCAATCTTTTCTTTACTTTTAAAGCTATCAATTTTATACTTGGCGTATAACGCGCAGTCAAAAATTTCGATCTAATTTTTTGTAAAAGTACGCGTTTTACGCCTGTACATACGCTGTGTATATACATACTCAATAATATAGATTTTTTCGGTGGTCAAAACTGTTCACTTCATAGCTGGATAAAAACAATTTTTAGAAACTAAGTTCATCATTAGTAAAAGAAGACAAAAGATGTGGTAGAAATGTTTCTAACTTTTTTAGGAAGATTTAAATACTTTGTAACGAAAACTCTAATGGTTTTACTTGTAACTTCGAATATGTTACATACTTGTGCGTGTTATACGCCAGGTATAAAAATGAGAACTTTAAAAATAAAAAATAAAAAGATGGAAAGGGAAAAAAAATATAGACTCCTACATATAACTAAATATTGATTCTTTAAAAAAAAATAACATTTCTTATGAACATAAAGGGCTGTAGTTCTAGAAGTATACCCGTATTAATTCGAATTCAAACCACCCCATTGGTTCTAAGTCTCACCCCACATTCTCTACACGTTTTTGTGAAAAAAATAGAAAATAGTTTAAAATGGTTTACCAATATCCGATCTATACGAAATTTTAAAAAATTTAAAATGTGAACTCATTAGAAGTGAATAATGAATTTAAAATACATACTTAAATCTGTAATTGCTGTAACCGCCAGTATGATGTTCAATGCCCCCACCCATCCAATGAATGTTTCCGCCTTCAAATCCGAGCAGGTAAAAGTGCGGTTTAAATTCGAATTGTACGATATTTTTTCCCCCTAAATCTTCGAGTAAGATCTGGAATTAATGACTTCGAAACATAAAAGCATTGCGCACTTATGTTTCAGGTTTTTTTGTGAAACAAGTAATATAAAACAAAATTTTATGTCAATTCCTATTTAGATGAACAAAGAAAAATTTTATTTTAGCTACTTTTTATTAAATAGTTACAATTATATGAATATTTATACACATATGACATAATCACAACGTTAAATGGTAATTATTTTTTATTAATAATCATTAAAGTATGGTGTTGTCATCCAGAACAATCGTGTATATAAAATTTCAGTTCAATTAAATGCTTTAAAACGTGAGAAAAATAAATCTTTTAAAGTTTTGACCCAAATTGCAAAAAATGAAACCAACGTGGCTGTATCTGTAATTCTTTAAATAATTAGTTTCAGACAGTTAATTTTAATTAAACATAATTAAATTATCGTATTTTTACACAAAACAATAGTGTATATAAAATTGCAGCTCAAACGAGTGCTTTAAAATGAGAGAAAAAAAAACTTTTAAAGTTTGTCACAAATTGCCAAAAGGGTCGCTAAGTCGCCAAAAATGATGCCAACGTGGCTGTATTTGTAATTCTTTGAATAATTAGCTTTAATCAATTAATTTTTATTAATTATAATTAAATTACTGTATTGTCATCCAAAATAATCATGTATGTAAAATTTCAGCTCAATTGGGCGCATTAAAATGTAATGATTTAAAATTCCACGAAGATAAATAAATGAATGTGTAGAGAGAGAGAGAGAGAGAGAGAGTGAGCTAATAGTAGGAATTAAAAAAGAAGATGCATGATATACGCCAAATATACCTAAAAACTAAAAATTGCAATTTGAAAGTATAAGTGCACATTATATATATATATGGCGGTGCGCTTTATACACCAGATTTTATGGTATATATTATTGCTATTAATATTACATTCCAACTATGTTTTATACGAAATGAAATGTAAAAATTATAGTGGAAACTATGATAGTTGAAAATTGAAAATTTACAACATTACAATAGATATTGCACGGTCAGAGAAGACGGATCACTTTTATTTTTGACTGCTGCCTGTAAACGAATTCTTCCTTCCAGAGCAGATAGAAGGAAAAAAAATGTCTCTTTGAATTAATAAACTGAAGTTATTGCCGCATTCCGACAAAGTTCTTGAAACATAATGGTGGAGTTGGAGGGGGAGCTCAGAAACATGTTGCTAATGGCTAAAACAACAACTCATTTTCGGAATGCTCCTTGAGCCCAACATTGAGACAGAAATGCTGTGATTTTCTACAAAAACAATTCATCATAATTTGTAGAAGTATGATCAGACAATACGTGCAGCAGAATTTATTGCCAATTTGGGGACTCGATGAGACTGGCTGTTCTTTACCAATTCCTGCTTTCTAGATTTAATTTCCTTCGATTATGATTTGATTTCTAACATGAATGTTACTTCTGGAAATAGATAATTAAAAACATCCGCCGGGAGAGGCTGAAAGTATGCTATAAATGGGACGTGGCAATAGCTTTTACTCAACGCTAGAAACTATATTATACGGACAGAATAAAAATTTCAACATGTATCTCTTTTATGATCTGGAAAAATATGTTTTTATTAAAATTTTAATCTTAGTACACACGCATGGATAAAAAAATTAACGCAACAAGAAATAATTGCGGAATCGTAATGAAATTTTGCATGAAGGTACATCTCGGTGGGATATATAAATGATTAGAAATGCAGCGTGGTTGCGCATTACGTATAGCCGGTAGAGGGCGTTTAACTTCGTTCTCCGTGGAGTATAAAACAGGTAACCAAAGCTTGTTTGAGTGTGCTAAATCGTTTACAAAAGAGCACCTGAGGTAGTCATGCTCTTACGCCGTTTTCGAAGACGATATGAGCAGCTGTCGCAGTTTGAGAGAGGGAGAATCATCGACATGATGGGAGCTAGTTGATCAGATAGGCGAGTAGCTCGTCAATTAGGCCGCTCTGATTGTGTTGTGAGGATGTTTTAGGACCTGTTGCCATTTACAAGAAAACCAGGCTCAGGACGCCCTCGACAGACCATTCGTCGAGAATACCGTACATCGTACGAAATGCACGCGTACAGCCAACTGCTTCATCAGCCGCCATCCAGGCACAGGTAGAACCTTCACTAGGGACCCTGTGTCTTTTAGAACCATACGAAGGTGCCTGGCTGAAGGACATTTGGGATTTGGGAGCACGAGAAAACTGGACTGCAGCGGAATGGAACCAGGTCGTCTTTAGCGACGAATCCAGATTCAATCTCAGCAGTAATGACAATCGTGTGTTCGTGTGTGAAGACCCTATGGTGAACGTCTCAATCCTGCCTTTGCTTTACGGCGACGCACCGCTCCCACAGCTGGTGTGATGGTATGGGGTGACATTGCCTACAATACACGGTCAACCCTAGTATTGATCCGTTGCACTATGACAGCCTAGTGGTACGTCCACGACATCCTGCAACCACATATGTTGCCACTCATGCAATGGCTCCCAGGAGTCATTTTTCAACAAGACAATGCATGTCCTCACATGGCAAGGGTGTCACAAGAAAGTCCTCACGCTGTTATTTCCCTTCCTTGACCTGCCCGATTCCCAGATTTGTCTCCAATTGAGCATATCTTGGATCATTTGGGACGGTGAGTTGGGCATCCCACGAGTTTGAACGAACTAGAGGCAAGGGTACAGCAAATATGGAACGAAATGTCTCAAGACATCATACAGAACTTGTATGCCTCAATGCTTGATCGTATCGCATCGTGCATTTTAGTAAGAAGGGGTTCAACAGGGTATTAAATCTTCCGTTCATTTGCCTTTTTCTCTGAAATAAATGATCAGTTTTCTTTGATTTTCTAATTATTTACTTATATAAAAGTACGTAAGTAAAATTTCGTTTCATTTTGATTACTTCTTCTTGGTGCGCTAATTTTTTTTTGTCTATGAGTGTATTTGTTGAAATAAAGATGAAATAGAGATGGGCATGAATGATTAGATTCTTCTTAATCATACGTAAATAATTAAGCTTGATAGAACCGATTGTATTTTTTTTATCTAAGAAATTAATAATTTTAATCGATGAAGATTAAAGCGAATGCATATCAAAACAGAAAATTTTATCATTAAGTATTCTGCTTGGTATTTTTAATACACTAACTCTTGTTGTTACATGAGCTATTACTACATGATTTTTTTTTCTGAATTGATTTACACGCATTACATTACAAATATGAAGCGTTTCAATTTAGCTTCATACCTTTGGAAATACGCAATAAATTTTACTAAATTGCTCACAGAAAGATTGATACGATATAAAAATACAATATCACTGTGCAAATGTAATTGGGCGTGCAACTCCTCATCAGTAGGTAAGTCTAAAATAGTTGATTATTCATTTTAGGTGTTTCCTTTTGAGATTTATCGAAAGTTATAAAAACAGACTATAAAATTCACCAAGATCAGTGATTTGATAAAGCACAGAAATCTCGAAAGTATAATCAAAACTAAAAATGTGAATCTTTTTGTCAGGAAAAGTTATAACTTTCATTCAGCATTTTTCGATAAATTTTCTTATTTTTGAATGTCAGTGTACATATATTGCTTGACGCGTACGTCTTGAAACAATAACTTTGAATCGAAATGTTTAATTATGCGTCATTTTCTTTTTCAGAAATTTTTATTTTTTACATGTCAGGTTCTCACATCTTTTTTTACTTCGTTTCTTTAAGAAAAGATTTTTAATTCTGTTGCAAGTCTGCGTGGGAGAAAGAGTACCTGACGACTCCAAATATTTGGATAATAACAGATTTGTTAATAAAAAAGATTGAACAGATGATTGCACGAAAACAATTCGACGTATAAATACAAATAAACATTATGATGGATTACTGACAGTGGTTGAAAGCGCACTCTATACAAACAAGTTTTACAGTGCTTCAGAAAAAATCTCTCTAGAACAGCTCCACAAGCAGGGATTCAGATAAAGTCTGCAGACATGACTCAAGCTAATTCTAAACACTTCTGACTCGACTGTTGTGTGTGTGTTTCAAAGGTCTCTTAAGCAGCCCCATTTAAATTTCCAGAATGGTTGATACCAGACTTCTTGAAGTTCCTTGGCGATATCATTTTTCACCAAATTTGTCCCAAAGGATGATAAAAGTCACAAATCTGGTAACAATGGATGCACCTTCGAGGTTGCTTGAAATCTTAATTTTCAAGTTCATGTTGGGAAGCAAGCTTTCACTGTAAAACTTGATTTTCCACAAGCAGTGTATCACATACGGGAAAAAAACTTACGAATCATGTTTAAAAAAATATGTGCTTTATATTATTTGTATGAAAACGTTATGCACCAATCTTCCAAATGAAAAATTTGGTTCCTCGGAATACAGCATGAATCAAAATGGAATGTATGAAAAAAAATCAAGTCAATTAATTACAATAGTATAATTAGTTAAACAGCCATGTTTGCTCGAATAACCATCCCAAAAGGAGTTTATTACATTAGAAATTAGAACAGTTAAAAAATGCATTATATTAAACATTTATTTATTTTTCTTTTCGCAAAAAAAAAAAAAAAAAAAAAAAAAAAAAATGCCGTAATATGTTTCGTTAAATGCACAAGTAAATCATTAAAAATAGAAATTTCATGCACTCTTTTAGAATCTCACGATTTATTGCCTCGACTAAAAATAACCATTAATGCTTTTATTTCATTCCAATGTGCATTATTTTATTTATTTATTTATTTTTTGAAAAAAATAAATAGCATAACACATTGATCGAAATAATGGCTTTTAACTAGAAAACCTCGGAGCTGCATTAGTCTCAAATTGCTCTTGAATAACTTCCCCATGCAAATTGTTCTGCCCGTTTCGCGCTGAAAAATAAAGGTATTCACTTGTTTTGTTATAAAGTTTCTTTTATGCAAATGTTTTTTTTCGCGGGAAACTTTTATATTTATTCTTTTTTACGCATTTCGTGTGTTTTATTGCCTCCATTAAGCATTCTGTTTTTCTGTTTCTGTGGGCAGTTGCCATATTCCGTTTCCATTATTAATAAATTATGATTAATTATGCCCAGCGCGGTTAGAACAGATAAAAATGGGATGGTATTATGTGCATGTGAGTACAATACATTAGTTCTTGTGATGCTTATGGCGAAATATGTGTGTATACCAGTGCTTCTCAGACTTTCAATACTGGCGCCCCCCTTTTCGATCACAATTTTTATCGCACCCCCCTTATACATTAATAATGTACTGAATGCAATAATAATGCACTTTGACGCTAAAGTTACAATAGGCGATCTTAATTATAAACCATACAAATTAGTAACATAAGTATTAAATTTTGTATACTACTTTTAAGCAAAATAAATAAATAAATAAAATAATAGGATAATTATGTTATTTTTCCTTTCTCTAATTTTTAAATTGAACATATTGCAAAATGCGGTGGCTGCTCAGAAGACAAAATATAGATATCTGCTAAATATAGAAAAAGAACTCAGAGGGTAAATTTCTAATCATAAGCATTTTCTTTTAAAAACTTTGCTTTCAAGACAAGCCCATGGATGTCGTTAATACTTATTAAACTTGTTCTTAATTTAGTTTTAATTAATTAGTTATAAAATATTCTGTGCAACACTGATACATTAAAACTATACCGGCTGAAGTGCCCGCTCTTTCCACGAGTTCATTTATAAGAAAATAAAACATTATTGATGTAATAGCTGAATTGTAAGGAGTGCAAAGCTAAATGCTCGACAATGTTTACAAAATTTAAAATGATTTTTTTAAAATGGTTGCTCAAATTATAATTAGTTTTAAGCGAATGGTAATTTTAAGCCTCACAGAATTAGCATTTATAGTTGATGTTAAATAATGAACAATAATATAAAATTCCGATGAAGAATAACTGTATTATTTTAAATATTAAAAGCGAAAAGACTTCAACGTGTTTTAACCCGGGAGCAGGCACGGCACTCGATATGATCGAGCGGGGTTATTGAGTCACCCCAATCCTTTTTTTTTAATAATTATTTTATTGTACACGATACAAATCGTGATTCCAGTGAATAATTTAATTATGAGAAAGTTTACTTATCTACTTTCAAGGACTTTTCAATTTTTCTTTGGTAACAAATAAACAGTTTTGCCAGAATTAACGATTTCGTAATCTGTGCGTCCCGCGCAACCACTTCCGGGTAAAAAGTGTATTCATTATGATTATATGAAATTGTGTAAAACTTTTTTCGCGTTATGCTTCATATGTATAGAAAAGACGTAAAAATAAGTCTTGACCAAGTAATCCTTCAAAGTATGTGTGTGTGCTCTCCGTGGTTTTCCAAATATCATAAAAGTCTTTTGCATGCAAAAAAAGCCTAACAGAGAAATCCATTACTTACAACTTCCCTAAATGAGAAACAAACACATAAAGAGAGGGGTCATAACTAACTGTACCAATAACTTAGAAGGTTAAACAGATTACAGCTATAATGTGCAGTATTTCAAGAATAATGGCAGTAATGAATTTTTTATGTTCCTAAATTTTTTCGATTCTGCGTCTGGAATCTGTTTTTTCTCTGAAAGAGTTGTATGTTAGGTTTAAACAGAAAGCGTAGTAAAAAAATCTCTCATCATGGGATTACAGCAAATCAAATAAAAGTTTTCTTATTTATTTATAGGATCAAAGGTAGCTAATTAGGTAATGAAGAAATTTTTATTTTTGTTGACTTAATATCGCGCGCACGCGCCTATAAATTATATCAGAGTTAAAGTGCATTTTTTATTATGTCTGAAAGTATTTTGTTTTAATTCATTCCAGTAAATTAATTATTTTAAAATCTTTTATTTTCGATATGCTCGCGCCCCCCAGGGGGCCGCGCCCCACAGTTAGTTTGAGAAACAATGGTGTATACGCCTTTTTTGTAATGCACAAAAACCAAATTATTAAAAAAAGTTTTTAATAGGATTTTTTAGAAGTATTACTTGCTGTTCTGCCACGTAAAAGTTGTCACCAAAAAAAAAAACAATTCCAGTTTTATTAGGCATTTATTTTAAAGCAAAGGAAAGATGCTAGATGTTACTTAAAATCACATAAAACTGTATATAAAAACATTTTATAAGTTTATTAATGCAAAAATGAAGCATGTTGAAATACAAAACCATACAAATGGATATTAAAAAATCTGCCTTGAAAAGCAAAGTAAGAACTTAGAATAAATGAAAATGTTGTGACGTATGGTAACGTGGTTGAAAGATCTTAAAATACAGAAGAGTCCCTGCAATTAAAAATAGATTCTTTCAGAGTGAATCCTAATTTATAATGAACACTTCAGTAATTACAATATAATATCTTAGAACAAAGTAAAAACTTCATGCATTTATAAATATACAACAGCATAGATTCAAAAATCACACAACTATAGAACACAACAATTAAAACTCTTAGTCACAATTTTCTATAAGGCAAATGGAACGCACAGTCGCTATTAAATGTCTGACTACAATGCTGTTTTCTTGCATGGTCTTTATATAGCCTAGGAAGAATCTTCTATGGTGGTTTAAGTTTTCTCGGCAAATAATTATCTTCAATCCAAGTAGATTTTTAGAGGTGTATCTATTTTGGCACCAAATCTGGGAGACTTGGCTGCCAAATTTGTCTCCAAATATGTCCTAAGTCATTACTATTCATTTAATGAAAGTGTATACAAAGAAACCATGAACTACTTTTCGTTATAATATTGTAACTGGAAAGTTAGATTTCTATTATTTTTCTTGATTAAGGGTTATTTCGGTTGGAAAGATGATTTTCAAGCAAAGAGGTAACACACTTGTCAATAACCACCTGCAAGCATTAAATTCTAGTGTAAGACAGTTATGAGCAAAAAGGCTCTTCTCAGATAATCACGTATTTTTAAACAATAGGATGGAAATTTTAACTTTAACAAAATCGTATTTATTTGAGGGAATTTTCAAAAAGTCGAATTTTTTTCTTTGAAATATAGTTCTGAGAATTCATATTGTAACTGATCTCAAACCTTTACATGAGCAAGAAAAAAAAGGAAACTCCTTTTTATTGATATTCATGACCAGAATGTTAAAATGTCATGGTTTGTTTCACCTTATTTATATTGTGAACAGGTGTTTTCTACTATGAACCTTCAGAAGATGTGTGTCACAAATTTAGTGACAAAAACATTATACTTTATTTCTCAGAATTAGTGTATAACAATACGGAACAGATTTTGATTAATTTTTAGAAACACATTCACAGCTTCACTTATTCCATTGTTATCATTAAATTTTTTTTCCAAATTTATGAAACTTTTCCTTTTTTTTCGGGAGGAGTAAGTTTTATACTAAAATTATATTGACCCACTTAAATTTAATCTTTTCTTCTTATACCCCTACATATACTGCAGTTTTATATCTACTAAATTAAGAGATGTGTGCAGCTAAATCAATAATTTTGAGAAATATTAAAAGCACTTAAGTTTCTTTACAAATATTATTAATTGGCAGAAATTTTTCATAAACGTATATAAAATGTTCCTTATCTAGAAAGTTCTTTAAGTATTCTTAAATGAACCATATATTTTAGCCGTTTAATGTATTTGAAATACTTATATTTTTATCCAAGTAACTGTGTGTTATATTAGGAAAAAGCTGAATATACAGTTAACAATTAAAATGATGATACCGAAAGTAATTGAACACATGTTATTGAATGAAAATTCTTAGATATTGATTGATATTCTTGGAGGTAAAATTAAGGGAATTATGAGTATAAAACTTGCCATTTTTTATTGAGAAAATCAGTCTTGATTTTAATATTGTAAAAATTCCTCAGTTGTAAAGAATTCATGATAAAAACTATCTGACATAGCCTTGTCTTTTTTTAAAAAAAAATAAAGAAAAAAATAAATAATAGCTCACAGTCTTATCACGCATATAAATTTCTTTTGAGATTAAATCGATAGTGATTATCACTGTACTTTATCTGATATTGGCGACGTTGTCTGGCATATATTACTTTTATCTTAATGTAACTCTTATGTAGCTATTTCGGTAGGGATAGCATCGCAGTCGTGGCCGAGTGGTTAAGGCGATGGACTTGAAATCCATTGGGGTCTCCCCGCGTAGGTTCGAATCCTACCGGCTGCGTCTAGTATTTTTACATCCTTTAATTTATTAAAAAATACTAGAAGTATTACAAATTTTTAATTTTGGTAGGCGTCCGAGCACATCGTTAAGTAGTTGTATTGAATTTCAAATTGTTATTTAAAATGTAATTAAGAGAACTTGGTACCCTAAAAATCACAAACCTATCGTTTTTTTTATTTTCATTTAATCTTATTCTTTGCATTATTATCTTTCGATTGATATATCACTTGTGCATGTCGGAAAGTTAGAAGTTGAATAAAACTTCATTTGAAAACAAATTAGGCAATTCAGCCACATCCCCTTTTAGAAAAAAAAAAAAGCTAAAAAATGCGTTGTGATAAAAAAATATATTTTATAAATAGAAATAATAACTATAAAAAAGAATGTGTAGTATTAAAAGCAGAATATTTCCGAGGCAATACAATAATGTAATTTTTCTTCCTTGTGAAATGTGTGCATGTAAAATTTTTAAATTAAGGCAATTTATATTAATAATTTTATAATTTCAGTTCTTATTCCTGATATATTTTTCATACAAATGTAACACTTTAATATTATAAGAAGAAAAACAGCTAAAATTTCTGTCGTGACAGAAAAAAAAATTTTAAAGTTTTCTTGAGTTTTCTTTGTGCAATTAGTACTCTCTAACAGTTGATCATTTATAAAAATGTGTGGGTTGAAAACATGTGAAAATGCAATTATTTTAAAGAAAACGTATAAGTAATATCTTAAAGTGGTATTTTAAGTTTAATTAAGCTTATAATAATTATTTTTCAGAATTATAAACTTTAAAGTGGTTTTTCTAAGTTTGTGTTTTTCGAAACCTTAGTGCATTCAAAATGCTACTCCTTCGACAATTATTTACCAATCACTTCCATTTTTTTCTGCGTGTTAAAAATAAAGCATGTAATAAAATTAGGGATTCGTTTTGCTATAAACTAAATACTTTTTTTTTAAAAAATAAAATGTAAGACATGTTGGCTTTTTCGTTGATTTATAGCCTGTATATCAACATTTTATTTTTTTCTCGAAAACGAATGAAGTTATTCTAAAATCGATCCCTAAAGTTGTTAAGAACATCCATAAGAATATTATAAAAAACATTTCAGGTCAAAAAATTAATTTTTACAAAAGGAGTAGGATTTTAAAATTTTCCCAATTGTCTTCAAAAAATTAAAAATTTTAAAATTGTGTGAATAATATATGAAAATTTTCATCTGGTAACATTTTCTTGAATAGAAACATAGTATAAAATGTTAAAATATAATTTTTAAATACGTAAATAAAGAAGTTTGCACAAAGGGTGCCAAGTCTTCTTAACGGAGAAACAATAAATTAAAAAATAACTGAAAAGGAAAGAAAAAAATAGAGATCGGAGATGATTGTGGATAGTTAAATATATACAATATATATATATATATATATATTCAAGTTCGGAAAAATTCCATCATGTACGGTTATACAGTGCAGTATTTTTATTATCCTGCAAGATTCGCAAATTTGATCTGTCTTTAAACTAATGCTCCTTGTATTTAACGGAAACTTTCGTACAATAACAACATATTAATGTCAAAGTTTTAACAATAATATAAAATTTAAAAAAAGATGCTTTCGGAGAGATTTGAGCTATGGATAGAAATTTTCATGGCCGCTCTTTTTTTGATATAACATCAATAGTTATTTTTTAATCTTGAAATTATAATATTTATATCTCAGGAAATGACAATTGCTCAAAGGCAATGGTTTTAAACCTCTGACTAGAACATCCGTCTCTCTGACGGGGATGATTTACTTTGATGGGATTTTTGCGATGGACTGCCTTGACATAATCATTTGGCCTCTACCTAGTGAGAGTATCCCTTGGTGGTACTTGGCGATTTTTTGAACTCACGATATGTGCGATTTTTCTTATCTATCACGTCTATTAGTATCTATATTTCTATGGTTTTTTCGTCTTTGGTATTATTATTTTTAATTATTTTTACGCGAATATAAATAATTTCTAATTAGTTTTTATAAAAAATAATAGTCACAATTCTTGTGATAAAAATATATTAGTATAGTGTGCCTCCTAAAGACTTTAATATTAAAAATTCTACTCAATTTCATGAGCGATAAGGACGATTAAAACAGTCCTTAAGGTAGTGCTTCTCAAACTTTCAAAACTGGCGCCCCCCTTATACATAATTAATGGACTGAATGCAATAATAATGCACTTTTTTTTACGCTAAAGCAATAATATTAATTATATACCGTACAAATTCATGACATAAGTATTAAATTTTGTATATGTTGCTTTTAAGCAAAAAAATATTAAGTAATAGGATAGTTATTATGTTATTTTTCCTTTCTCTAATTTTTAAATTGGAGCATATTGCAAAATGCGGCGGCTGCTTAGAAGGCAAAATATAGATATCAGCTTTTTTTTAGAATGAACTCAGTGGGTCAATGTCTAATCATATAAGCATTCCTTTGAAAAATTTGCTCTGTAAGACAAACCCATGGAAGTCGCTAATACTTATTAAACTTGTTCTTAATTTAACATTAATTAATTAGTTATAAAATACTCTGTGCAGCACTGATACATTAAAAGTATACCGGCTGAAATACCCGCTATTTGCACGATTTCATTTATAAGAAAATAAAACATTATTGATATAATCGCTGAATTTTAAGGAGAGTAAAGCCAAGTGCGCGACAATGTTTACAAAAATGTAAAATGATTTTTTAAAATCATTGCTCAAATTATAATTAGTTTTAAGCGAACTGTAATTTTAAGCCTCACAGAATTAGCATTTAGAATTGATGTTGAATAATGAACAATAATATAAAATTCCGATGAGAAATAACTGTATTATTTTTAATATTTAAAGTGAAAAGACTTCAACATGTTTTAAACATGGAGCAGGCACGCACTCGATGCTAATGGTCGAGTGGGGTTATTGAGCCACCCCAATCTCTTTTTTTTATAATTATTTTTATAGTACACAATAAAAATCGTAATTCCAGTGAATAATTTAATTAAGAGAAAATATGCTCACCTACTTTCAAGAACACAGAAAATATTTCGGAAAAAAAGTTATCACACCGGGAACTCAGTCAAAACAAGTAACTTAAGATTGTAAAAAAACGTTTGTCACTCCCAAAAAAGAGGGAGAGATATGTGACAAATATATTTTAATTCACACGTTAAGACTGTCAAACAGGAGGATAGTGTCAGAGCCATTGGTAACAATTAAACAGTTTTGCCAGAATTACCGATTTTGTGCACTCTGTGCTCGGCGTGACAGCTCCGGAATAAAAGTGTATTTATTACAATATAAATGTTCAAAAAAAATTATGTAAAACGTTTTTTTTCATTACGCATTTTTATATGTTTGGGAATAACTCATAGAAATAAATCTTGGCCAAGTAATCCTTCAAAGAGTTCTCTGTGCTTTTCCAAAAATCATAAAAATATTTTACAAGGAAAAAATCGCAGCAGAAATAGTTTATTTGCAACTTCCCTAAATGAAAAAACAAATACATAAGAGCAGGGACGTAACTAAACGTACAAGTAAGTTCGAAGGTCAAACCGCAGCAGCTACATTCTGCTGCCTACATCTGATGACAAATATATAACAGTGATGAATTTTTTACCTTCCTAAAATTTTTTTTCGATTATGGGTCTGGGTTTTGTTTTTTCTCATTTTGGTTTGAAAAGAAGTAGTTTTAATTTTTTTATGACGTAATATCGCAGATATATAAATTATATCAGTGTAAATATGTATTTTTTTATTATGTCAGAAAGTATTTTGTTTTACTTCATTCCAGTAAATAATTTTTTTTAATCTTTTATTTTCGATATGCTCGCGCCCCCCTTGTACGTTTATCGCGCCCCCAGGGGGGCGCGCCCCACAGTTTGAGAAACACTGCCTTAAGGTAATAAAATTTTTAAAAAATTACGCACCTGTCTGTCTAAAAGCGTTAAAAAAATGATGTTCCGGCCAGAGGGTTAATTTTCGTAGCCGAAAATAACAAGTCCTAATTCCATAAGTCCTCGTGTAATTTAGGGAATTGAGATACATACTCAAATTTTATTAGTTTTCATTGATTTATAGATGTTTTAAATTACAAGAATATTATTAGTATCTTTAATATAAATCCGACATAGCATTGACTTAAAACTGATCGATCTCAAACAAGAAAGAAAGAGAAAACCTGTATTATATACACAGGGAGATTCGTACTTGCAGCACAGAAATATTTTATTCTAAAATTTACATATAATTTAAGGATACCTTCCTTTTCACAACTTTTCAATCGACATCCATTACTTCACTATCCTTTGGAAGAAACGTACGAAATTCTTTCTTGTTGATCCAAATTTGGAATAAAATTGGTATTCGAATTTTCGATTGCCTATGTATCTATCATAATACCACCTCATTTAAAATCCATACGTAGTTCGATAGAGTTACACTACGAATTTAATTTGTAGTTATATTCATTTACAAGTATATTCTTTTGCATTTTTATTGATTCTAATTTTTTCATGGGAGTCTGCTTCCATTTCCAGAAGTCACATTGAGAAAATACAGATCTGGTGTGAATTGTCCAGTTTAGTATTTAATGGCGTTCTTGGACGCAGTGGAGAATATAGTCATCCTTTTGAATAGAACTACTTTCTAAAAACAAACTTCACCAGCCACCATTTTGGTTGCTTACAGAACTTAATTTGGAGCGTGATTGTTTTAGAATTAGGATAATACTAAGCTTCAAGAATTGCTATTAATTTGCATACATAACTTTTTCTTTCGTTTAAATAATTTAATAATTCATTCACTAATTAAAAAATATTTAGTTTTCGATATTATGCATAATACTTATAGAAAAGGAAGTTTGAATATGAAAAACCCAACTTTTTTTTAAAAAAAAAAATATTTTGTATTTTACCCTGTACACACACGTGCTGATATAGTATTTATAGATACCAAATGAAATAAATGTTCTTCGTGCAAATAAAATAAAAATCGAAATGATGAAACAATTCTCATGGTGTAATATGATCTTGTCTTAACTGTGTGTGGTAAAATCTTAAAACTTAAAATTAATTTAAATTATTTCTTGAATTGATAATTATGAAAAAAATACTATAATACATCAATCGGTTGATAAAAAAACTGATAAATTTTATGAGTTTTAATTTAACTTAAAAAGAATTATAAAGAAAAGTTTATCGCTGTTATAATATATTTTTAAAATTCAGTGCATTATTGATAAAAGCAGACATATTTGAAAAGGAACAGATAAAATACCTTGATAGCTAAAAAAACTATTCTACGATGGGATTTCTAGAATAATATGCCCTTTGATTATAATTAAAAGGTTATCACAATTTTCGAAGTTACTAAAACTAATAATTAAGTAATAGTAAAGAGCACGACTAGAATACTTAATTATTGAAAAGATTTAGGCTCTGTAATTCTTATAGATTATATAATCAATACATATTCTCTCCGAAATGTGCTCCTTTACTTAAATCTTATTACATTGCATTATTAACTTATTTGCTAAATTATTACAGGGAACTAATAAGCCATAGGTAGCTGTAGTATACAGAACATTATTGTACACACAGTTCAAAATGCATTGTCTGAAATTATCATAGTCTAGACATTTTGAATTTAATATAGTTTATTATTTAATTTACTTTTATGTTATTGATGCATATATTATACATAACAATACATTTTTGACAAGTGCAGAACTGTCAAATAGAAGTAGTATAGGTACAACAAAGTAATTATTTCTCAATAAAAAAAACTGAAAAAGATATGTATTTTTATAAAACTAATTTGCGAGGTATAATTATTACGTTATTAATAAGATGAAATAAAAATTATATTTTCTAAGTCATTATTCGCTATAAGAAAATTTTAAAAATAAAGGTTTGATGAAACTTTAATTTGCTATATATACAGGGGGTTCTAAAAATAGAGCCCAAACTCTGCAAGCCAGATTCCTCATTGACAGTACATAAAAACTGTCCAAAGAACTGTACCTGTGTGATCCATAGTTTATAAGAAAAAATCAAAACACGAAGTATGACGTCACATCCATATTAGATACACGAGCAGCAGTTTTTGCAAATATTCATAAAGGTAGATGTTCAAAATGACCACCGAACTTATCGAGGAAGACTTATTTGCAGACGAGCAACTACGTCTGTGTCAGTGTTGTCACTACGTATCAAAATACCAATTCTTTGAGAATGCTCATAGGCAAAAGAAAGTCCAATAGTATAAGATCTGGCAATCGTGGTGGCCATAGAACCGGTCCCTCATGTCCTATCCAGCGACCAAAGTATGTCATATTTAGTCAATCACATACAAGAGCACAAAATTCCGCCGGAGCCCCGTCATGAATTACAAGACGTCATCATTCGTTCATCACCATGCATTTCAATTAACTGTATTTTTCTTGGAAAGTATGGATCGTACTAGTACAGTTCCTAGGGAATTTTTTATGTACTTCCAAGGAGATATTTGGCTGTTCAGAGTGTCGACGTCATTTTTGGAACACCCTGTATAAAGTAAAATGACTCACATTCCCTCATCCTGAGATATCCGGAATTTGGAGAATGTTTCTTTTATTGAGTAGGGATCCGCTAAGAGGGGATTTTCCGGAAATCGACTTCCAAAGAGGTTTCCAGGGTGTTAAGGAACAAAAAAAAATCTCGTTTTTGAACTATTGCCCCAACAGACTTAAAATTTATAAAACATGTTTCTTTCCTTGATCAAAGATCCGCTAATAAAGGTCTTTCCGGAAATTGACTTCCTAGGAGGGTGCAGCGGCGTTACAGACAATAATTTTGATGAAAAAAACTATGACACCCACAGATTTTAAATCCGAAAAACATGTTTCTTTTGTTGAGTAGAGATTCGCCAAGATGGATTCTGTGGTAATCGACACACAAGGGGGAGTAGTGGGAGCATTATAGACAAGTTCTGTCATGGAACTATTACACATACAAACTTGAAATTTAAAAAAAAACATGTTTCTTTTGTTAAATAAAAATCCAGTAAAATAGGTTTTGCAGAAATCGACACTACTTGAAGGGGAATTACGGGATCGTAAACCAAAAACATATTTCCATTTCAGAAATTCATAGTCTTGTCCTTTTCAAACCAAGACGCCAAATCTAGAAGTGTTTCAATACAATCAATAGTTTAATTATAGGACTTGGATAAAAATAAGTTTTAAAAAACAATAACATATTTATATAGTCATACAATATGATAAAAAAAACCCGGTGAAGCAGAAGGGTAATGACTAGTTTACTAAGTAAATATTTCGAATAGGTTCGTAAAAATATTAAAATAGTTTAAAAAGTTAAATGAAGAGGAATTTCTTATTAAAATAGTTTCAGAATTCAGTTCCCTCAGCTTAACAAATCGAGATATTATCTTAAAGTTTTGTGTCATTATAGTTTCTTTTACAGCGAATATAATTGGATTTATAATTCCGTGTATGTACTCTATTAATTTTTGATAATATAATATTATTTTTGGTGAATATCTTCAGAGCTGAAAGTTTCAGCTATTAGGAAAAATATTTATTCATTGTTGTTCTTTTAAACATACGACGGGAAACTGAAATTAATTTTTCATAATCTGTGCAAGTTATGTGTTCCAAAGCTGAATTAATCAAAATCTTTAAATTCGATTTTTTATACAAAGCATAGAAGGTGAGACGACTTTATACAACTATTATTTAATTTGGATTTAAACATTTCTCCATGAATGTATTATGATCCATTTTTTTATTCTGGGTTATCATATATGTACTTTAATTATTGACATAATGAATATTTTACTTTTTGGCTCTTTTATTTCAGCAGTAACATTTTCAGATTCTTTGCATTCGGCAGAAACGCCATCCATTAAACAGTGTTAATTTTTCTATTTTACTCAATTTCCCTGTAAATATTAAAAGATGACATAAAGAATTAACTAAAGATCTTTTTTATCAACAATTTAATTTTTTTAACATTATATCTCAAGGACTTACTTTCTATGATAAATACAGAGAAGTTTGGAGAGTAGGTTACCACCTGAGGTGCCATCATCGTCACATGACGGTGGTTTTAATTACCAAGTTCTGTCACCAATACCCTTCGTGTTTTTTTGGAGTACAATGTTAGTTAACAACTATATTTACAGGAGGATAGAGAATTAATGATTCCGAGATACCTCAATGAGATCTTTCTTACTCTCTCTCTTTCCTTGGGTTTACATGGGCTCGTGTGACGCTTCCCTGGGGTTCCCTTGCTATCTTTTCTATTTTTCAAATCTTTTTTACTTTACATTCTTCACTTTAAGATTAAATTATGAATATATAACTTATTTAAAAATTACTTACTTTTTACAACATAATCTTGTCTACTAATAAATTAGTGAGTCTTTGACTCAGTTTGATCAAATAAGACCCTTGAGCCAATACAAAAGTCAACTACTCTTTGTATGCAGAACAAAATATTGAATTAAGAATTATAACATTAAATCAAAACTTCTCAAACTTTCAATAATTGCGACCCAATATTCAATCATAATTTTTAACGCCCCTTCTCTATACGAATAGAAATGCATTGCATTCAATAATACGCTACAGCTACAATACGACTTTAATCTCTTAAGTGCCACTGGCGTACATATACGTCTCGCTTAATCGGTGGGTTAAATGCCCCGGACGTATATATGCGTCTTTCCGAAGTACGATCTTTTCTGTGAACTGCTATTCATAAAATTATTTCGAAGGCTTTGAAATGCAATGAAAGTACCTTGGCAGTGTTTGCGGAGGATTTACTTATATCATAGGATTTGTTATTTATTTCTTATCTTCCTTAATTATAAAATGCATTGTGCGATACTGATACATTTATAAGTGTATTATATCAGCGTAAATGTTAATTTTATTTTTAATATGTGAGAATGTATTTTGTTTGTTCACCTTGAACATTTTAATAATTTTTTTTAAAAATAATCTTTTGCTTTCAACATTTCAATAGGCTCGTGTCCCCCTCGTAGAGTCATCACGTCCCTCTAGGGGGGCGCGCCCACAGTTTGAGAAACGCTGCATTAAATAATTTCAGCATCAATTACTTAAGCAGAATTCCTTGAGCGACATTTATAATACGAATACCTTTAAAAAATTGAATAAACTTAATGTTTGATTATAGCAGAAAATATTAATTGAACTCAAATTTAAGCCAAATATAATTTATATTCCAAATTTATTTTACGCAAAAAAAAACTATTTATAAAACATACATAATTCTTCTACTAAAAAAATAATGCGGGAAAAAATCCTAAAGCAATATGCCTTTGCAACTATTGAAGTTTAAATTAAATGTTTCATTCTTTAAAAATGTTTAATAATAATAATAATAAACGACACAGCTATTATTACATTGCTGTGGGGAACATACATTCCTTTTTATTTTTTATTATACCTTTAAATCAAATTATATATTTAATATACATTTCGAAAAATAAGCGCTTAAAAATAGTTTGTTAGATATATCACCTGATGATTTGGCACGTTATCAAAGTGCGGTGTGTGTAACAAGGAAAAATATTTTAACACGTACTTCATACATCATCAAGTAAAAAAGACGGAATAAAATTTAAAAAATACTTTTTAAACATTTTGGGGGGAATAGGCAGTAGTAACTTCATTTTCAATAAAGTACACATGAAAGTAAATGTCTTCAACTAAATGTCGCAGTCGTGGCCGAGTGGTTAAGGCGATGGACTCGAAATCCATTGGGGTTTCCCCGCGTAGGTTCGAATCCTACCGGCTGCGGTTTGTTCTCTTTTAAACTTATTATTATGTCATATTCTATACAAGGGAGTTACATAATACTATACATCACATATGTTAAACTTCCTCGTCTATTTTTATGCTTAATAAATATTCCAAGGGATAAACAAATTTTAATGAATGCAAAACTCGTATTATAATTTTGCTGAAAAAATGAAAACCCGATTACTCTCTAAAAGGGTCTCAATCATTAATAATTATATAGTATACATAATACAATGAAGGAATTAATTTTTTTAAAAATCGAAACAAATAATTTTTGTTTTTGAAAAGTATACGAAAGTTATTTTTTTAATTATCGGTTTTATTGTTGCATGTCATTTACTATGATAATTGGTCAGTAACGTGTTCAATAAGATGAGAATTTTTTTTATTTTGTAAGAAATGATATAATTTATTCTTTTCTGGAGTGATGTAATTTTTGCCACATCTGAATTACTTCCATGAAAAAAAAACATTAAAAATATCACGTGGCTGTAAAAAAATAAATTTATTCCTCAAATCAAGGAACTTGAATTCTCAAGAAAAATATCTTTGTATAAAACGAAGTAGGTGTATTTTTTAAAAAAAATTTATACAATCGCAATCATGAATAATTTATAAAACGCAAAGAAACTTATGTATTAGGAACATATTTTCTCACTCTTAAAATTAATTTATGCTTGGAACACACACAAACACAAATTCATTCATAACACTTATTAACAAGAAATATTCCATTTTTCTTTTAATAGCAACTACAGTTTGAAATTTTCAGTTTTTCCTTCAGAAATTTATAGCGGCGCAAATGGCTCTAATTTTAACAAATCTTTAAAAGTAATAATTTTCACTTAAAATGAATGTTTTCCGAGATATTCTTATAAAAGGAATTTAGAAAGACGTGCCAGTTAATTTAAATGAAATTTTTTTATACATAAGCATCAAAATACATATGCAATTATAATTTTATAATTTAGAATGTAAATATTTAAGATATATATATATATATATATATATATATATATATGTATGTATAACTAACATAAAAATAATTACTCAAATAATTAAAATAACATTGTTGAATTCCGTGCATGTTTTATCCATAATTAAATTCGATAAAGTTTAATCTACTGATCAATAGCCTGGTTGTTCTTAAGAGCTCTTTCGAACGTTTTCGCAACATTTCATTCTTCGTCTATTCACCCCATAAAGCAATTTATTACTTATATAAATATGTTAATAGAATAACATATACTTATCATATAATTGACTTTTGTTGTTTGGAAATTAGATATTTATAAAGTATATTTAACCGTAAGCCTTTTTAAAGAAAATAAACTATTTTAAAATTCTTCCGTTGTAACTAACTATAAATAAATTCATTTATAAAATAAATTAAATTTGAATATATGTTCACGCAGTATTAAAACAAATATTTTACAATAATTAATATTTTAAATATATAAACGTTTACTTGAAAATATTCGTGCATACTGTTTTAATTCTAGAGAAATATTTAAGTTTATGTTAAACATTCTAACACTAGATGTAGCTTTCTGTCGAGAAGTCTTTGAAGAATACCATGTCGTCATGACGCTTGCATTTATTTATTCAGCTTAAGTATTCTAAAATAAGGTTTATGGTGTGAAGAGAGAGCAGCTATATTTTATTTTCGTAATTAGAGTAACAGCTCGCAAACCAAATGTCCCCTACGACGTTGTTTTCGTTTTTGACTTTTTTTAGCGTAACTTTAACTTTTGACTTAAATTCTGTTATCTTTGTGTTCTTTTTTTATCAGCATGCAACGTGATTTAAGGGAGTTCACAATGTCTAACCTATTTTAATATTCGAATATTGAAATCAAATATTTTAATATTCAAATATTGAAATCAAATATTTTAATATTCGAATATTGAAATAAAATGTTTTAATATTCGAATATTGAAATCGAATATTTTAATAACCGAAATTGAATGTTATATATATTGAATTTAATTACATCAGAAATATATTATTTCAACATCCATTGAATATTCTAATAATATACACCTTACAAAATATTTTAATAAAATAAATTCCAGTATATATGCGCACAAAAATATAATTAAAAAACATAGATACATACACATACATACATAGGTACTATACATAAACCATGCATCATGTATGAATATTATATATATGTACTGTACATGTATGTTTTTCAATCATGGTGTATATTCTTCTATTATTCTTGTTCTATTATGTATGAACTTTCTGTTGAAGGGGGAGATTAGGATTTTACGAAGAAAGTTTTAGCCTTCCTTTCCAGCCCTAAGTCAATGAAAGCTTTAGAAAACATAATAGTATTCCAGTTTAGTCCATGAACTTTTCTTCACATATTGTTTTTTTTTTTATTCTTGTGTCTCTATTTCAGATTTCAGGCAACTTCTGATATATCTTCTTTTATATTTAATCTACCAACCATTTTTGGCATTTATTATATATATATATATATATAGTCGGACCTCTGTATACCGAAGTCACTAAATCCTGAAAAAAGTTCGTTACATGGAAAATTCGTTATATAGAGGTTCATCTTTTAATATACTTTATAAACCACATAAATCGAATATTTTAAATTCATAAACACTATATATTAAAAAAATAATTATTCAAACCTTTTTTAAATCAATATATGTTTATTTTATGTATCTTACCCATCAAAAAAGAAAGAAAGAAAAACTGCAAGGAAAACAAGAAAAAAGAATGTCGAAGAATTCACTGTGTTTTTAATATTAAGAAAATAATTTTATACTAAAATTATTTAATTTTAAGGACATTTTATACTTGAAAGCATACAAGTAATATTAAACATACATTATTTTATAACTAGAAAACGGGGACACGGGACAATTCCAGTGAGGGTGAAAAAGGATATCGAAGATGTTTTTAGTAAACTGGGAAAAAGAAATTTAAGGTTACACTTCTTGGATGAAATATCCAGAACTATATTGCTCTCGGCGAGTTAGGATCTAATAAAACCAATTGAAGGTTTATGATCACCATAAAATGTGTTAAAGAGAGAATGACTTGAAATTTTTTCAGACATATACTTTTAAAAAAGGGAGAACAGAAATGAATCTAAAAAGAAAAAGTTCGTTGTATAGAAAATGCACTTCGCTATAGGGAGGTTATTTTACGTAGAAAATTGTGAAATGTTCACGGTTCTTGGAAAAAGTTCGCTGTATAGAAAAATTCGCAATATATTGCTTCGTTATATAGAGGTTCGACTGTATATATGATAATGTAACTCATAAAAACAATAACTTGCATATTATTATTATAGTATGCACAAGGATCCTTAATATAAATGTTGTAAATTTATCACATTTTTACTACGTAATATTACTAATTTATAATTATTTTCGTAAAAGTATTTTTATACTTATTGGTTATTGCTACTAATTGGCATATATTTTTCAAACATAGAATTTATATTTACATCACTGAATTTGGAAACACTTAGTTTATTGTTTTTTTATTCGAACGGGATCCATACAGTTTCGAGTGCTTATTTAGTTGTGAATCCTTTTTATTAACAATGTATTATAAAATTGTACATATTATATAACATACAATTTCACTCGGTTACCCATAAAACTGCTTAAATATCACTCTTAAAAAGAAGTATCGGTTGAAAATATTTGTAAATACTTTACTTCCCATCTTTTTATGGTTTCTAAAGTTGTAAATTTATTTTAAGATTGTACGAAATATATATTTGACGTTATATTCTAAGTAATTCCTTATTTCTCACAAAATTTTCAAACCATTTTTTTCTTACAACAATTCTATTAGACGAGATAAGTTAATCTTATTTGTTTGGCGTTCTTCTTTTTTACTTCAAATAAATCTGTTTTAATCAACAATATTTAATTGTTTATTGATTATTGTGAACTATTTACTTTTTGATATCATTCGTACACTAATAACAATTTTTGATTGAATAATTGTTACAAAAGTTTAACAAAGGTTTGAATGAACTCATTAAATAAATCATTCTTAATGTCACTACATGAAACTATATATATATTTTATAACGACGTATATGCTATTAAATCAATGACGGGAGTTTCCTTTTATGTATTTGAATTCATCTTAAAGCTGTTTTGTGACCGGTGTTGCTATCGAGTTATGGATTCAAATTCTCTGGTTCCACAAAAGACTGGAAGAATAGAAGATCAATGAGCGTGTTACATTTGTAGGGTTAAACCTGTCCTCGCATCGGTGTGGTCTGGAAGTTTGGAGAAGGGATGCCATTTCAGGTGCCATTCTCATCCCTTGACAATGGTTCAGAAAATATTGAAATAAAGAAAATATTGCTTAGAAATTTCCATTAAAAATCCTTTGAAAATCCTCTAAGACTAAAAAGCATCAAAACCTCTACAAGAGTTTTATTAAATTTGTAACATTTATGTACAAGAAAAGGTTTATTGGAAACCTTAGCCCACACACTAATTGAACCAATTTTATACCCAAGAATAAAAAGTTGAAATTTTGCTTGCATGTGAACTCGCATAATTGTGCATGCATGAAAATCGCAATTTAAAGCAAAAGAAAAGATATTTGTCTTCCACAAAATGCCCTAATATATTTGAAATTATACATTTATTTATTGTTTTATACGTCAATTTATACGTCATTTTGAATCCATTGACTTATACATTTCTTTTCCTTCATAATTTTTTATTGGCTTTCGCATCTTTTTCATTTTACATTATTTTTCCATCATTTTTTTCTCTTTATCATTAATTTTTCTCTTTTCAATACATATTAATATAAAAAAATTAAAAAACAAAACAAAAATATTTTTCACATTTTTAAACAAGTTTTAATTATTTTCGGTTCAAATGTGTAAGTCTTCTCTTCAAAAGTACAATAATTGAAACAATATAAGATAAAAAAAACAATAAACATTATAATTGATTATAAAATATAATTTATTTTATTTCGTTGGCGCAAATTCTTATTATTGAAAATCTGCTCTTATTTAGAAATCACGAATATAATTAGTTCGCTATTTTATAATATATAGAAATATTTTCAGAAGTAAAATTTCTTCTATAAAATAACATAATCAGCTTAAGAAAAACAATAGAACAACCGTCTCTTTTGTTCCATCCGTAAGTCATTACATGGATCTTTATTTATCGAAACACTTTTTTCTCCTTTCTGTCATACGTAATTCTAGTTTCTGACTACAAGCTAAAGAAGATTATGACAACTTCTCTTTCCAATACAACATGTAGGAAGCGATTATCAACTAAGCCCCATATTTTGTTCAAATAGCTTTGTATCAGTGTATATTTCATATTGTGCTTAAAAAGGAAAGTTCGTAATTCTCGGGAATTATGTTCTTATAATGTATGTTATTAAATGAAAACAGTAAAGTAATTAAATGGCAATGAAATATGTTGAAATAGGAACCAAAATTAAAAGTAAAATTTTACTTAATTAAGTATTTATGCATTTAGAATAAATTGTTTTAAGCGCTCTTTTAAAGCACGTTACCATTTGAAAAATAATTAAAATTTGTTTCGTGGTGTGGAAGAGATTTTGGAATTGAAATAGGATTTTAAATGTGTGCATGCTGTATAATCTGGCAAATGAAATGCACTTTTAACATGAAAAATAATATCGAAATTTACGGAGCCACGTTATGCACGGGGTTGATATAAAAATGACAGCTCTAAAAATAAAGAAAAGATAAGCACACACACACATAAAAAGAATTAGATTTCTACTTGCATCTAAGTACTGTTTATTTAAAAGAAATTACATGCCTTATGAACTTTTATTTTAGAACAAAATGGGAAAAATCGTCATATTCGTGTACCGTTATATATGTATGCACATGATCGAATTCCATTCGATTTTCTGATCATCATTGTTACCCTGATCCATAAATAGAAATAATTATCTTCCATTCCATCTAGATTGTTAGATATATTATATTACTTAAAAGACTTTTTAATTATGTAAGGTGTAATTTCATTTTCTGTTTTTATTCTCCACTCACAAACTATTTCTTGACTACAAAAGATAAGTGCATCGCACGCAGGAACCAATTGGGCCCGGGCCCAGAGCCTCGACTACTATTTGGGCCATGTCTCGTTCTTGACTCAGCCTTAGAAAGTTCCTAACTTTAATAATTTCAGTGGTCAAATGTTATTTCCAGATATATTCTCTTAACAACTAAGAATTTCGGACAATATGTCAACTGGTTGCATGTGATGATCGTCGTCTATGTATAGGTCAAGGCCAGGGATGGCGAACCAGTGGCATGCGTGCCATCAATGTCACGCGACACAATATTTTGGGCACGCCAGCGATCAAAATGGTTTACCTTTTATTTCAAAATAACAAAGTTTACTATGAAGTAGGGATGGCGATTCTTTCCGAAAAAAGATTGATTTTTAAATCGATTCGAATCGTCACCCGATGAATCGATTCAGAAAAAAATCGAGGTCTTAAAGCTCGATCTCTAAAAAATCGATTTTTTTTCAAGTCTGCATTTACAATGTAAATATAATTTGTGAAAAATAAGAAAGACACCACAATAAACTACGGTTATTTTTATTACCATAACAAAAAGTATTAGGTATAAATTAAGACATTTATTTTCTAAATGTATTGTTACATTAAAAAGTTTAAAAAAATAGATAATATTGCTTATAGTTCCCAATGCTTGATATCTCAGCTTTTTAAAAACAATAGTCTGTGTAGTGTACTGAGATCCAAGCGATTCCGCTACTCACTTGCGATGTTGCCGGCAATCGAAAAAAGGCGCTCACAAGGAACGGATGATCCCACGATACTAATATACATCATGGCTATTGAGTGAACGTGATGATAAATAATTTTTTTTGTTCTTGCCAGTAAATTAACCCTTTAACCGCTAACACCATAATATTACGAGTTTTAAAGATAGTACATTCAACTAATTGTAAATAATATATTTTATGGTTTTTACCAGAAAACAGAAAAAATCGAAAGTCGATTTTCTAGGAGGAAATATCAATTCCCTGAATCGATTCAGTGTTACATATCGATTTATAAAATCAATGTTTTGGTCCTAGAAATCTATTATTCGATTAACCGATCTCAGATCACCATCCCTACTATGAAGTACTACGAACCAACGCGAATGATCGGTCACGGGGCGGCGGGGAGCAGACTCGTTTGTTACTGTCTCGCCTTAGTTATGTTGTAGACTACAGTTGCTTATGATACAAAATTTGTCTACGCATAGCATAGTCAATTTTGTTGACACGACTATATTTCAAAGTTTATTTGTGTTATATTTACTATTTTTAACTGTTATTTAACACGGTTAGTTTAGCAAAAGAACAAAGAGTGCAAGACAATAAGTGTGACAGAATTTCAAACTTGGGGAACCTAGAAAAATGGCACTATTAGTAAAGGCGACAGAACAATGCGTCTTTTATGTTCTGGAACAGTTGGGTGCAGAACACCATCTGTGTAAAATGGCATTTAGAAACAAATCACAAATCTTTTTGTGAAAAAAGTGAACCACAGCAAAAGTAATTGCTTAGAAACCATTTGACAGATTATTTTAATTCGGCATGCATTCTACTAAAAAAAAAAGCAACATCTTACTATCCTAAAATATGTTGTCATCCACACACACAATCTGCAACAACAGAAATCACACGAATGTTACTTTAATTTGAATTACACGTATTACTAAAAGATTTAAAACTATACAGTAACAAGATTTATTATTTTACCAATAATCACAATTCGAAATTATTTTACGGCACGTCTATATCTTATTAAACACTTCTTTAGAAAAATATGGCACGTTGATTTATAAAGGTTCGCCACCCCTGCTCTAGACCTGCCACCGTACACCATCATTACTCATTCAGTCAAAAGGTAGCGGTCGGTCGAGCCAGTTGGTGCAATTGTAAATCGTGCACATCTATTTGTTTCGGGTTATGGTTTGTGCAAGTATTTGACATGCTATGTACTGTCTACTTTTAAGGGTCATAGGAGAGCCTTCATTTTTGTACTGGCCCAGGGTCTACTTTCCCGAAGGAGCCGAGAAGTCTTAAGACGTCCTTGATTGCATATATACCTCTCAGATTTCTTTCTAAATAAATGTGCATTTCAAACGGTGAACATACCATAAACTTAAACAAGTAATATAAAAAGAAATTTGTAAAACAATTCCTACTTTGAATGGATGAATAGACAGTGCCGAGTGGTTATAATTAAAGTTACACAATTCAGAGGCCTGTAAAACCCGTTATGCTTATCGGATTTTGAAGAATCTTTGAGTATATGCTATATGAACCATGGGGAAAAGGTTTCTGCAATAAAAAATATAGTTGAAATTTTGACCGCTAGGAGAAAATGTGGTGCCCAAAGAAGGACAAAAAATAATTTAGAATCATTAAAACGTATTCAGTTACAGAATATACTCAATATATACTCCATTGACATCAATAACGTGTTGAAAGCGCATTATAGCGTTTTCAATGATAGCGTGAAGCAAGTCACGAGGGATTTCAGCCACACGGCGTATAACACTAGCTTTCAAATCAGGTAAAGTTCAAATTCCTCCTCTACAATCACGGTCTTTTATAAACTCCCATAACCAGAAATCACAGGAATTTAAGTCGGGAGAGCGAGAAGGCCATGCATCCGAAAAATATCTGGATAATCACGATTATCACCAAAGTTAGCACTAAGTAGTGCTTTGACTTGGAGCCTAATGTCATGAGTTGCTCCATCGCATCAAGATAGTGGTTTGCAAACATTGTCGTTCCTGTAAAGCTGGAATGATTAACCATGAAAAACGCGTGCTGAATGATTCCCTGGCTATGTCTGCAAATTTATACAGAGGTTTTATGGATTTCCATAAGGAATATTCGTAAAAGCCACCTGGTAGTCAAAATTTGTACTAATTTTTTTATCGTAGAATTCTCCCCCCACCACCACCACGGTTCATGTAGCATATATTCCAAGTTTCATCAAAATCTGAAAAGCAAAATAGGTTCTACTGGTCTCTGAATAGCGTATCTTTAATTATAACCACCCGTTATTTTATTAACGATTAAAAAATTTGAATAATATATATATATATATATATATATATATATATATATATATATATATATATATATATATATATATATATATATATATATATATATATATATATATATAAACAGGAGACAGGGAACTAATAGTAGGTATTGAAGAAAGAGCATGATTTGTCTACATTGTTGTAACAATGCACACCCAGTTTGTCTAGTTTGGCTGAAAAGCATATTTTCTTTACCTTTGTTGTTTCTTTTTTTTATCTTTTATCTTTGTTATAACAGTTACACTGCTATAACAATAGAGACGAATCTAAGTTGATGTCGAAAACCAGCAATTAATTTATTTCAATATAATTAATGAATTAATATTTGGAAAAAACTGTAATAACACCAAGTGTCACCCATTACAAGTTTAAAAAAATTTATTTGAACTTGATTGGATGAATAGAAATTATTTTATGAATGATTGAAAATTTGAACAAGGTAAATAAACATAAATATATAGACAGAGTGAGCTAATAGTAAGAATTAAAAAATGCAGTTTGTGAAAGTGTAGTTGCATGACATATACGCCGGGATATACGAAAAATTAAAATAATCATTTATCTTAATTGATAAATTTTTAAAATGAATAGTAATTAAGAAATTTACGACACATTAGATAGAGAAATGAATTCCATGACTAAGAGGTTATAGCTACTTTTGATTTTCAGAAACAACGCCACAACATTCGAGAATAAAAAAGGAATACATCCAATACAAAATAACTCAAGCACTTAAAATATCTTACCGAACAAGAAACAATGTAGATAATGTTAGACATTTAAAAATAAATTTGATAACATGTTTAAAAGGCTAGAAAAAATATTTTAGGTATTTATTGAAATTAAAATGAACGAATTCATTGACATTTTGCGCTCAAAACGTTTGATGAGGAGAAATCAGGTTAAAAGTTCTAAAAGCATCTTCAGTTTGAAATAATGATTTTCAAACATCGAAAGTATTCGAAAGATCAAAAGAGACGAGAATTTTTGTTCAGGAAAAAATACACTTAATATCTTAGAAATATAAATTGAAAGCAGCCATTTAGTCAAATTTACAACATACATTAATTTTTTTAGTTTATTGTACTTAAAGAGTTTTGTATGCATGGAATTTTAATCATTTTCTGGAAATAAAAAAAAATAAAGCCACCCATTTTTTTTTATTTTCAGTACAGTTGAAAGTACGTCCCAATAATAGTTGTTAAAACGTTCAAATTGACCTTTTGTACAAAAATTTTATTAGATTTGCATGGAGAAATAATTCTAAACAATTTTTTCGCCAGAAAAACAAAAATTGTCTATTAGCATTTCAGTTAAGCTAAGCACGACAAGAATCTAACTACTGCTTTAAATAAAAACTAAACGCCGCTAACTCCTTCCCCATACAAGAATTCAATCATTTCCCCGAAACCCCGCGTTGTTAATGCTTAGTTATCCAAGCACGAACACACCAGAAATTTCAAATTGTTCGACGAGGGGTAGAAAAAAATCGATAGAATGTTTTTTTCTCCCTTTTATTTATATCTTCTCGCCTCCTTTCCCCTTCGCAAGTATTTAAAAATAACGAGTGAGAAAACGAAACGTTGATTATTGGATTTGGGATTACGTGCTAAGTATTTCATTAATCAGCAGACAAACCACCTGCTCCACACGTTCGAAGATACGTGGGGTTTTTTTCCCACTGAATTTGTGGAAAAGTCACTTGTTTATGAAAGCCATAATGAAATGTTTATTGGAAAATAATCATTCAAATATTAAGAGTGCATAACTGATTGTTGAATGTGTGCAAATAAAATATTCATTTTTATTTGCCTTTGGGGCGCTTTTTTACGTTTCAACGCAGTAAATCTTGCCGAGTTGGCTTTTTTGGGAACAACACACAAAACACAAATAAAAAATTTTTCATGAACATTACTTCTCATTGGTTTTCCATCCATTTTTGATATACTATGAAAAAAATGTTACCACAGAAGCGCAAACAGGTATTTATTAAGGAGGGAGGGGGATCCAGGATCTAAGGATCAATATTCTCGTATCCTGCTTCAATACGCCGCTCAACATATTCTTTTGATTTTGTCAATTTTCGGGAACAAAAAACAGTAAAAAATTAATTATTGAATGAATAATTAGAATTAATTATAAATAACAAATAATTAATTTTTACGTACTATATACATAGGATTATAATCAATTGCGGAAAAAATCAAGGGTTTTGGGCCGGGGGTCCTAACCCGAAGGCCTTGTGTACGCCACTGGATGTTACTACTAATAAAAGACCACGACTTGCATTAGCAAATGTAGTGGTAAAAGGCTACCAGCGACAACGTTGACTTGGCATAGGTTCTACCATTTTGGCGACTTTATTGCCTGCGTCGGAAAAACGGAAAAGTACCCCCTTTTGTTTCTTGGTTTTCCACGGAGTTTTTAACACTTCTTAAACGATCATTGAATATTTGAATATATGTTACACAGATTTAGTTCTCTTTAAAGTTTTCTTCGGGAATATAAACTGGCCACGTTAACCTACTAGTTATGGTTACAAAATTGTGGCCTTGGTACCACTTAAAAACCGCCGAGTAGTGGCATCCGCTGCACGTTAAATCTGTCCAGGTTCGGTGTTTCCCATGGGTGTGAGACAGGATGGTGTCAGCTCACGTGTCGTTCTCATCATTTGACCGGTTAGCAATCTCTATCATAGATTGCAACACGAATCGGACCCTGTTTCTGTGCCATGCCTATTTACTCAACTTGGCCTTTAGAGAGAATTATTAATCAGTCTTTCACAAATCAACAGTGAATTTATTTTTATCAGCGGTAATAAGTCCTCCACACGAGATTCTCGGCATTTAGTTTATTATTAGTCCTCTCAATATTCCCAAATTGCTGTTGCGTACATATTCTCAAAAGAAAGATCGAACGAGAGCTGCGCACTACACCCTCTGTTTCTCTTCTTAAAGGCGGGAATCGTGTTCCTTTTTCTATCCAATTAGCTATTATCCCGACCACTGTTCAACTGAGGTCTCACCCTATGGAAAAATCAGTTGGTTTTTCATTGCGTGTTTTATGCACTTTACTATTTTTGATAGCGAATTACTTTTTTTTATGCAACTTCAACTTAATCATTTTCTTTTTTTATACCTTTATCTACGGCATTATGATTTACTGCAGTTTTTTTTTCATGTAATATTTTTTTTTTGAATCTCTACATTGAAAATTAAGGATCAACAAGACATAAACAAAATACTCAACTTTGGGAAATTTAATTCGTTAGAGCTAATTAATTAATTAAAGATATTCAACTATAAAATTAATTATATTCGCAGTTCACTTAAATTAAAAAGTGAAATCGTTTTCTAAGGTCATCATTAACATACAAAAAAAAGACACTTAACGTTAGACATTCGCTATTTTTTCGGAACAAAAATGACCGTGATCCACTCGCAATCCACTGAGCCTCGCAATCCACTGAAAACGCAATTTCTGCTGTAAAACTATTCGCCTTCTCCACTAAAATGCTCCTCATAAAACCCATAATTCCATGTATCTTGTAAGAGGTGATTTAAAAGAATATTCCTGCTAAGTATCATCTAAGTATTCGTAAAAATGGCTGTTCAAAGTAATTTAAAAGTGAGTGTTACTTGTTATAAGTACCGCTGGTAGATAAATGGTTGTATATTAATTATGATGAGATGATAAAGTTAAACTTTAACTAGGTACCTCGTGATTTTGAGCCATGAGCCGTGGCTCAAAGTTGCAAAGTCCGTCTCCAATAGCCCTTGTGTTGCTTTATTATGCAACGGTAATAAACTCTCACTTACTTTTAGGTTGTCTTCAATAATACTGTTACGAATTTTGTGTATAATAGTGCAAATAGTTTGTATTTGGATGTGCAACGCCTTTAACTTACTCTAAATTATATTTAATTTACGTTAAAGTTATAATATTCACAAGTATCGCCGTCCCTTAGTTATAGTGGCGATTCAATGAGAACTTTGCAAAATTTTGGCGATAGAGCCAAGTTGGCATCATTTTCGGTGACCGAGTTGGTGGCCAATTTGGCGACATTGGCAACCAAGTTCGGGACCCTCTTGATTCTTCTATAAACTTGTGGAGAAATACACTAAGCGGGTTTTTCCTCGAAGTTTCCGCCGGGCCTATGAATAGAGATGCTCGCCGAAACGAGAGTCAGTCTTATTTTAACCAGAGATTATTGTTTTGTAACCAGTGAGTATTGTTTTGACTAGCGACTAGTAAACTTGTCTTGACCGTGAATACCGATTAGCTCGGCTGTGCTTCTGAATAGTCTTTTACATACGTGTATTTTTAAACACTGATAATTGTGTTTGAGTGCTGTTTAAGGTGCGAAGACCTTCTGAGATTTATTCTGCAAATATTGCTGTTGAATCCTGCATTTAAACAGAATTAGATTTCGAATAATAAATTCTCATCGCTCTTGAAGAACTGTCTTGTGCTTGTGACTGATTTGTATAAAATCTTCGAACCACGATTAACGTAACAATACTAAGAAAAATAACCCATAATCAGAAATATTTTTTTTTGGCTAAAAAACAACATTCGAACAATAACATTGTTGCGGGGTGGATCGTCTTTTAAATGTTGAAAAGGTCTACGTAATCAACATTCAAGTTCTTTCAAAGTAAAACGAAATGTTATTCTGAAAATTAAATAAATAATAATAATTATAAAGAAACAAAAATATAAATCTTCAATAGCTCCGATCCAAAGTTCGCAAAAACTTAGAACGCAGCAATTCAAATCTGTAGTTACAATGTCACAAAAGGTGAATGAAACACATAGTGTGGCCGCCGAACTGCTCATTCCGAACCGCTTCCTTATGTTTTCAAAGCATAGAGTTCTCTGCCATTCTGGATGCTTCCACAAATGTGTTTCCCGAAATAATATTATTCTAGATCCTTCTAAATTTATCTCGTGCAAACTATGTTTTTTGTTTGTTAAATTAACAACCTATACACTATGCCTGCAAACCGCATATTCGAATCCCTGTTTTTTTCAAAGAGCTATCGGGAAGCAACGAAAGCCTAATATATATATAATCATGGTCGCGCTCTCGTAACCGGCATGTTATGAGCAATTCGAGACAAGTGCCAGTGAAGATCCGTCTCGAAAGACGTGAAAGAAATAGAAGGGTGCATGAGACATTAACTCTGTTGACGCTGAAAGTCCTCCCATGGTGTGATGTGGAAATTCGAAGAAATGGTGCCGTCCTCGTCCATTGACTGAAACTCAAAAATACGAAGGCCGTCGGCAGTTCTCCTCGTGTCTCTTTTAGTTCGACGTTGATATAACTCACTTCCTCAGAGGCTTCAGAAATAGAGCCATCGACAGAAACTTTTTTTTACAATAAGGCGGTTATTATCAATACTCTATTTTGAGCAATTAGGGATTAAATCATGAGATAGTATTTTAAATATAATTGATTCATGTAATTAATTTTTAAAAAACAAAAGGTTTTCGTTACGTTTCTATTATGGGGCTTAAGAAAGGAATCTTCAAATTTGGAAGATTGAGGGAATCAGTGTATATTTTTAAATGTGGAGATGTATCAATTTAAATATTATTTTCTTTTCTTTTCTTTTTGCTTGATGGTGGTTATTTTTAATTTTGGTTTAGTACCAAATCACAATAAGATTTTTTTTTGTACATATATAAGTTTATAGTATTTCTCTCAATTTGTGATTATGATGACAAACATTTTTTAAAAATAACGAAGATCTTAATGATTTGTTCCTTTTTGCATTTGTGGAAGGACATTAATTATGTAATACATAAAGGACATTTCGAAAACAAAAAAAAATTTAAAAAGTGAAGTTTAAAAAAAATTATTTGGTTCCGATGTTGAGTATTTAATTATTTTATTTTTAATTCAGAATCAAAATATTCAAAAACTCTCTCTCACACAAACTAAAAAATATTTTAATGATATATATTTACGTTAGCAACCAATTATCTGCTAATGCCAGAGAAAATAATAATTATTCTACAAGAATTCGCCTACGCGGAGAAAGAGAGAATCGCAACAACGTAATTAATTAATTTAACTAAACTTTTATCGAAGGTGAAATTTTTTTTAAATGTTTGAGAGATTCATTAATGTGGAATTTAATTTTTTATACTTGTAAATCAAAATCAAGAATTATCTATTTTTTAATGAATTCTAAAGCAATTTAATTCTGGAAATAAATTTAAATATTTAACTCTAAGTTGTTTTCAAAGTTTTCTTTTCTAAACGAGTGTTGAAAATTTAATATTAAAAATGCAATGCATTATTTTATACTGCTAGATTTTGAGCTGTAATTAATGGACAGATAATTTATTTTTTTAGTTAAGTCATGAGTTAAAAGAATCATGTTGCCACAATTTTTTAATTAAATAAAAATGGGAATGTTATAAAAGCTAACTTAATTTTATCTCGTGCCTTTTTTTCTTTGCTTAAATATTTTCAAGTTGAAAAATTATAACGCAGTATGTATTTTAAAAAAGCAGAAACATTTAATAACGTATATTTAATATTTAATCTTTTAAAAAAGGTCTAGATTTCCCACGCTTTTCATTTAAAAAAAATAATTTTTTACATTTTTAGAAAATTTTGTTTCACAATTTTTTTCGTACTTGGCAACTTATTATTAAAAAATATGAAAGTGTTCATTATATAATTTAAGACATCAAAATTTGTTTGTATTTTCAAATGATTTCTAAAGTAACTATCAACTAACGACTAAAAGAAAATTTGAAATTATAATAACATCATAAGTACATAACTTTAATTGGTTTAATTTAACCGAATATTTAAGGCTTATAAGTTCATTATTTGAAATCATATAAAATCAAGCACTACCTGAACTATATATGTATATAAATAACAGACTTCGAGTGAGTGAATAATTAACGTCGCACTATTCAGTTACTCGAGGGCTTTTGGTGACGGAACACGAAATTTTGAAATATGGTCAAGTGACGAAGAAGACACCTGAGCTGGCACCCCTCTCTCCTAACTACCACACCATACCAACGGGAGAACATTTCAGCTCTTGACAGATTTAGTATGAATCTCTGCTCTACACGGTGGGTCTTTAGTGGTACTGGGCTTGAGCTCGTGACAAGGTCAACCACGATCATAACTGACTTCGAAAGAGAAATAGATACGTAAACCTATGCCAAGTGATTTATCCCCCAAAGTTAAAAGCATGCCTGTAATTAATTAACAATTTTTTTTGCAAAAGCTAGTAAATTATTTTGGCTATGTTTTCGAACCAAAATTTCTCCAATCATTGGTTGAAAATCGCCATTGGTCGCCAATGGTATTAAATTAATACGTCCGAAAGACAGAGACGAATTTCTCAATTTAATAATTTTTTCTTTTTCCAATTAAAATAAAAGTAAAAAAAAACCCTATTTAACGAATAAAAAAACCTCCAAATATTGAATTATTTCAGAAGCTGGAAAACATTTTTTATTAGTTTACGTTAGAAAAAAATTGGATTTTTTTTTTCAAATTTTTGTCTGGGACAGAAAAAACTTTTCTTGAAGCAGCAAACTCCAATCAGAAACGGTGAAAAAATTTGACTTTACAAATGCAGATGAGTCATGAGTGTAACCTATCGTGTGAGTCTTCAGTAGGACAGGAAATTTCTTGCTTCTCTCATCCCAATCCACAACGATTCTGATGCGTTTGATGAAGGACTACCTATCTGTGCAACTAAAATTGAAGAAATTGTCGAAGCCAATAAATAGCGATTCGGAAATAGTTAATGAAACTCCAGTCAAAACTGTTTCATTTTTTAATGTTTTACATTGTTTAGAAAATGTGAAAACGTATCTCTCCTTTATGCAGTATAATGCTAATGATGCAGTATTTTCTTCTCAGCATAAAGTTGAAAAAGAACTCTTTTGAATCAGGAATCAAAAAGATTTTCAAGCATCTATTAGTCAGTACTTTAAAAATTCCACTTTTAACCGGTACGTAATAATTCACATGTAGCATTTTTAGCTATTGAATAAATAGTGTAATATTTTTTGCATTGTTGCTTATAAAATATCCAAAAAGGTAAATGCAAAAAGTTTTGTATTTTATTTGGACCCCAATATAACGAATAACCCCGAATTAACGAACACAATGTTCAGTCACAATGAATTCGTTGAATAGGGGTCGCACTGTATTTTAAATCTTTATCAGGGTTCCCCTGTACACCGTACGAGCTATAGAAAGCTGGCCACAACTGCTTTGCCCGTACACTACGGCTGTGATATTTTCTTTCTATATCTTTGATTTTCACATATTTTTAATTCTAGTGAGATTTTTACTGCTAATACTTTGAAGAGAGGCAATTTGTGTTTATGGTACTGAAATACTTCTCACGCGGGATCTTCTTTGTGGTGAAGGCGAGAATTTTCACGGAGTGAGAGTGAATATTAACGTCACACTGTTCAGCTACTCGAGAGCTTTTGGAGACGGACCACGTAATTTTGAACCATGGTCAAGTGACGTGGACGACACCTGAATTGGAACACGCTTTCCTAACTACCACACCAACGGGAGGACGTTTGAGCTCTCGACAGATTTAACGTGCATCGCTGCCCTACGCGGCGGGTCAACTCGTGAAAAGGTCAGCCACGATCCGATACCTTGACCGCTCGGCTACCACGGCCACGAATTTTTCATGAAGGGCAGGAATTTAGATTCTTGAAAATATTCGATAAAGAACAGGGATTGGTAAGGCTTCTCGAGAAGAAATGAAAATGGAAAGATATTTAGGTATCCGAACGTGTTCGGAGTACTTTTTTTAAAAATAGCACAATAAATCATTATAAATGCTTTTTAGGGCTAAATACCAATAAATACTAACATTTAACTAACAATATATTTTTAAAAATATCTGAATTTCACAAAATTCACAATTATAAGTAAAATTTTAGAAATATTTTTGAAAAACTTCAAAGAAATTAGAGAAAAAAGTAATTAACTTGTATCAGTAAAAGTATTACTGAAACAAATTAGCCAGAATGCCATTAAAACTTTCATTTGCATTCTGTGTTTTCCCATGTAATCATTTATTCAGTAAAGGCTTGTCACATAGCTTCATATAATGATGCTTAATAATTTTAATTATTTCTTGTGGAAGTCCCTTGCCAGTATCAATATGCATCTTTCCGTGAAATGTAGCTCGTTGAAATTTGCACCAGCTGTCGGGTCCAACTGGACATTGGCCATGCATCGGTTGGTTTTTGTTGGAACAGCAATGAAAAAATGCTGCAATTACGACACTTTGCATTTTTTCTATGTTATTGACATTAGATCTGATAGCAATACCATAATAGTTTTGCAGTTTATCGATGACTCTATCAGTTAATTTCCCACAAACTCCGCGACCTTTTTGCTTGAGCTTCAGCTTTCGAAGCCTTGAGCCAACACGCTTTTGAATATGGCAAATGCATTCAAATTTTTTAACGTTGTTTTTACCATAAACATTTTTATCCACATCAAAACTGTTTGAATCCCCATCTCCATAAAATTACACATATTGCAATTTTCTCATCTGAGCAGATCTTTCAAATATTCTATACACTCCGACAGGTTCCATCGCAACAGATAACCCAACATGTTTTTCACACTCATGTGAAATACTGTCTTCAGTTTTCTTCGAACATAATCTGCACATTTTCAAAAAGACTTCAACGTCTAAAACCTTACCAGTATCTAAGGAAATGACACTAACATATCCATTTAAAGACAAGTGGTTCTCTACGTTGCCATCAACTGACACACCGCATTAAAATGATTCTTTTTATAAACCTCAACTGCAACCTCATTTATAATTTTGCATGCAACGTTATTAGAAACATGTTCTAATTTTTTCTCAAGACACCTGGAAGCTGTCTTAGAAGGAAAGTTCACACATTGATAGCTGAACACAGCTTCCTTGCAGCAGAGTGTCCCTTTTCAATGGTTCTTAGCCAAAAACAAAGAAAAGATTAATATTGAGTATTTTGTTGATTTTCATGGATGTACAAAAGGAGCTGAAAAATTTACAGTTTTTACATTTTAGTATCATATTAGATGCTAAGCCAAACACAGATTCTTGAAAAAGTTGTATCTTATTTTCGAAACGTTCAGGGCAGCATAATAAGGAGAAATCACATTACTTAAAATTTTTAAATTAAAAATTACGTTGCTATCTCTACATTTTCAACAGTACCTGACATTTTTGAATCATTTTGAAGCTTTGTTTCACATACAGTAGGTGCAGATTTGACATTTTTATTGATCTCATTTGTGTTGTTCTTACTAGTGTATCTATTGCCTTTAAACTTATATTTACTAGTAGAATTTCTATTCTTGCGATTACCCATAACTAAATAATAAAATTAAGATTTCGCAAAAAAGAATGACAATGTTAGCAAAATAGATCAAAACACTCGAGATAAAAGTTAGTGAAAAGCGATTGAAAATTTTGTAAACACAAATCTCTTATGGCCAAACTATTGAAAGAACTGTAGTGTTGCCACTAACTTTTAAGACAAGAAATTATTTGTATTACTTCTTTAAAAGAATTTTAAAACTGTATTTCCAAAAAAACTGCTCCTAAACTAATTTTTGACAGATTTTAAGCCATTTAAATGCCTACTTCCGGTAGATGACAGGCTCACTTCCGTTTTTTTAATTTTATAAAATTAATTATAACTTGACCTCTAGGTAACGTAGAAACAAAAAAGGATATATTTTGGAAAGCCAAAAGAAAGCTCTATTCAATAAAATAAAAAAATGTTTTTTTTGACAGAATTTGGCCATTTCAACGTGTTCGGATACCTTAAAAAAGCCGATATTATCTCTGTCCCCATTGCATTGTAAGACTTAGCATTGTACCATGCTTCAAATTGTGTGGGTATATACATGAACACACACAAAGTAATCAACCGTTTGAAAAAGAGGTGCGAACATGAAATGTTTTTGAAAGTATGAAGGTAATTCTTTTAAGATACATGTACAACATTCTTAATAGTGTACTTACCTCGAAACTAATAATCTCCTGACCTCTTCTCAGGCTGGCTTTAGAAAATGTCAGTCCACAAACCAACAAGTTGTTTTTCTTGGCCAGTCCATCAAGGACGCCCTTGATCAGAGACACTCTACTCTTGCCCTATTTGTGATTTTGAAGTAGCCTTTGATAAAGTTTGGCGGCTTAAATGTATTCAAAAATTGCAGACCCTGGGTGTGTGCAATAATATGCTTATGTGGATAAGGAACTTCATTTCTCAGCCGTTCGTTTTGGAAATGCTATTTCCAGTTTTAAACAAAGTGAAACTGGCCTGCCCCAGGGCACTGTGATTAGTCCTATCTTATTCAACATCTTTATTAATGATCTCCCTGATCTCTTGGCATCTGATGGACTGACCAATACGGCTCTATTTGCGGATGACCTTGCCATCTGGTGCAGCACACCAAAGAGGGATCAGTCCAAACTAAATACCATCCTAAATCTGACCCTTAAAAGATTACACCTTTGGTGTATTGAAAATAATATGACTGTAAACCTAAAGAAGACTACTTGTCAGTTCTTCACTTTAAACAGACAACCATTCAGTCCCCAATTGGTTTAGATCGGTATGCCTGTTCAACAGAGTGATGTTTCAATTTATTTGGGCTGCGCTCTTGATAACAAATTGAAATGGACTAAACATGCTGAGCATGTTGTTTCTAAGGCAAGAAAGCGACTCTCCATTCTTAAAAGATTGACCGGAGTTAAATGGGGATGCAATAGGGATACCTTAAATACAACTTACAAGACATATATATTCAACCAGTTCTAAATTATTGCAATGAGGTGCTGATCTCTGCCTCAGAGAACGTTAGAAAACTTCTTGACACTTTCCATAACCAAGCCCTTCGCATGATCACTGGCGGAGTTAAAACTACTCCAGTGCTTGCCATGCACTGGAGCTTACTTTGCGACCTTCAGCCATGCACTAATATAATTGAGAAGAATGCTGCTATTCTCTTCAATAGACTTATTAGACTCCCAAATAATTCATTCTGGCGGGACTATGATTCCGATGGAGGACGTAATCTTAAGACTCAAAAGGGCTTTATTCAATGTGTGTTCGTGAGAACATTCAATATAAAGTCATTAATGATGTGCCCTTTGAATTACTGTCTTTTGCTAACCCACTCGACTACGCAATACTCGACATCAGATTGGACCTTGTTCTGGATGTGAGAAAACGTGATCTAAGTCCAACTGCTCTTCACGCTATAGCTTTGGAAACTATCAATACCCGCTTCCCACCGGAGGAGTGGCTTCACATTTACACAGATGGCTCACTCTTGGACTTTGCTCAAGGCGCTGGCATTGGTGTTTTTAGTCACCTCTTCTCCTTCTATTTACACGCCGGCCCTTTGACAACTCACTTTGATGGTGAGGTTAAAGCTATACATATAGCCCTTCAGCAACTTGCTGTTCGTCTTCCCCCATTGAACGAGCTGTAATTCTTTCAGATTCTACTTCTGCCCTTCAGGCTTTGTCCAACTATAATGAGAATAATTGTTTACGTGTGCAGAACTGTAGAGAACTCCTGGGAAAGATAAAAGGAAAGATCGTCTTTCAATGGGTACCATCCCACTGTGGTCTTTGGGGAAATGAGAGGGCAGCCTTTTTGGCAAAAAAGGGAACGGGTATCCTTCAGAACTTTCGCAGAGACCTGACACTTCATTCTGCCAAACTGGAAATTAAAAGGATTTTTAGGGAATCATTTCGCCTTACAGCTTCTCGTGTTGCTCGTGATAAGCCTAGGAGTACACTATGTAAGAAATCCCACGGTATTCCAAGTTCACCTCGTGCTGCTGCTGTGGCTAAATTTAGACTTTTAACCGGACATGACTGTCTTTGTGCTCATCTGTTTCGTTTTAATTTAGTGACTTCACCTATCTGCGTTTTGTGTGACACTGGACAAGACATGACTGCCGCTCATTTGGACGAGTGCTCTGCACTGAATGATCTTAACTGCATTGTAAAAAAGTATTGGAGAGCCCGTTGCCTAATGACCTGATGCTCAATGGCCTGGCATTTGTAAAATAATAGTGTACTTACAAAAAGAAAATATTTAGGAGTTTTTGAGCTCCACAATTATAAAATTAAAAAAAAAAGAGTGTGAAATTTTCAAAATTAAAATAAAATAGCTCCATTTTAGCATTTTGTTAAGTATAACGCTTAGTTAAGTATTATGCAATAAAAAAATGTAAAGTTTTTTATTTTTTTAATGTTTTTTTGGAATATTTTTGGCAAATTAATTCACATCTTGAGGGGATAAAATGTTTCTGATTTTATGTACCGTGAAGGAATTATATAATGAAAAAAAACCCGATTACAATCAGTGGTGTTATAGAGAATGTTATGCTCCCCTATGAATGTTAGAGAATGTTAGCGGGTTTCGGGCCCGCTAAAATCTTGCACCCCGTTGGGATGGGGGGCTGCGGGTTGTACGTTACGCCACTGATTACATTACTAGTTTTTGCCAAAACATAAATGTATTTGAGTTGAAATAATATTTCTAGGATGCCCCAGCAATTTGTTGCACCTTAATTAACCTCCGCGGTTTGATAAATTTGAAAATAAGGAAATGTCATATCCAGGTGTTTTAAACAAACACCAAAACCTTTTTTTATCCGTTATATCTTTCCTTTGTTTACGAAGAGTATTTTCACGAACCGATTGTTTAAATTGTTCTCAATAACGGGTAGATTTAACATTTTACAAAAAAAGTACTAATTTATATTACACATATAAATTTAACATTATAAATTAAGCTAAACCTTGTAACAGGAAAATTTTTTCCCAGTTTTACATAGAGATATATTGCACATTATAGAAAATGTCTGCATCTATAATGTTATCATGGCTATCAAAAATAACGTCATAAGCAATTAAAAACGGCTTTGGGGTAATTTTCATAGGTTTAGAGAGAATGTAGCTATATACATTCAATTCAAGTTAAATCATCTGCGATTATATAAACATCAAGAAATTATGTTTTCGATTTTTGAATTTTTTTTTTATTTCTTCTAAATTTGGAATGCAAATTTAATGTGAAACATATTACTTTTCCGTTTCATCAGCGCAAATCTCGCCAAGCAGATTTTATTGGTGACAACACACAATATCAGTGGCGCACACTAAAATTTTTCAAGGGGGAGGGGTCCAGGGTCATAAGTCCACCATTTTAGTGCCATGCTCCAATACGCCGCCCAAAATATTTTTTTGATTTTGTTGATTTTCGGAAACAAAAACAATACAAAATTAATTATTGAATAAATAATTAGCATTAATTAATAAAATTAATTATTAATAAAAAATACATAATTAAATTTTACATAATATATACATAGGATTATAACCAATCGAAAAAAAATCAAGGGCTATGGGAGGTGTCCGGACACCTAGGACACCCCCTTGTGTGCGCCACTGGCTGATATCATTAATATTCATCACTTCACACACATACACATTTCAAATAATATTTTAAAAGTATTACAAAAAAAATATGTATAGAAATTGCCGGTTCAAGCTAGTGAGAAATTTAGGTACTTGTAGAGATTGGTCACTTTTAAAGACGGAAAAAATAATCTAAAATTGTAGAAAAATAAGCCATAAAAGAAAGAAGCGGTTGAAAAGCATTTATTCATTTTTATTTAGAAACTTCATTGATTATTTATGACCAAATTATTGGTCATTGCACTAAGGAGCAACACCAGAGTTATTGACGATGGAATTTCATAATTTTGAGCCATGGTCACCGACATTTGAGCCGACCCTCATTTTTCCTAACTCCCTCTCCCCGCCATATAAGAGCTCACACCTTTAATAGAAGTAACATGTATTAGCCCCTTTACACGAAGAGTCTTAAGCGTTACTAGGATTTGGATCATTAGTCAGCTGAAATACTGCTGTAGCGTCGCCTCATTAGACCAGTGTTTCCGAAACCTTTTTAACCCTTGGACCCCTTTTTACAGTCAAAACTTACCCACGGACACCTTTTTATAGTTGAAACTTACCATGAACCCCTTTTAGTCAAAACTTGCCCAATGATCCCTTTTAAAAGTCAAAACATTCCCAAGGGAAAAAGCTACATAAATGCATGATCCAAGAATTACAAATAAAAAAAAACCATTTTGTTGAAGAAATATTTATTGAAATTATAGCTTTTGTTTAAAATAAATAAAAAAAATTAATGACTTGGATTAACTTGATGAGATGTTATGAGTGTATTTAAGTCGATCTCAACGTTTGAGAATAACAACTACTAAACCCCAAGAGCACTACTTTTTAGTTGGTTTCTTCTTTTGTGTGATGAGGTTTTTACGGCAAGAATTCACGTTCTACCAAATTGAAAGAGGAAAAGTAGTTAACAACTTACGACACGAAGCTAAAATACAATTTTCTGTGATGAAGTACTTGATAAATGTACTGTTCTCATCCTCTGTATAAACATTATTTAGTCACGAAAAAAAAAATTCTGATCAAGAGTTTTTTTTTCCTGGGGGTGGCTAGGCGTTATAGCCACTTCACACTTAAGACATTTAATTTACTTTTCAGGACAGAAATAATGAATCACATTACAATATTTTTTTTATGAAAAATTGACATTTATATATGTAGTAATTATTTCAATAACAACTAAATACAAAGTATAAGTGTAATTAAAGGACAATAGAATAATAGTACAACATAGAATACTTACTAAGAATATATATAGAATACTTGGAATATACATTGAAATTGGTACATATCCACATTTTATATTTTATTTAATTTTAGTATAAAAAGTTATGAATAAAGTAGTATTTTTGAGAATTTAAATTAGTTATATTTCACAAATTTGATGAGCTACTTACTGTGGAACTTTATAATATGCAAACGTTTTCTTTGAGCAGAAAAGCTGCAATGAAAGATTTTCGAATCCGAGTATCTTGTACCACATATTGTAAGCAAAGTTTGTTTACATTTTCCAACCCCAACATTCTCCCATGATTTTAAGTGTTCTCTCTCGAGTGGAGAAAAGCGAAAATTTCTAGGTCATTTTCTGTTTTATGTGGGCAGTTGGTAAAGCCTCTATCCACATATAAAAGCTTTCCAAAAGCCTAAATAAAACCTTTTTTAAAATTGCAAATTTGCTTAATTCATTCAGATGAGAGAAAAGTATACTTAAGACATGTCGAATTTATTTTCAAAGATCAGAAATTTTATTTATAGTAATCAAAATACAATTTGTAGATTTACACCGAGAAAAACTATTTTTAACTACCATCAGAGGACATTAAAAGCAAAAAAGGTATCGTGCTGCCGTCTGTATGGATTTTCATGCGTTTTAGCTTCAATTAACGCATGCGGATAGACTAAATATCCATTAACCGCTTGAAGAAATAATTTTTAATATGTGGCTAGACCTATTAGTCACTACCCGCTAAAGGGTTAATGTAGGATATAAAATTTGGATCTGTTTTTGCAACCAGAATGTATGGTATCCTTGTTCAAATATTAATTTAAGTCCCTCATTTGTGGATGTTTCAATGCGATTCTCTTGTATTAGTATGGATTAATCTGTGTTTAGGATCCGAGTTAGTCCATGCGCTAAAGGGTTAAACATCCAGTCGGAAATATCTAAGTTAATTATTGTTATTTATTTAAATTTCCATAAAAATAAAAATGGATTTATTTTTTTTAATTTTACATTTAACCTTGCGCGGACCTTTTTCGATTGTTCAGGGACCCCCAAATCAATTTTAGTTTACCGTTGACCCCTGAATAACATTGAGGGACCTTGGGGTCCGTAAGGACCACTTTGGGAACCACTGCTTTAGACGAACGTTTTCTACCCTTCTCTTCATTTTTGAAGCCTAAGGGTGAGCAGAATAGCCAGATAGTGAAACCAACGAAAAAGGCTGCGGGTCAACCGTACCAGCTATTGAGTGCGATAAGAGGGATAAAGCTACGATAGGATATCTGGTTCCATGGACCTCTGAATAATATCAAGGATCACTTCAAGAACCACCGTTTTAACGGAATCAAGGTTTGAAATCATGACTGAATTTGAATTCCACCAACCGTAGAATTTACATAGAACTATAGAATTAACGAGACTGGCCTACAGTTCGAGACATGATGTTTATAAATCAGTGATTCTCAAAACAGTGGTATGGTGTGAAGTTTTCACCTGTGGGTGATGCCTTACTCCTAAGTTATCTTCATGACCTAAAGGTGTGGGAGTGAATGAAGAACCAGGCGTTGCCATGATCTTAAAATGTGTTTATTAAGATCTTAACTTAAACACTAACAATGATAATATTTATATTATAAGTAAGCGGATCTGAGGTGAGAAAACACACAATACGTATTACCAAATAAGCGCGATCTTAACCACTATATTTAACTTTCCCTTCTATTCCTAATCTCTGTTTATATCACAGTTACTAATTGATACTAGAATTATCCTACCTTAATCTCCTGTTTAACCGCAATCCTCTCGGATCCTAAATATTTTTTTATCTCGCGTGGAATTGTATCCATCTTGACTTGATCGTTCTGTCACGGATAGCTTCACACTCAATGACGGCTTTCTTTTCTTCCTTCAGTTCACGCGCTTAAACCAGACTAGCATAATCACTTCCCAATAGGTCATACGCTTGCGTTATTTTTCTGCTACTTAAAGGGTTTCTAATTTGCATGTTCCCGTTTCGCTTCTGGATTTGGTTGGAAAAACATTGGAACTTTTTGGCCCCAAAGAACCCAAGAGGAGATTTTGGTAGAAAACGCGATGAGCCCGTCACATTGTAAACCATTGAAAGTATATGAAAGCCTTCCAATGGGGGAGTGGAAACAGCCTCAGAAAAGTAAAAAGATTACCTCCTTATTTTACTTAGAAAACACCAAACGTGAGAACATCAAGATGACGCAGCACTTACGCGACGACTTCACAAGAGAAGGGTAGAGCCTGTTCTGATTAGTCAAGCGGAAATGCAAAGATTAAATTGCATAAAAAGCGTTTGCTGTTTAGTAAATAAGGTGATTTACAAGGTTTTCCGAAGAGGAGAGAAAGAATGCATCAAACTATTTGATTTACTTAAGGCTATTCGAGAATAGTCAACTCAGTGGTCTTCAAACTGTTTCAACTCACGTAATCCCTAAAACTATAAGGTGTTTTCGTTAAACCCCATTCCCCCCCTCCCCATACTCTAAAAAGAATATATCTAAAATAATATTTAAATTGGATCAACAATTTCTTGGAACTTAATGTAAAGGTAATTAAAAAGAAATCATTGTGTGTATTTTTGTATTGAATTTTTTTATCTAATTTTAATTTAATTTATCCATTAATATCAATTTGTGATCCAAGTTTCACCTGTCCATGTATTATACTTGAGAACTGGGGTATATTCTTGCATTTTTCTACACAAAGTGTTGAAGTCTAGGTCCATGGAAATTATCTGCAGTTACATATATTCTGAGTTTAATTTCTTTTTATATTTTTTAAGTCACTCACATTAAGAAATATTTTTAAGGTATCCGACTATACGTTCGGAGCTTTGATTTTAAAAAAGCGCATAAATGAATAATTTTCCTGATATTTAGTGTCACTTAGAATAGAAGACATGTATAAAATTGTTTTAAGGACATTATGACAAAAAGATATTTTAAATACAATATTACTTATAACTTAGAATTACCCTTTTTCAAAACATTCTCCTTCTATAAAACAGGCTTGTATAATAGTATTTTGCTTATAAAAAGTAAAGACTTCTCCAGAGAGTTTGAGCTACAATTTTTAAGAAAGTCACACATTATTTTCAGAGTTATCTCCAATTGAAATAATTAACAGTGTTTTTTCTTAAAATTTCTCTCCTCTGTTGTAGTAAAATATGTATAAATCCACTTCTTAAATATTTCAAAAATTCTAGTTCAGCCTCTGTACAGAGAGAGTTATAACCAGGCAAAATATTATTATAATAGAAGCATTTTTCATAAAAGGAGAATATTTTGAAAATGGGTCATTCTGTGTTCATTTTTAGTCAACATATTGTACTTAAATAATTTTTTACTGCAATAAAATATTCTTAAAACAATTTTATATACGTTTTCTAATCTAAGTGACACTAAATATCATAAATATTATCCATTTATACGCTTTTATAAAATCACGGTTTCGAACGCAGTCGGATACTTTACTTAAATACATTATTTTTCTTAATGGCATCAAAATTGTTAATAGCAGTGTGAGAAATTTTGTGTATAATAATGCATGAATTTGCATTCTAAAGTTTAAGAGATGTTCTCGCTGAAATTTAGATTTTAACGTCGAATCTGTTCATCCGTTGTACTCTCTCCTCCTTCATAAGTATTTTTAGGTGCAAAATACTATGCTAACAAGTACGAAATTATTTCTTGGAACCTGGTATTGTAAATAATAGAATAATCACATAGCTAGACATAAAGAAAAAGTTTTTAATATATTCTTTCATTATTATTATAATAATTTAAAAAGCATGGCAAAATAATGTTATATTGTACTTAAATAAAATTCTTAGTTTTATGACTGGGATGAACTTTAGATACTTGCGATTATACAAACTTCAGAGAGGACCTAAATCCATTTTACATACACATTTTTAATTTTTTTTTTCGAATTTTTATTGTGACTTGGAAAACCCCTCGGTATGTTTCGTACCAGGGCTCCGTGGAACACAGTTTGAAGACTACTGGTCTAACTCAATAGGTGGCAACCGAAACTTACACGTAATTCAGATTTTACATTGAAGACACTGGGCTTACATCTCCCTTGGCCCCAATTATCGACCTTTTTCATTTTTGTAAATGTAGTACTTCCATCATGTAAGCTCACTCCTATTGCGACCGAATACAGATTTCAGACATCGTGAGGATGTTTTACATTTCTTCAAATTGTGAAATTATACTATCGTTTACAGCAGCGGTCGCCAAACTTTTTGATCTCACGGACCAGTAAATTCATAATTCAAATTACACGAACCACTAATAGGATTTTTAAGTGTTAAGTTATTGTTATGAATCGAAATATGTTTCAATGTGTGCATAGTAAAACGTAACTTTATGAGTATGTATACGAGGTATGTATATAAATTAAGTAATGACACTGGTAGCGTAGTGTTTGATCTGGCTACACTGGGGAAGTGGGACATGGAGGGAAGGTAGGTAAATATGTGATGTGTCATCAGTATGAGTTTGAAGTCGCTGAGTCAAGTTAATTGTCTGTAGTGATTTGTTTAGTGAAACAGGTTTTTCTTGTGTGTTCTGAAATGAGTGACAACGAGCAATGATGTTCTATCAAGTTTTGCTTCAGACTTGGACACAACGCAACAGAAACATTTTCAGAGCTTCAGCAAGTCTACGAAGACAGTGTTTTGTCAAGGGCCCAGGTTTTTCGGTTGTTTAAGGCATTTTCAGAAGGAAGAGAGTCATTTGAAGATGAACCTCGTAGCGGAAGGCCCAAATACCGCTGAAAATGTCGTTAGAGTCCGGGATCTTGTGCATTCAGATAGTCACTGGACAGTCAGAATGATTGGGGAAGAGTTGAATTTGAATCGCACCACCGTTTATCAGATTTTGACCAATGAATTCAAGATGAGAAAGATCTGCGCCAAAATGGTCCCGAAAAGCCTTTCTCAGTGAACCGTTTCTTGGCCACTAAAAACATTCCTGTTGCTCCTCAGCCCCCTTAGTCGCCCGACTTGAGTCCTTGTGACTTTTTCCTCGTTCCTTAATCACCTCAAGGGACATCATTTTGGGACACTGGAAAACATTCAAACGGCTGTAACCGAGCAGCTGAAGGTTATTCCAATATCCGAGTTCTACCAGTGCTATGAGGAGTGGAAGAAACGTCTCCAGCGCTGTGTGGCTTCAGAAGGCAGCTACTTTGAAGGAAACAATGTTGAATTGTAAGTTTATTGGAATAAACAAGTGAAAAAAATTAGTCTCATTATTTAATTTACACACCTCGTATTCCACATTTTTCTGAGAACCAGCGAAATTTTCTCGCGGACCACCCCTTGGCTACCTCTGGTTTATAGAATATATTCATGAGGGTTTTGGAGATTTTTATCAAAGAGTTATTATTGGAAGTATATATATATAAATAATATTCAATAATACCCAACTCTCAAACATGTCTTTATCGAAGCCAATGAAAAATTGCTAACAAACATCACCATTTTCAACAACAACAATAAAAAAAGGAACAGAAGTACTACTCTGGTGTAACATAAAAGATAAAATAATCAACCTGATACGAAGTTAATACTATTTTAATCTGTACCAAAATTATATAAGATAAAATCTTCCTAAGAACAATGTGAGCGTTATGATAAGAGCCGCAAGAAACAAAGATAAATTTAAAAACAAAAAGTTTCAAATATCACCGTAACTGTATGTGCTGCGACGTGTGTGTGTGTGTGCCTTTAACTTGTAAAAATTTGGCCCGTGGCTAGAAATGAGTTCGATATCACTGTTCTAGAGATTGCAATTAACCTCAAGGAATCTAGTGTTTTATAGTGAAAAATAATCCCGCTAATTATTTTAAACACCGAATCTCAAGCGTAATTCATTACAGAAAAAAGGGAAGAAAAATGTCTCTAATGTCCTTCGAGTATCTAATTTCATTATTAGACGCAGAAACGAAAGCAGATAAATAAAAGACGAGGGGAAAAAGCGACAAAAAATTTTAAAAAATGGCTGTGTTGAAAAAAATTCGAAGTGGTACAGTGACAGTTCTGTAAGGGAATCGGGTGCGGTTCCTAAAACGTGAGAACATAAAAATCTGCAACAGATGTCATGACCTGTTTCAGGGAGGAGCGGGAAAATTTTATGACCGACACTTGTTGACTTCTTAAGTTACGAAATTAGAAACAACTGATGATTCGGGAAGTGGTAAAAAGTGTTGGATTTTATTTTATTTTTTTTCTAATTGGGAAGAAAACATTTCAATTCGAAATGTTTGTTTTTGTTAACAACTACGTTACCCAAAATTTTGTGGATTATCAACAGGTGTAGCAGACCTGTTCATGTAAAGTACAAATGAAAAAAGTACTAAATACTTTCAAAATTCAGTACTTCTCTAGTGAAATCTGATGTACTCCAATCTATATATATAAAATGATATCTGTATATATGACCTCGCTTCACTCCAACACTGCTCAACCGATCACTATGAAAATTGGCATCTAAATGTAATTTTTTGTGGAGAAAGTTTTTGTGATATCCTCTGTGTAACAGTCCCCAACAAGTGGCGCTACAGCATATCAACTTCTGCACCGTTCAATCGATTGCTAAGTTGCCAATAGGGTCGCCAAAAAGGATGCCAACTTGGCTCTATCACCAACATTTCGCTATGTTTCCCTTCAATCGCCATTATAATATAAGGAACAGCGTTGCTTGCGAATATTACAATTTTAATGTGTTATAAAAATATATTACTCATAAGAAAAGACCTCGACTTGTTATGAAAATGTGGTGGTAAAAGGTTGCCACTGAGAATATTCCGTTTGGCGTCGTTTGTATTATTTTTGGCGACATTATTGCCTGTGCTGCCGAAATGGAAAAGTACTGAAAATATTAAGTGTAACCTTATTGATGAACAATTTAGTACTTTATTTTCTTCAGGTGAATTAATAAATATGCACAAAGGTAGAGGGGGAAGTATTAGAAACTATTGTTAAAGTAAAAAATATAGCGCGTGGAACGCCACGCGATAGATGTGTAACTTCTTTGTTGACGTTGGAATATTGATTATTTGCTTTAATATTCCAAAATGACCGTGTACATGTCTCAATCGCCTAATTTGTATAAAAGCATTTGTGGCGAGTTGAGTCTTTCTGATACCAAATCCAAAGTAGGAAGATATACTGGAATTCCTGGGTATACAAAACTATTATATTTTGATAAATTTTGTATACTTTTCCTACTTAAACTTTGTCGGCAATCGTAACATTCTTTAATGTCTTCTAAATTAATTTCCAGTAAAATATTTTTCTGCTCAGCAACAGCCGTTCGCAAATCATCTCTAAGCCATTATCTATCACAAATCGAACACCCGTGACCGAAAGGATTATCAACGAATAGCTTTTGAAAATATTTGTGAGCATTTTTATGGGAGATGGAAAATTAACGGCGCACTGTTCAGCTACACGAGGGCGAGGGCTTATAGCGACGGACTTCGTAATTTTAAACCATGGTCAAGTGACGAGGGCGTCACCTGAGCTGGCACTCCCCCTCTCCTAATTACCACACCACACCAATGGGAGGACGTTTGAGCTCTCAACAGATTTAACGTGCATCGCCTCCCTACACGGAGAGGGCTTAAGTGGTACTCGGCTCGAACTCATGACACGCCAGCTACTAGGCTACTGTGGCCATGCATTTTTATGGAAATCACAGTCTTTGTAACGTAAGATTCACATGCATCAGAGCACAGGGTGGTTCACAAAGTCCATATTAATCTGTGCTGTCATTAGAAGGGTCTCAATAGCATTCCCATCCCTTAAACTCGGCACTAAGAGAGTATTTTGCAATGTTTTTTTCCATGCTCGATATTCTCTCATGTGTACTCTGATGGAGATTTGGCAGTAGCACTTGGTGAATTTGCACTAGTTTTCTTCTTTTTTTTTGTCACTTTTTCGACTGGACTTGCTGCTAGTTTTTCTTTTTTATTCTTTCACGAAACTCGTTTCCTCTTTGTGCATTTGATTTAGGCATTCTGACTATAATTAATAATAATTCAACACAAATGAAAATTAAAGAAATAAGTTAGCCACCGAACACATCGCCATGTAACCAACAATGTAAAGAAAATTTCAAAAAGGCACGCTTTTGCTGTGAGAGCTATTTTGTCTACACCGTAATGCTCACACTACAACTGATACGACCCTTGATAATGTTCCCGAATCTGGGGAAAAAATGAACCCCAATCGGAAAGTGGGGAAGTTGACCAGTCGGAGACGTGGGCAATTATCCAACATTTTCACCAACATGACGCAAGTCACGTGGTGTCCACGCTCCTCCCTTTTCCTCCTCTCGCTCTCTCCTTAACATGGCGACAATTCTCGGGGGAAGGCAAAGACTACTTCCGTTCACTTTTTCACTGTTACGCAAAACTGGGTACTTTTATCATTCACCCTCGAGTGCAAAAAAGTTTCACTTCAAAAATTGAAGAAAATTGAAAATATGGCTTGTGTTATAACAGAAAATCAAAATGGTAATGAGATTGTAGTATGTTTATTTGTAAATTCTCTCTCCAAAAATTCTGAATTTAAATGAAAATATTAAGTTAGCTTATGATAAATCTAAAATCTGAACAAATTACCATGACGGTGATTGTACGTTGTGATACAACTGCTGTTTGTGAAGGTTTATTATTTTTATTTTTATGTCATATTAAAATGCAGAAATTACATAACATTCAAATAAAATCTGATGTACAATTATTTTAATATTGTTTAAATAGTGTGTCAATTAAAAGAAATATTTAAATGACAACATATGTTGGATATTTTAGGGTCCTTTTCCGTTCCGCTGGCGCAAACCTCGTTAATTTGGCGTTGTTGGCTACAACACACATGAACAAAAAAATAAATATTAGTTCTCATTGGTTTATCCTCTCTTTTTAATGCATCGGGAAAGGACGTTACTGAGAGTAAAAAACCACGCCTTTTTTAAATGTGTTGGTAAAAGTTTATCTACGGAAATATTCCGTTTGGTGTCAGTTGTATCATTTTTGACGACTTTATCGCTTGCGCCGGTTAAACGGAATGGTATCTATTTTCTCTCGTATAACTGTTAATAATTTCTTGATTTTCTGAATTTTCGAGCAGCAGAATTTAAAATAAAAAATTTGTACTAAATATTAATAGTCAGAAAATCATAGAGGATCCCAAAAATGAGTTTGAATGTATATTTATCGTAGTTTTGAATCAGAATTATAGGTGAGATTTTTATCACTTTATTGATTGAAATCATGATGGCTTTTGTCAGTTATCAATAGCTGCACTTATATTAAGTCTCGTGCGATATGACTGGAAGTAAGTCAAGTTCCGGCAAATATGTTTCTGAATATATTAAGCTGGGGAAAAAGAAATCTATTATTTTTTCGATAGATGGTTGTAGTGTCGATATCTTGTGAAATATCGATCAAACAATTTCAAATTTATGCTCGTTTTCAAGGTGGTATTTCACTCTAAAAAATTCTTTTGCTGTTTTTTGTTTGGTCCATTCAGTTGTGAGTTACAGGGTGTTAAAAATGGAAGTCAACAAAGAAAAAAATTGGTTCTTTTTACAGTTTTTCTTTGATAAAGGCGAAAACGCAAGTCAGGTGGCTGAAATTGCGAATGGTGTTTATGGTGCCAATACTGTAACAGCTAATTATGTGCAATTTGAGTTTCGTCTATTCGTTCAGGCATTTCTGATGTTAAAGAAGCACCTCACACAGGCAGGCGCGTCGTCAAAATTGTCGATAAAATCACAGAAATAAACGAAGACCAGCATGTTAGTAGTCATAGCATCTCACAGGAGCTAAATATCAACCAAATTTTAAACCATTTGCGCAAAGTTGGATTCAAAAAGAAGCTCGATCTTTGGGTGCCACACCGATAGCACCAAAAAAAAAACACGATGGATCGTATTTCCATCTGCGAAGCCTTGGCCAAACGGAATGAAATTGACCCATTTCTTAAGCGGATGGTGACTGAGGATGGGTAATGGATCACGAATGACAATAGTGTGCGAAAACTATCGTGATCAAAGCGTGGTGAAGCAAATCAAACGGTGACTAAACCAGGACTAATGTCCAGGAAGGTTATACTGTGTTCTTGGTGGGACCGGAAAGGATGTAATGACTGTAATGATTTACTTCCGTATCATCAAACACTAAATTCAAATAACTACTGTCAACAACTGGACCATTTGAAGCTAGCGATTGACCAGCAACGGCCAGAATTGGCCAACAGAAGAGGTGTTGTGTTCCATTCGGGCAACGCCTGGCCATACACGTCTGTAGTCACTCGACAGAAACTCTGGGAGCTTCGTTGAGAAGTTTAAATGCATCTACCATATAGTCCGGACCTGGCACCAAGCGATTACCACCTTTTTCTCACAGTGAAAAACTTCCTGAGTGATAAGAAACTGGCATCAAGAGAAGATTGTGAAAACCGATTACTAGAGTTTTTCGCCAATAAGGACCGATTGATTTATTGATTGAATATTAACGTCGCACTGTTCAGCTACACAAGAGCTTTTGGCGACGGACCACGTAATTTTGAACTATGGTCAAGTGACGTGGACGACACCTGAGCTGGCACCCCCTCTTCTAACTACCACACCACACCAACGGGAGGACGTTTCAGCTCTCGACAGATTTAACGTGCATCGCTGCCCTACACGGCGGGTCTTTAGTGATACTGGGCTCGAACTCATGACATACTTGCCATGTTCCGATACCCTAACCACTGGGCTACCGCAGCCCCCAATAAGGACTGAAATTTCTATGAGAAAGGTATTATGAAACTACCTTTACAATGGCAACAAGTTATACTACAAAATGACGCATACTTGACCCAAATCGGACATTCCGAAACATGTTAAATTAAGTCTTGAATTTCATGCAAAAATAATGGATTTCTTTTTTTCCCCAACCTAATATTTTTTTGTGTATAAAAAGAGTTTTTTTTAAAAATCAAATCATGAGTATGTGTACAATTACCTTTTAATTATATTTATAGAAATGATAAAATATAATTTTTTAATTTTTATCTCCACTAAATACTGCGAATTGTACGAAAAGGATCAGTTAACAAAGTTTCTTGATTAAACTTTAATATTTTTGAAGGAAAATATTTTCTATTGGTATTAAGAGATTTTATTTTCAAGATTATCTATTAAATATTTATAACATACACGTAAACAGAGAATATAACAAATAAAGTCTATTCATATTTTACTCAGAAGGAAAATTAAGTAAAATTATCAAAAGTTTTCTTAAAAAATTCGTTCTAAATATAAACAAAGTTAAAAATTTCACTGCTTGGATGTAATTGAACTTGCGGGTTTCATTTTTAAGTTTTAAATCAATCCAAGCTTAATAACTAAAAATTAAAACTGATTGATTTACTTCCGTTCAAATCCATTAAAACAAATATTGCTTTAATTTTGAAAAATTTGCTTTTGCAGACAGCATTAAACCATGTAGGCAGTAATATTACTTTATATATATGTATGTATATATATATAAGAAAGAAATTTATATAGTATATATATATATATATATATATATATATATATACTGTCGGACCCCGATTTAACGAATTTTACTCTTTCCCGTTTAAACCCTTATTTAACGAAAAATAACCCCCGAATTAACGATTTATTCTTTTAGCATTTGAAAACAATTGTTTTACTAGTTTGTATTAGAAAAAAGCGGACTTTTTATTGTCAAATGACATATTCTTTTTGTCCGGAACGGAAAAAGACTAATCTTGTAAGCAAATTTCAACGGGGAAGAGTGAAGACCATAATTATTTTTAACAGGTGCAAATGAGTCATGGGTGTAACATATTGCATGAGTCTTGAGTAGGACAGAAAATTCATTTCTTATCTCATTTAATTTTCCAACGTCGGGGATGTTTTAAGATTTACGATTATAATGTATTTGATGACAGAGAGACTGTCCATCTGTGCGAATGAAGTTGAGAAAATGGTTGATTTGTCAGAGTCAATGAATAAGTATTCTAATGCAAAATCCATAAAGAAACCCCTATCAAAACTGTTACATTTTCTAATGTTTTAAATTGTTTGGAAATTGAGAAAACAACAGGATGCAAATAATGCAGAATTTTCTTTTCTGTATAGAGTAGTAAAAATACTCTTTTTTTTTCGAGCCAGGAATTAAAAATATTTTCAAACTACTATTAATTTGTGTTTTAAAATTTTATTTCAATTAACTGCTGCATAATAATTAACTAACTGTGTTTTATGCTGTTGAATAAAAAGTGTGTAGTTTCTAACTATCAATATTTTTATAGTAGTTGCTTATTATAGAATTTTCAAAATGTAAGTCCAATATATATATGTATAAATCTGACTCCGAAGGTATATCTTTTTTTCATAGTTACATTTAGTTTTGTTTTAAAAAGTTACGGTCGTTTCATTTATTTTCAAACCATAGTCATATTCAAATTTTACATTTATTTACATATTTTTTTTTCTTTTTGAAATTGAAATAATTACTTAGAAAGGTGATTCTTTAAAATTCATTGGAAGCTTTGCCCTGAGAAAGTTTATTTTTATTGAGAAATGAAAATCACACAATTTTAATAAGTTATTTAAAAGTGATCTTTAAAAATGCGAGAAAATCTAAAATAAATACGTTTCTAAATCGGAAATGATTTTTTAAGCATCCAGTTTTTTTTTAAATATAAAATACATATTTCACCACTTTTTTTATAGAACACACACAATAAGGATGATGGTAATTATTTTTCCGATACATTAAAACATTATCATCAAACACAATAAGCTAGAGAAAAAATGATTCAAGTCGTATAAGAAACAGATATTTAAAAATAAAATAACCATTAATAATATTCATTATTTATCTCTTCAAATTGTTCTTTCAGACATTTTTTTTCCTTTACTTCTCCCCAATTTTTCATGATCGAATAACTTCTGAATTCTAATAAGGAATTAAAATTATTTTCCTATTTTTCATTTTTCAACATGAAACAAACAAGTATGAATATTTTAGATGAGATAATTGAAATTTCAATAGGAGAGAAAAACGGAAAATAATGCGTGCTTATACCACATCGGAAACTCGTTAAATATTTTATTAGAACAGACAATAAAAAGGAGATTTTTTGGGGGAAGTAATCAGTGATTTTATGAGGCTTAAAAAATTATTGCGAATGAAATCAAATCAATTTTATGTAAAAATAAATTTTTCTTGTCAAAATGTGCATTATTAATGATGTATAAAGACCATTCAAAAAAATTTTTTTTGATTTATTTTTCCATACCCTCTCAACTCGAATTTTCTGAAAATTTCTAAGAATTTTCCAGCCTTTTTTTTTAAAAAAATAATGACATACAAATAATATAAAATAAATAATAATTAAGAAAATGAAACTATTATAATTACCTAGCAAAAAAATACGAATATTTTAAATCTAAAATATTAAATTAAGTTGATACCAGTTGTATTCCATTTTGTAGGATTTCCATTACGAAGAAATCAATTTTCGTAAAAAAAAACCTCCTTTATGTAAATACGTAACACTTCAGAACGGAAATATTAAAAACATTTAAATTTTAAATAACAACTTTTTGAACAGACGACGACAAAAATAAGAGAATTTTTATTTTCGAGTGAAATGATTTGCCTCGGCGTATGCAGTTTCAAAATATATTGTTTTGACTGAAAAAATTTATTTTTATAGGAAAGGAAGCTGTTTTGATCAAAAAAAGAGGAATTTTAGAGATTTATACAGTATATAAAATTTTCAAAATTTGTTGTGCCCTCTCTCATCAAAGCTCAAAATTTCCTAAAATTTCGAAGAATTCTCCAACATTATTTTTTTAAGATAAGGTACAAATAAATTTTTAAAAAATCAATGATTAAAAAAAAGTAAAAACAACACCATCGCATTAAAACAATAAAAAACTTCAGTTCTAAAATATAAAAAATTACATTTTTACCATCTATATTCTATACTATAGATTTTTCAATCCGAAGTAATTACTTCTTCGTAAAATAAGTTCTAAAAATATGTCCCACTTCAGAACCGAAATATTAACAAATTTTAAATTTTCAAAAGTAATTTTCGAACAGATGACAAAAAAAAGGACTTTTTTCTTCAGAGAAATCATTTGTTTCTTTGTGACTTATAAATAAATTATTCTGAGTAAAAATAAGTCATTTTTTTTGCAAAAGCAAATTTTTCTTATCAGAATGCATATTTTCAATGATACATAAAGTTTAAATTATATATATATATATATAATTTACAAAATTTATTGTTGCACATCATCCAAATATTGAACTTAATAAAATTTTTCTCGTGATTTTTCATCTTTCTTTTTTAAAATGATCTACAGTTAAAATTTTAAAAAATAACTATTAAAGACTTGAAAATAATACCAATAGCACAAAAATAATAATGAAAAATGTTTTAATTATTAAATATAAAATTAAGTCTTTACCTGTTTTTCTCTGTACTGTAGATTTTCCGCTTTTAAGAAGTCGATTTTTCTTTAAAGATTTCTTCCTAAAAATATGTTAATCTTCAAAACCGAAATATTAACAAAATTTAAACTTTCAAAAAGAATTATTATTTAATACTTTTGAAAAAACCATATTCTTATTTCACTAAAAATCGAAAACATCGGATTCCACAACTTTTGGATAAAAAAAAGTCAGAAAGGAAAGAAATTCCGATTCGGAGTAGTGCGAAGTTTCACATCTCAGAGATGGGGGTCTGAAACGATATTCGGTGAAGTGTGCTCTGTCTGAAGGCTGAGTTGCCGTCTGTTTTGAGCGCCCCGGATTGGCGGTTTAAGTAGATTGGTTCCCGCCTCCAATGGGGCTCAGGCCATCTCGCGGACTTTGTTAAAAGCAGCGGTGGTTGGAATAGTTTTTTCAAAAAAAAAAAAAAAAAACCTATGGGGAGTGTATTTTGATCTTTCGGTTGAGGAAAAAGGTTTTGATCAGCACATATGTGTTCGGTTTTTTTTTTTGCAAAAAGCAGAAAAAAATTTTATATTTGGAAATTGTCTTTTAATTTAAATTTTTTAAATGTAAATTTTGTGTTATATATAATGTACTTTTCAATAGTTTTTCAAGGGTAATGAAAAATTAGAAAGTGAATTATTGCTGGTTTTTGAAATTTTTCGAGCATTTTTAAATAGAACATTATTTTCAATGGCAAAAATTACTTTTTTTCTGCAAACTGGAAAACAGTTTTCTTCTCCAAATAATGTTCAGTTAAAAACAGGCCTATATATATGTATATATATATATATATATATATATATATATATATATATATATATATATATTGGCAGAAAAACTTGCAAGAGGAAACAAAAATATTTATGATCATTTAGGCCTTTATAGCAGGGGTGTAGCTACCGCCATATTAGTGAAAAGATGCTGAGCAGGAAGAAACCTTGATGTAGGGCCCGTTCAGAGCTATCTACACCAGTGGCATTTGGCTTTTATATTAATACGTAACGTCAATTCAAAACTAATATTTAATATGCATTTCCAAAATCTATCAAACGAAAAAATGTTTATTAAGTTTTTTTAAATAATAACTAATAATGACTTTTGGGGCAACAATCTATAAAAAGAACGCCGTAGTCTTATATTTTACCCTTCTATGTTTCTAGTTCTTCTAGAAACATATTCCGCCTTTGAAAACCAAATGTAGATAAAATGTCTTTCATATTTGGGTCGACATATAATAGTGAGCAAGAGGCTTTTCTTTCATGAAGGTCAACGAAAGTAAATATAGATGCAAGTTAGCCAGTGGCGTAAGGAAGAAGGTTAGCCCCCTTCTCCCTTCTAAGTCAAGTTTTGAGTCCCAAGTCAAATCTTACAAAGAATTACAACTTGATGACAGCCTGGCTTGGGTTCCTCCGCATTACGGGGTTGTTCGTTACGCCTCTGAAGCTAGCTCACATTAACTTGCAAATTGTGATGAGTATTTCAAAAAACAATCTGATCTCAAAATATTTTTAGAAATGCATGAAAGGGTACACATTTGTCCCATTTAACCTATTCTAAAATGAAATGCGCTTGCAGCTATAAGTATGAAATTAGCACAATAAAGATATTGAATCAAACTCTCTCTCTCTCTCTCTCTGCCACTATTTTATTTAACTTATATTTATTGATTTCTATGGTATAATTTATACTGTTTGTCAGATGCAAAGTTAATTAATGAATGGAATTATTTTAAAAAAATGTGGCCCTTCTCTCTCTCTCAATATCCTTTGCTTCCACAATGTGAGGAGGGCTGCATTGGACCAGTGGTCAAGGTATCGGATCATGGCAGACGTGCCATGAGTTCGAGCCCAGTACCACTAAATACCAGCCATGTAGGGTAGCTATGCACGTTAAATCTGTCGAGAGCTGAAGCGTCCTGTCATTCGTGTGGTGTGATAGTTAGGAGAGGAGGGGTGCCAACTCAGGTACGTCCGCGTCACTTGACCATGGTTCAAAATTACCCTGTCCGTCACCAAAAGCCCTCGTGTTGTTGAACAGTGAGACGTTAATATTCACTCAGACACTGGGACTCTCTTCGATAGCAAATGTTCTATAAACTGTGCTTTCTACTAGAGTAAACTTGCTTAATTGTATAAAATTGTACATAATAAACCGTATGATAGATGTTTGCGTTAAATAATTGAGATTTATCTTTCTGGCTTTCCAGAATATATTGATTCATAAACACGAAAAAAAATATTTTAAAAGAATTAAATCATGCTGAACTAATAACTGTATGCAATTAATTAAGCCTTGATTTTTCTGATGTGATATTTTATATCAAGCTCTTTAGAATATTAAAAGACTTGTGTGATCTTTCTTCTATTGGAAAAAGTCCTGCCACCATGCCATAAAATAAAATATCTTCTTTTCTGTTTTACGTGTTTGACAAAAGAATACAAAAAAAAAAAATCAAGTAATTTTTCTTAAAAAAAATAAGATGGAATTATAGAAAGAGTAGAGTTTATTGAAAAATATAAAATACGAAACTTTTATTTCCTATTTTAATATTTTTAATAGTTAAGGAAATATAGTTTAAGTGGTATGTGCTGGAAAAAAGCAGCTGTAAGAATAATATTTGCATTTTTGAAGCGTTGGACAATATATTATTTAAAGATGTCTTTCGAGAGAAGAGAAGAAAATATTTTGCGTGTGTGATAATGTATTGCATAAGATGATTTGAGTTTTACTTAATAAAAATTTCCATATTTCATGAAATTTCGCTTTAAAATCTCTCTGGTTCAATATTTGATGGTCATAATTAAAGTTTGAAGATATTTGGTTGTTAACGAATTTTTAATATTATATATATTTATTTATTTCGTTCTCTCTTTTTCGTCACCCCCCCTTCAATTAGTAACTGGTTTTATTCGGATTTCTACTAATTCTCTTAAATCTAAAGGAAAGTACTCCTTTAACTGAGAAAATAGTTTGAAAAATGGTTTCCATTGAGATGACGGTTTTATGCAAATGCAACTTCTATTTAAGTACCAGTCATTGAGTACGCGAGATAATGGTTAAAAGTGTGAGCGATTGGTGGTCGCCCATCGTAAGATTAAATCTTGGAAAAAGGATCCACAGAAGACGTCCACTTTACGGCTGAACGAGTATTGATTGATTGATTGATTGAATATTAACGTAGCACTGTTCAGCTGCACGAGGGCTTTTGGCGACAGACCACGTCATTTTGAACCATGGCCAAGTGACGTGGACGACACCTGAGCTGGCACCCCCTCTCCAAAATACCACACCACACCAACGGGAGGACGTTTCAGCTCTCGACAGATTTAACGTGCATCGCTGCCCTACACGGCGGGTCTTTAGTGGTACCGGGCTCGAACTCGTGACAAGGCAAGCCACGGTTCGATACCTATACCACTCGGCTACCGCGGCCACCGGCTGAACGAGTAAGCCGGATTGTACAGATATTAAGCCAAATAAGTACTTCCATATATTTCATAAACACTTCGAACTAATAATTCTTAATGCTCCACGGGTTTAGTTATTAAAGTGCATTCCTAAGTGTTAAAAGTTGAATAAAATTAGTGATTCTAATATTATGTATGTGTCTTCCTCGAACCCTTTCCCACCCATGACAAGCTGAACAATTTATTTTTTCTTCTCAAATTAACATTTTCACAGTAAACATGGTCATATAGTTCATGAAATAAGATCATTTCTTATCAGATAATTCTGCAGAAATTTTTCCTTTTCTTGAATATTTTGAGAATTTTAATGTAATTCACAGATTTTCCTGCATTATGGCGAGTGGAATTACAACAACTGGTACGGATAATTCGAAAAACTATTTTCTTCTGGTAGTAGAGGGGGGAGGGGTATTGATTGATTGATTAAAAGATAAGTAACGGTGAACTTCTTAGATGCCAATAGAGCTACTTGATCCCGACCTCATAATTTTGAGTCTTGGTCAAGTGATGAGATCATTTCCTGAAATGGTTTTCCACTCTCCCAACTTCCACACCAATGAGAGGTTTGAGTTTCCACAGATTTAACTTTCACCGGAATTTCTACACTTTAGGTCTTTTGCTGCACTACAACTCGAATTCGCCAGCCATGAGTTCGGAACCGTGACTACTCGACTTCTGTGGCCACTTGTGGGAATGGAGGAATGCAGTTTTCAAAAGCCTAGTTTGCATTAATGTATTTGTTTCTTACCGATTACATCAAGAGTGAATTTGAGCTATTTTAATCGTGAATAGTATCCAGAAATAAAGATCAAAACAGTTATTTGAAAACGTTAAGTCGTAGGCTATTAATGCACTTTTTCAACGCGAAAATATTCACTCTTTTCGTAATATTTAAAGCAATTAAAATATAAAGATTCTTTACCATTCTTTTTTATAATTCTCGTGGAAATTTGTGATAAGTATATATGAAAAAATTGAATCACAGTGCTTACGCAAAAATTGGAACTTCAGTACTTGTGCATTAGAAATTCACAGAATGTACAAAATATCTATTAGTTTTCTAATAGAGATTGTTTCTTGAAATGTATTCTACATGTCATTAACTCCACGTCTTTTTACTATTTTTTTATCATAATTACCATTTAATCAATTAAATGGTGGCTATTCAAGTCTGTTGGAGAAGAACTTTAAATTTGTGCCCAAGATCAAGAGATGAGGACGACAGGTGAGCATGGACTTTTTGAAGTGAAACTTCTTAGCGCTCGAGAGTGAATGAGAAATTTGCCCAGTTTTTCGTAACAAGGAAAAAGCGAACGGTATTAGTCTCTCCCGAATCGTCACCATGATGACAGGATAGCGAGTTGGGAGGAAAAATGGGAGCGGGGACACAACGTGACTTGCGTCATATCCGTGTAAAAGTTGGATGATTTCTCACCTCCGATTGGTCAACTTGCCCACCTTCTTATTGGGGGTCCTTTACCCCCAGACCCGGGAACATCTATCAACTTTTGTGTGACATGCAGTGACATTACGGTGTAGACAAAATAGCTCTTGCAGTAAAAGCGTGCTTTTTTTTAAATATTTTCTTAGATTGTTTGCTACATGATGTTTTCGGTGGCTAATTTGCTTTTTTGACTTTTATTTGCATTGAATTATTATATTAATTCTAGTCAGAATGCCTAAATCAAATGCAAAAAGAGGAAAAGTGTTTCGTGAAAGAAAGAAAAAAGAAAAAACTAGCAGCAAGTCCAGTCGAAAAAGTGACAAGAAAAAAGGAAAAAAAAAACCAGAAAATATTGCAAATTTATTAAGTGCTACTGCGGAATCTCCATCAGAGTACATGAAAGAATATCGAGCACGGAAAAAACACTGCAAAATACTCTTTTAATGCTCAGCTTAAGGAATGAGAATGCTATTGAGACTCTTCTAATGACTGCCCAGATTAATACTGTCTTTGTGAACTACCATGTGCCATTAACTACAGAGCCCTCAACAATTATAGTGCGTGTTGGAACTGATGCATGTAAATCAATAAAAAATGCTATCTTACGTTACACAGACTGATTCCCATAAAAATGATCACAAAGGTTTTCAAAAGCGATTCATTGATAATCGTTCAATTGATACGGGCGTTCAATTTATGATAGATTATGTTTTAGAGATGATTTGAGAATGTCTGTTGCTGAGCACAAAAAATATTTTACCGGGAATTAATTTAGAAGACACATAAAAGCATGCTACAATTTTCGACAAAGTTTAAATAGGAAAAGTATACGAAATTTATCAAAATATAATGGTGTTGTATACCCAGAAATTCTAGGACATCTTTCTACTTTGGTATCAGAAAAACTCATTTCGCCACGTATATCTTTCACGCAAATTAGGCGATTGAGACATGTGCTCGGTCAATTTGGACTTCTAGGGTAAATAATCAATGTTCCAACGTCGCCAAAGATGTTTCACTTCTATCACGTGGTGTTCCACACACCTACCATTTTTTTTTCTCCTAACTTCCGTATAACGCTGCCCGAAGACTTCAAAACTTCCTTTTGTAAAATGTGTAGTATCCGTAATTTTAGCAGAGCTGGTGAACTTCAAATCAGTCGAAGTTCAGTCCTCCTTCTGAGTGACGTGAATGTTTGGAGACAGGGATACCTTTTGAAATGTCATCCTTTTCACTTGATCACAGTTATATTGATGGCGTAAGTTGCCCTTTTGTTATGTTGCGTCTCAATGCGAAATTAATAAGCAATCAATCAATGATTCATAAACAGATTTCTCTTTATTCAATAGGACTTTTCAAAGGATTTTCTATTTTAGTGATAAAAAGGAACATGTGAATTTTTTGTTTGAATTTAATAATTGTTTATATCTACTTTACACTTAGTGCAGAATACCCCGAGCTTAGGCGATAGGTGGGACTGAGTGATAACCGCGTAATTCGAATTTGCGTATGTAGGGGTATGATTTCGAATACAAATGCATGTAAATTGTTTTAGTTGGGACTGCAGACAAAAAAAATTAATAATTTAGAACAAAAAAAAAATTAAATAAAATTTTAGGTAACTCAAATACACAAAATCGCAAACCGAAACTATTTTGATGCAGAAGGTTTCATAAAATCTAGCAAATTGGTCCCTGCGGGCTCAAATATTTTTATTTCTCCCGCCAAATTTCCTCTTAGCCTGCTAATATTTTTTAACTCCTTGTTTTGTTGAGAAAATACATTATTCGTTGTAATTGTGTATTCTTTGAAACCTTTTTCAATTAAACTGAGGCCTTCTGTCAAATTACTAACCCTAATTCGATCTTCTGATTGAACTGGGTCTAAGGCAGCGATTCTCAATCTACGGCCCACCGAGACTTTTTAAGTGATCCTGGCCCACTGTTATGAGAAATTTACTTATTTAAGAATATTGTATTAAAAATTGGGTGGAAAATTCTTTGTCAAGAAATCAGATATATCAATTTTGCTTTTGTCTCTGGGTGTCGTACGGGAACGAATTGATATTCTTTTTCTATTTGGAACGGTTACGGTTAGTGATAGCGGACAACAGTGGAGTAGGGACAATTGTATGGGTGAAACTATTTTTTGACTATCTTTCTTTTTTCGCAAGCGAAAAATATTCGAAGAAAAGATATCGTTTCAAAACCGTTGGGAGGCTATTTTGTAGTGAAATACAAACATGGATCCGTAATTGTCTGATTTGTCACGAGAGAAAGTACTGTATTTATAAAATGTGAACAAACAGGAATCCTTCAATGACACTTTTCCTCGAAAACCTCATTCAAGATGTGATAAATAGGCTTTCACGAATAATTTTTGCAACATCAACAAAGTGTTTTGTCAGTGGTAAGATCACAGCGGTAATAAAAAAATTCCTATGAAGTTTTTTATATTATTGGTAATCATATGAAACCGTTTAGTGATGCAGATATTGTGAAGGAGTGTTTCTTAAATGCTTCTAATTTAGGTTTAGTGACAAAAAAATATATAAAATAACTGAAAAAGCAAAACAGGAGTTATAATATTTTGATCCACATTTTAAATTGCCGATGTTTTCTGGGTCTTAAAGCATCCGCCCCCCCCCATTTATCTTCATGTTGCGGCCCGTGTGAAATAACTAACATATGTATGCGGCCCAGCAGAATTAAAGGTTGAGTACCTCTGGTCTAAATACTTAAGTTCTCTCTCTTCAATGTCTTGCTCTTACTCATGCACTCCATTGAGCTCGTAAGTTGTCAGCTTCTGATTGTGGAAATCCAATAGTTCTTGAATATCATTATCAACTTCTAAATTTATTTTTCTGGCAAGATCGACAACTTCAATCATATTATCAATTTCATCAGATTGTAGCACTAATTTTTCTTGATTTTCAGCGATGAGAAAAAAATAACGGATCGACGAGATTTGAAAATCGCTTAACTCCGAATTCGTGTAAGTCGAAGTGTTGCTGTAATTTGTAACTGTGTGGCGAAAAATTCTATCATGGAAATTTAACTATTTGAAGCACCCAATGATCAAATATATTCTCTCTGTTATATTTCCTAGAAATTGTCTGTAACATATCTAAAAATAAATCTTGTTCCTGTTATTTAATACATTGTCCTTTATTTTGAATTAACTACAAACACTTACTCGGAAATTGAAGTAAATGGAATAAACAATGGTACAATGTAATATTTAGAATCAAAATGCAAAACAGTATTCATGGAATGGATATGAAATTTAATTGCCATAATCGAAAAGGATCAAACATGTTCTGGTGTTATGAATTGTTACGTGCATCAGAGGTGTCAAAGAGTTTGGAAACCAGGCATTTTGATCAATCTTAACCTTCGACATACGTAATCAAACATTTCTGATACGAGATTCTTGCAGATTGCATGCGTTTCGGCTAGTCATTTCGGGTTTTAGTGAGATTTATTGCGGACCGTTTCGCTTTTGAATTGGATAGGATAAACACAGACTGACGAATTTTACTCTTAAGATCAACTATTTAAAATTATGGAATTTATTTTTCTTCAACCTAAAAGGGGGAAAATGAATTTTTTTATGGGTATTCCTTTTAAATTACTTGTACTGCGGCAAGGCAATAAGGCAATGTACAGTAATTACCGAAACTTATATGCGGTAGGTGGTACTAAGGGATAAACGTGTAAGTTAGGATGTAATTTCGCATATAAATACATATAGATTATTTTTAGTCGGGGAAATCACAATTTAGAAACAAAAATGTTTAAAAAGTTCTTAGATAACACAAATACAAAATCGCAAAGCAGTTATTTTGATGTGGAAAGTGTTATAAAATCTAGCTAGTCTCTCTCTGCTAGTTCAAAATTTTTTTTTCTCCCAAAAAATTTCCTCGTAGCATGATAATTTTTGTAGTTAACTTCTTATGGCACGTTAGGGAAAAGTTTTCGTTACGGTTACGCGATGAATGTAAGTTAAAAATGTATAAAGTTCCGACTTTCAACGCGTTTTTAAAAAAGCTGTCGCGAGTTTAACAAATATTCATATCACAACCTCACGAGATGTAATTTTATAAATATATTTAAACTAAAATTAATTTAAAACTCTTTATGATTTTGTAAATAAAAGATTTATGGTCTTATGTAAAGGGCAACAGTGAAAAATTAAATAAAAAAAGATTTAGAATGCAGAGTTTCTTTGTGTGGTTGTGAATTATTTAAACTAATCTGTTTTATTATAAATTGAACGAAACAAAAGCCATCTAATTCTTTCTATCATACTGAGACAAAGAACAATTACAGAATCGGAAAGATAATTTTATCACGATACGGTATACTTTTTTCTACAAAATATTGATATTTTTTACGATTTTTTCTAAATAAGTTTTTAAAATCGATACGTGTGTGTATGAAGATGATTTCTAAACCGTTCCCGTTCAATTTTCTTTCGCGTTAATGAATTGATATTCTACCCTAAAAAAGTTCATGCTTTTCTCCTTTAAAATCATTCATTTAAAAAAAGAATGCCAAAAACTGTATTTCTGACGATTTCTCAAAAAATACTCAAAATTTTGAGTAAATATTAAATAACTTCGTTATTTTTAAAAGTAATCTCACGAAAGGTTTTTCTGTGTGCAGAATATTACCAATAATCTGTACAAATATTAACAAAATGGCTTAAAAATTATAGTTTAAAAAAAAAAAATTTGGCGCTTTTCGTCTATTAGCCTTTTTACGAGAATTCGTTACTAAAAAATTATTCTTAGATTTTTTTGTTTAAAAATTATCGTTGTTTTCAATCGATGTGTGACATTATAAGCCATTAACTTAAAAATTAAGCCTTCAAAAAATAAAAACTTTAATAAAATGCGTGATTTTAAGAAAAGCCAAGGGTTTGACGACGAAAACCAGTTTCGCGCCAAATTGGCAATCAACAACTGCTTCATACGTCCACTTCATATTTTCTCAGGGGTTACACTAGAAAAACTGGAGACAAATGAAAATCTCCGATTTTGACAAGGAAAAAAAACATGCGAATGAAACATTTATTTTTGTTTCAATAATGGCATCTATTTAGCAACTACTAACTAATAAAAATTTACTACTATTGCAGAAAGAGAAATTTTAATGCCCAAAGAAGATTTCCATCAAGTGAGAATGTCAAACGAAAAACACACACACAAAAAGGACTTTTACTTCATGTAATTTTAAATCTTTTATCGTGATACCGAACTCCATTTCAAATATGTTTCTTACCGGCCCTGTCGGATGCGGTAAAACGTTCGTCATTAAACTTTTAACGGAAATTTATAATCGATATATGAAAAATGATGGATACTGTCATGCATTTATAACTTGCGCTTCAACTGGTAAAGCAGGAGTAGCTATTTTAGAAACGACTGTTCATACAACTTTAAAAATTTCTTTTTCAAGATAACCTCCGTTACATTCTGAAACTGCTCAACAATGCAGAACACTTTTCAAATACATAAAAGTCATAATCATTGCTCAGATAAGTATGATCAGTGCTCAATTATTATTGAAGGTTGACTCCAGATTAAAACAAATAACTGGAGATTTTCAGTCAAATTTTGGTGGATTAGATATTGTTTTAATAGAAGATTTACGCCAATTACCACCAGTTTATTCTACGTCCATCTATAAGCAACCGAAACCGACCATCGTTGGACCAATTTTATAGCAAAATCTAAAATTTTATGAGCTAAATGAAGTCATGCATCAAGCGAATCAACAGTTTTTTCTATACTTACTAAAATTGGAAACGGCGAACAACTTGATGAAATAGAAAAATAACTCTGAGTCTCATTTTGTAGTGTGGAAGAAGCTGAGTTAAGTTGTCTTCAAGATGTACGATTATTCAACACTAACAATTCCGTGAATGAGTATAATAATAAAATATTGAATGCGTATGCGCGGACAGAATAACTTCAACTGCAAAAGATGTATGTATTGGTTGTGCTTCAAAAGAACAAGAAACTTTCATACGTCAAAAATTACATAAGAGGTCATTTATTGATACAAATGGATTGCCTCATCAAATAGTTTATGTGAATAATACTTATTACATGATCACCCCAAGTATTGATGTGACAGATGGATTGGAAAATGGTGCAGTTGGAAAGCTAGTTCATGTAGAAACAAATGATGAAGGATTAGTTAAGACAATATGGATCGAGTTTCCAGTTTTACCACAAATAGGGGAAAAATTAAGACGCAAGAAGACAATTTCGCCTTATCTCTACATATTAACAGAATAATATGGACGGCAAAATCAAATACTACGATTGATGCAGTATTTTCGAGATTTTTAAATGATATTGAGTGCAAAACCTACATTTCTTATTTTAGTTACCACAATCCTTTGATAACAAAGTGTGTATATTGAAACACCTATAAGCATAATGTAAATAGACTAGTAATAATGATATTTTTCTATAAATGTATAATATAATTTTCTTTTTTTTTAATTAGTATGTATTGAAAATAAAAATTTTGTTTATACTTATACCTTTTCCATCCTAATTATTTTCTTAAATACAGTTTGAAATAATAATAAATTTATCAATCTCTATATAATATTACTATAAAATAAAACTTAGTTATACAATTCAATACATATAAGCCGAAGAAATTAACTTCTACCGTGTGTTCACACTGATACACGCACACATTTTTTTAATTCCTTGTTTTGTTGAAAAAATGCGCTCTTCATTGGAGTATGTATTTTCTAAAATTTGTAACCATTTTTCAATTAAACTAAGGCTGTCAATTTACTAATCTATTATTTGATTATGATTGAATTGTTCTACAGACTCAACTTCTTTTACGTCTTGGTCTTACTCATGCATTTTTATTTCATCAATGGTCAGCTCCTGATTGAAGGAATCCTACAGGTTCTTGATCTTCATCACAATCCACTCTTGAATTTATTTGTCTGGCAAAATCGTCAACTTTTTTCAATCAAATTACCAATTTCATCAGACTGGCGATGGTTCCGGCTGAGTTTTAATGATGAAGGGGGAAAAATACGAATCTCGATTAAATTTTAAAACTGCGTAACTCCGAATTCGCATTAAGTGAAAATAGCGTATGTCGAAGTATTACTGTATATTGAAATAATAACAGTAACATATTTGATATAAATGGTCAAACATTATTCGAAATTATATCATAAACAAAATTATAGGTAATAACTTTTATGTCCATTAAGGTATCCGACTACTTGCGACAACTTTTTTGAAAAAAGGAAATATGGAGATCTTGTGATTTTTATATTTATATAGTATATTTTAAGGAAAAAATCCTAAAATTGGTAAAATAAAAAATAATTATTATTAAAATGGGAAAAACTAGTAAAAATGTACGAAAAATTACATAAACGGGGCCCACTCTCTACAAAGATTTTATGAACAAATTCTCAATTTTTCAATTTTGATGTGTTATACTTTGTTATTCCTGTTTGAATTGATCTTCACGATAAGAAATATTTTAATTTTTACAAAAATTAGAGCACTTTATCTAAGTCATTATACGAAATTGCTTAAAAACATTGACTATATTCACATAAAGAGCTGCAAATTTTTAAATAAAACAGTTATTGATAAATCTGAAGATCAAAACACTTCTACTGTTATACAGAACATAAATGTAAAAAATTTCAGCTACTTATTTTCAAAACTTTTTGAGCAATCGTGGTCCCTAATTTGAGTTTTTCGAAAAAACACGTTTCACGTAAAACGCATTTCAAAGTTTGACATCTTGTGTAAAGTTATGGCATTTGCTTTTACTAAAACGCTTGTAGTTTTTGTTCTAGTGGAGGGAAAATAAAGTACTTTTGGTATTGTTATTAAGTTAATAAAATGGTCTATAAAATAAAATCATAAAATTTTGCCGATTTTTGAAAAAATCATGGTTTTAGGGTAGTCGGATACCTTAAGATCACCTTTTTTTGATATTCAAACTAATTCAATTGGTTGAAAATTATTTGTCTTTGAAATCCTTCTAAAAACCCATTATGCGAAATTGAGGTTTAACAAATTGCAAAAATAATGTTATGAATATTTTTAGAGCACCTCTGAATTTTGAATGAAGACGGTGTTAGAATGAATAAATTTGCTAACATTTCTGAGTTAAATTGAGTGGAAGAAAAGTGGGGATTAGTTATATTACTTCGTCAACAATTTTGCCTAATTATATAAAACTCTCGTGCGTAATAATTAAATTAACAGATAGCATACTGTTATTATATATTGAAATGTATTCATTAACCACGTTATTCGCCAGCAAGTTTTAATATATTCTTTAATAATAGACAGAATAATTAAAAATTTAATTAAGAAGTTTTAAGTAGGTAGAGTTAAGCGTTATCCAGACTATCATAGTAGACTTACAATTAGTGGTAAAAGACCTTGAAATTCCAAGTCATGGTCAGATTAAGAGCTACCCAAGTGGTCACGGTCACGTACTAGTGGTCAGTGTGCTGAATCGAGTCGCGTGTTGCCAATAAACACCCGCCATTTAGAAAATCCTTGTAGCTGCGGTAGCCTATTGGTCAAGGTATCGGATCGTGGCTGACATATCATGAGTTCAAGCCTAGTACACACTAAAGACTCGCCGTGTAGGGGATTGATGCACGTTAAATCTCTCGAGAGCACAAACGTCCTCCCGGTGGTGTGGTGTGCTAGTTAGGAGGGGGGTGCCAGCTCAGGTGTCGTCCTCTTCACTTGACCGTGGCGCAAAATAACGAGGTTTTTCACCAAAAACCCTCGTGTAGCTGAACAGTGCGACGTTAATATTCACTCATTCATTCATTTAGAAAGGCCTGAACTCTATCGAGGTTTTCCGTCCTTGCGTTAACTAGGAGTGGAGAAGTTTAGAGAGAGGACTGTCAGTTGAATAGTCGCTTTTATTATTAGCAGGGGCTGAAAAATACGAGGCCTGTCACCAATAGCTCTTATGTTGCTTCAAAGAGCAATATTGAAGGATTGTTAATATTATATATGACACTTTTAAGCACCAAATTCAGATGAGAGTCAGGTATTAAGGAACAATTGGGCAATATGGAGTATAGAGGTTTTGGTTCTGTTTTTAGCGGCTAATTGAAATATTGAAGAAATGATGCATTGCAGTGACAGTTGACCACTTGTTGCAATGCCACTCGCTACAAAACAAAGTGCGTTTTGCAATTTTCAAAAGTTTTACAGGTAAGTTTTCAAACGTTTTAACCTACCACTACACATGTGACTTTAACCTTATAGTTAAGCATAAAGTGCACTAAAAGAATTGTATTTTGTAATACTATGGTCGCTTTTAACTGGCAATATTTTGTCCCTCAGTTTAAAGGATCATTTTACACGATGGTATTACGGAATATTAGGCATTCCATAATATCCGACATATTTTATTCTGATGTATCATTTGTAATAGACTTCATGTCATCAATAAAGAATAAAAATATTAATAGACCGATCGATCGAATTGATTCATTGATTGTTTTTTTTTTAAATTTACGTCACACTGAGAAGCAACACGAGGTCTTTTGGTGACGGACCTTGTAGTTTTAAACCATAATCAAGTGACGAGAATGACACCTGTGTAGGCATTTTCTCTTCAAACATCCCCACCATGCAAAACGGAAGTACTTTGAACCACTACAGATAAAACGTGCACCGTCCCTAACTGCATGGTGGGTCTTCAGGGGAACCAGGTTTCGAACCCTAGACCCGAACGTTGACGACGAACTGGCTACCATGACCACTAGGCAACCGCGGCAGTGGGTGGATTTAAGGCCGGTGAGTAAAGCCGGATGTGTTTTTTCAAGTACTGTCGGGGCTCCATTTTACGAACCTTTATCTAGAGAATTTTTCTATTTCACGAACTTTTTCCTGGAACCAAAAACATTTTGCTATATTCTTCGTAAAATAACCTCCAAATAGCGATATGTATTTTCTATTTAACGAATTTTTTCTCTAATTATTCAATTTTTTTGTTCCTCCTATTTTAAAAATGTTTTTAGACATTTCAAATTATTCTGTCTTTTAATACATTTTATGGTGATAAATGGCCTTGAACTAGTTTTACCAGATGCATAACTCATCTACAGCAATAAAATTAATGTAACTTTTCAAATAAAAAAACTTATCAGCAATTAAATTTAAGGAAGCATGTGGTAATGTATTGTATTAAAATTACTGGTTATAAAACAATGTATATTTAAGATTAATTGTACGCTTAAATTTAGTACATGTTATTAAAATTAAAATAATATAATTTAATAATTTAAATAATAATATAATTTAATTAAAATAATTTAATAATATAAAATTATTTTTTTAAATTTAAACATATATACGTACAATGTATTCCTGTAATTTTTTTTATACGCAAGATCTATAAAATAAATAAATATTAATTTACAAAAAAGCCTAATTACAAAAAAATGACTTTTTTTTAAATAACATGCAGTATTTATCAATTTAAAATTTGCTTTTAAAAGATGAATATCTATTTAACGAATTTTTCTGGATTTAGCGACTTTAAATAAAATAACAAAAAAAAAAACCCTGCTCTTTAAAATAAAATAACATAAAAGAATATACTATATAAACACACACATGCTCACAAACAATTCATTGGTACCTGATTTCTGTAATATAAAAGAATCTAATTGGATAGATTGAGAGATAAATCTTATCGAAAAATAAGGTATGAATGCTTCCCGTAAAATTAAACACAAATGTGTGCGGAAATTTATTTTATGTAAAAAACAACTAATATATACATAAAAATTAAGTCAATTCCTACTTATATCAACAAAGAAAAATTTTATTTTAGCTATTTTTTATTAAATAGTTACAATTAATATAAATACGTATATACGTATGACAGAATCACAACATTAAGTGGAAATTAATTTTTATTCATTATTATTAAAGTATCGTATTGTCATTCAAAATAATCGTGTGTATAAAATTTCAGTTCAACAGAAGGCTTTAAAACGCGAGAAAAAGGCATTTTCAAGTTTTGACACGTCGCCAAAAGGATCGCTATGTCGCCAAAAATGATGCCAAGTTGGCTGTATTTGTAAATCATTAAATAATTAGTTTTAATTAATTTTTATTAATTATAATTTAATTATTGTAACGTCATCCAAAATAAAATCATATATATAAAATTTCAGCTCAATGGAGAGCTTTAAAATTATTCCATTAACGATTAAAAATTCCACGAAGTTAAATAAATAAATAAATAGAGTGTGAGCTAATAGTAGGAATTGAAAAAGGGAAGAAACCACTTATGATATTCTAATTCATCTCGGTATTATTAAGAAATACGACATTTTAAACCTATGATCTTCAGTGTACCATAGAATTAGTAAAGAGAAAAACCAAACTAAACCCGATCGAAAATACATAAAATACATCATTTCAATTACCTCCCGTCTACTTTTTTGCCTTAACCTTAACACAAACAGCGATTTTCAGATACCATGACATTTTTCCCGGGTGATCAGAGCCTACTTAACCGTAATCCTTGCTGTTTGTTTCCCGATATCCTTATCTCGGATAGGTCCCGGTCGGTTTCGATATCAGCCACGCCTCCTTCCCCCGTCGGGTGACACTAATTGGTGATTAGGCGAGACATACGACACCCTTGCGTAATGCCCGACAAACGAGGGTTAATCTCCTGGAGACAAAAGTTAATCTTCATCTGGATGTGATTTGAGTAAGATGACGGGAAAATTTAATTGTTGTCCTGACAAATCAGGTTGGGGAGTCCCCCGTCTCCCTTTGGGAGACTTACACAGTTTGGGGGAAGGTGGACGTGATTTGTTACGAGATTTTAGAGTGGGTGAGTGACGATTAGATACGGTTTGCAGTTAATTATTCGAATGGCACGATCTGGTGGAGTTTTTTGTTTGTGTTTGGCGCCTCGGATTATAAATCAGAAGGATTTAATTTCGACTTCTGTTAGATTAACATTACTGGATGTGCTCCTGGTGGTATATTTCCCAATTCAAAATCCTTGACAAATGAGAATGGAACATTCCGTTTGAATTAATATGCCTTTTCTAATCAACGCTATGATCTTACTTTAATTCTCCCTTCACTCCCATCACGAAATTTTTTTTCTAAGTCAAGTTTTCTTTTTCATCAATTTTTATCTTTATTTTATAATTGTAAATTTATTCACATATCAAAATAATTTTTCTTTTTTTATTAATTTTCATCGGTTATATTTTAAATTTGAAATATTATTTATTGAGAAGGGCAATTTGAATGCGATTTGATGCCATCCAAAATGGCATTAAAAGGAGATGAAGGTTCAAAAGAACTCCAGTACTCTGACCCCAACCCCGGGAACTCCCAATTAAGTACTCCAGCCCCATCAAACTAATCTAAACTAAATTTTAATGGTTCATTAAGCGTAAAATAAAAGTCTTGAATTGATATTTTATTAACGTCCAGTTTTGAGGTTGTGCCGGTGGCTGCAGTTGCCTAGTAGTCAAGGTAATGGAACGTGGCTGGCATGTCACGAGTTCGAGCTCAGTACCTCTAAAGACCCGCCGTGTAGGGGAGTGATACACGTTAAATCTGACGAGAGCTGAAACATCCTTCCGTTGGTGGGGTGTGTTAGTTAGGAGAGAGAGTTCTAGCTCAGGTGTATTCCTCGTCACTTGACCTTGTTACAAGGTTCAAAATTACGAGGTTCGCGTGCCAAAAGACATTGTCTAACTGAACAGTGCGAGGTTAATATTCGCTTTCTCACTCACTCAACTAGTTTAAGAAACTCGATCCTATTTAAAAATCTTTTATGCATCGAACTGTTCCTATTGAAAACCAAAACGGTCATTAGATGCAAAAAGATTATATTGCAAGTATAACTTTCTACATGGAGGGTTTTCAGGGGAACCAGGACTCGAAACCACGACTTACCATTAAAAAAAGTTCATGACCATGACCACTCGGCTACCGCAGGCACCTAGATGTAATCTGAATTGCAGTTTTTCTCTTTCTGATTAAGAATTGTATTATCCTTTGTTTTAATCTGAGGACTTATTGGTGTTCTAGTCGCCCATACGGTATAGTGGTTAGCAACGCTGACTACCGTGTCGTAGGGCCTGAGTTTGAACTCCGGAGAAAACATGGATGTTTGTGAATGCATAGTACCTTTGCGGCATGGGAGTACTTTAACCCTTTGATCGGAGCATCCGACTCTCAGACGGGGATGATTTGCTTTGATGCCTGTAGATAACGCTGTGGTGTGACTTTTGGGGTGGGCTTCCTTGACATCTTCAGTTGGACTCTACCCAGTGAGAGGATCACGTGGTGGTGCATAGCGAGTTTTTTCAACTCACGATTTGTGCAAATTTTCTTTTCTATTACCATCGATCAGACGGATATTCCTATAGTTTTCTCGTGTTTGGTATTATTATTTTTAATTACTTTTACATGAATAGCAATAATTTATAATCAGTTTACAATTCTAATGATGAAAATATATTGTGTTTTGTTTAACGCCACACATCTTTTTTGAGCCATTCTCAACTTCATGAGCCATAAGGACCTTTCAAACAATTCTTAAGGTAATAAAAACATTTATGTATCCGTCTGTCAGATGTATATTCCTCAGTGCGGCAAAAAATTGATGTTCCGGCCAGAGGGTTAGATAGCCGTGTCGAGCCACAAGTCCTCTTGTGAGATTGGTGGATTGGGAAGAGAAGTGGGGAGCCCTGACCTCCCCCTAGAGTGTTCTCCCTCTATATTGAGGTGGAACCGAGCGAAATCGTACTGTCATCTGTAAGGTGCTCAAGGCTATGGCCAACGACAGGCGTAAATCTAGAAACCCAACCAGTTTCAGGCTCTGGCAGTTTCCCTTCGGGAAGGACAAGACAAAAACAACAACATTAGTATTTTAACGTAAAATTTTATCTTTGATCAAATCGCATGAACTATATCATTTTTATAGAGGGTAGAAATAATACATTCACACAGGTTAATGGGTTTTTGAAATCTCTGAATTTGGTAATGAAAATAAAATCAGGGGCACACACACACACATAGAAGAACTCTACTATTTAAAACAAAAATAAGATAAATATATATTACTCTTTGTTTGTGAATTACAAGTAAAAAAATATTTCCGTATTTTTTTCTAAACCACACTCATTGGGAAACTTACAATATATCTCTCATTCATCAATTTTAAATCCCACGAATTATTCCATTTACTCTCTTTCCAAAATTTTTCCTTCAAAATATTATTTTAAAAAAATTGATGAATTCTTTTTTTTGAAACATACTACATGAATTGATTGTCCTGCTGTGATTTTTATTTGTGCATCGAAGAAAATTTTATGCGTATATATATATTATTTTGGCATTTTTCCAAAATTTTCAACCAAATAGTTCTATCTTATGTTTTTTAAAATTTTCTTAAGATAATAACCATCAAATGAATTGTTTAACACTTCTGTCTTGAAAAAAATATTGAAATTCAAAATATCGTTAAAATGAATTGAAGAGCTTTAAGATGTCTCAAAAATACAAGGTAACACTGAAGTTACTCAACATAAATTTCAATTTTCTTTCCCCATTAAATTCTTTTCTTTTGACCAAAACATTTTGCAGAATATATAAAGTCTAAAACGGTTTTTTTACACTCCCAGGATATTATCACAGAACCCAAAAGAAAATTCCCTTTCGAGGCTGTGATGCTTTTTCGCCCCTATTCCACCGTTCTCAATTTCCGACTTTTCAAGAGCAAAAACGGTTTAGAGAGAGAGAGAAAGAGGCATGCCAGGTTTGGCGACTTAGTGCGTCAGTTTTGGCGCTACAATATTCTCATTTTGATGAAGCAACAAGTAACTTTTTAAAACAAATTACGAGTGAGATAAATAAAAATTCATTTAAAGAAAAATATTCAAAGAAAGAAAAATCGTATTCTTCGTTCTATATAAGGGTCGATTTATAAATTTCAAGTAAGATTTTTCAATTATAGATTAACGGGTAAAGTGCATGATTTATTCATTATATCTACAGAAAGCCATTTATCCGAACGTTCATTATCCTGAGCGTCAAATATCCGGACCAGTGTTTTTTTGTTAACTTCATGTACTGTATATGAATACGTTTTCGAACAGTGCAATACTCTACAGTTGTTTCGCGTGAGGCCAAAAGTGACATTAAAACCCAAGGTCAAGGATATTCGGGAAATTTCAGTTGTATGATTTGGTAAACATCTGCGCGGAATATTAGATCAGTTTGTTTCCAAGTGAAATAGTGTATACGTGCTCTTTTGTTGAGTTAAAAAATGCTATGAGGCTTCGATTTCAAAACGGAGGCACAACGTCTTTAACATAGAGACAAAACTTGAAATATTGAACCGTCTCGCGAGAAGGAGAAAGTGGAGCGTCTCGAACATAGTTTTACATATTGTTGGAAAGTCAACAATTTCTGACGTAACAAAAAGACGAGAAACCATTTTAAATTAAGAATTTCAAGAATGTGATGAAGAAGACGTAGAAACCATGGCATGGATGGCATGCGATGCAGATGACTGTGGATTTCGAATGCTAAATGATGACGAGATTGTGATTTCCGTGCAAGAAGAATCTGACCCTGTCAACGATGAAACGGATAAAGACGAGGACAACAATAACAATGAAAGTAGCAAGGGTCCATCAAATGCTGACGCGTTTTCTGCGTTGGGGACAACTATGGAGTGGTACGAACAACAATCAGAGTGTTGTTCTACACAACTACTGCTTCTCAAGAGAATAAGAGACCTTGCATCCAAAACACGAAGGCGTACAATGGTACAGCGAAAAATAAGTGATTATTTTCCACAATAAAGGTAAATTTTCGACGTTTTGCACCTATTTTGCTTTTTCTTCAAGCACGTTTCCCGCATGCGGTGATTTTCAATATTCGTATAGTGTTCGGTTTCATAAACTGCATGGATCGCATTCGGTTTCGGTTATCCGAATAATCACGTATCCGAACAGTGTCCGGTCCCTATTCGGATAAACGATGCTCTACTGTAGTTGTAAAATGTTTATTTCTCCAACACATGAATAAATATTCAGTAAAAAGTTTTAAAAAATTGCACTGTACATATAATTTACTTTATATTTTCCTACATTGTTCGGAATATTTTTGTTTAGTTAAAACGAATGTTCCTAAGATTTTTTCTGAAAAATTTTTCTTTTCTTTCAAAAAGTGTTATAAGCTTATACTTTTACGATTTATATAGCTATACATAGTAAATATAAAACACGCAAAGCACACACTGTATTATACATAGTGTAGGGCAGCAATCGCCAAACATTTTGACCTCATAGACCAGTAAATTTATACTTTAAATCCCACGGAACACTAATAGGATTTTTTAAGCGTTAAATACATATTTATAAAAAAAAATATGATCTAAGAACACATAAAATGTATCTAATTAATAAAATGAAACTATTAATTCGAACCAAATTATGAACGCTTTATTAATAAACCGTAATAAAATAAACAAAATAATTAAAAAATAATTTAAGTATATCAAACTTTTAACATTGTACATTCCTAGTGTGATGAATGGTCCTGCTTATTTGGATTAAGATTATGGATATTTCGATTCAATGTTGTTACAGCAAGACGGAGAACTGCATTTATTTCAAGCTGAGATCGGTACCTTTTTTTCATGGCTGTGACAGACGAAAAGGCCTTTTCATATCAATAAGATGTAGAGAATTGAATCAGAATATTCATCGCTGTTCACTAAGAAAAGGGTGTTCAATTTTATGGGAAACCAAAACTGAGATCTTGATGAGGATGGATGAAATTTAAATTTGAGTTTTATCAAAAGATAGGTGCTTAATTTATTATCTTGAATTTTCACTGCGAACGGTTCTATTATCCACATATGTCAGGTATCTTCGCTCTTTGTGTAATAACAAGGCAAAAGATTCTGAAGTGAATTCAAGTGCTTTTTAGCTAGGGTTTCTACTTGCTGTATCTTAAAACATAAAATTGATAAGTAAGTATATTCCACATTTTTCTGGAGACCGGCGAAATTTTCTCGCGGACCACCACTTCGGCGGCCTTAAAAAATATCTGGCACTTGTGTTGTTTGAAAAATTGTTGTGTATAGAGAGAGTTAAGGAATTAATAATTAATTTATTACGTCCATAGCTATAAATTACATGTATACAGTTGGTTATAAGTTATTCAAATTATTGACCATTTCCATTCTACAGAATACGTTATTAGTGAAGGAAGAGGCAAACATAACCGTTCTTTTCAGTGTTTCAAAAAGGACTGTCTTGACACTCTGTTGGGGGTCGCTTTTTGCACCTCGAACTTCTTTTGGGGTTCCAGCTCATAGAAAGTGTTGTTTTCTCACGGCCTTCAGTTGTCGGTGATATGTCAGATAAAAGAACCCAGCTATATTTTAGAGGAGCAAGTGTGGACATGGACGACACAATTCTCTCTTTTTTGGGAAGCTGATTTTTCAGCTGCGTGGCTGAATACGTTACAACCTACAATCTTAGTTCCTAAGGCTAGAATTTTCTATTGTACTTACGTGTGTTAGTTAGTTAGTTAATATTAACGTCGCACTGTTCAGCTACACAAGGGCTTTTGGCGACGGACCACGTAATTTTGAACCATGGTCAAGTGACGTGGACGACACCTGAGCTGGCACCCCCTCTCCTAACTACCACACCACACCAACGGGAGGACGTTTCAGCTCTCGACAGACCCTACACGGCGGGTCTTTGGTGGTACTGGGATCCAACTCATGACATGCCTGCCATGGTTGGATACCTTAACCACTGGGCTACCGCAGCCCGTACTTATGTGTGACTGTCTTACACTTTTTATCTATACTTTCTTGTTATATTTCTATTTATTGCTTTACCTTTTTAGATTTATGATAATTTAGAATAATATTATTGAGTATATGTAAAAATACTTATAAGTGTTTTTTTTATTTTGTACCTAAAATTGCACAAGGTCTATTAGCGACAGACCTCACAAGTTTGAGCCGTAGTCAAGTGACAAGGACAACAACTCATCTGGCACTACACTCTCTTAACTTTCCCTCTAAGCCCACGCGAGGACTTAAAATTTCGTTAGATTGGTCTCACGTGCACTAATACATCCCCTTCACAAGCATTTAGAGGTAGGTACCAGGAATCGAGCCCTAGTCAGATGGATGTACAAGTTTGTGGCCTTAACTATTCAACTATCGTAATCACCATACTGTACGTAAGCAAAAAGTTTAAAAATAAAGTCATAAGGCTTCTGAAGTCCTAAAGACCATATGAGTTTGTGAACAAAGTGTTAATTCTGAGATAATACAACTTTCTGCCAAAAAAACCTAAACAAGAGCATAGATTTGAATGTAAGAAACACACCTGGAAGATAAAAAATAATGAACATTTCTGTGGAACCAGATGATTGGCTGGGGTAGCCTTGTTGTCACTGTCATGAAGTCTTAGCCGGAGTGTCATGAGTTCGAGTCTGTAATGCTGAAGACCCTCTGTGTAGAAGCGTTGATACACGTGTACACTTTAGTGGCTCAAAGTCATCCCATTGGTGTGGTGTGGTAATTTGGAGTGGGGATGCCAGTTCAAGTGTGTCGTCCTCGTCCCTAACCCGTGCTTCAGAATTATGAGGTTCGTCCCCAGAATCCCTCGTGTTGCTTTATAGAGCGACGTGAATACACACACATTCGCTTCGATGTTTGAAAGCATTTTAAAATCTTTCTTAAACATCCAAAATTCCACAGGTGAATAATTAAAATACTCATAGAAAAATAGTACCAGAAATTTATTTATAAACCAGACATGATTAATTTTAAAGACTATTTGAAATCAGAGTTAAAATTACTTAATTACAGAATTTTTTTTTATTAAAACTAATTAACATCTGGAATAAAAATCAGAGAGAGAGAGTACCAGACAAAATTTTAATAGTCTCTGCTTTTTTTGTGTGGATGCACTTAATTACATTCAAATCGATACATATGTCTAGGAATGAGGAGGAATTTAAATTTGCATATAGAATTAACATTACATTCACGAATTCGTAATGACCTGTAGACGCCAAAATTACTAATTATAAAATTAATTAGTGTTTTGTTTAAAATAAAAACTCATATTATTCTGTATTAGAAATATTTTTTTAAAGGAAAGAGTATATACACTGCTGGACAATTGCTAAGGACGGATTACAAATTGCTATGTAGATTAAGCGAGTATGTACATTAAGCGAGACATGAGGCCTAGTAGGATAAAATATAGTTGCCACACTGTTCAGACATTAGAATAAAGAATATTTATTGTTCTGGAAAGTACAAAAACTGTGAAACATCTGAAAGAAAAAAAATGTTCATTTGATCTGCGTACGGAGAAATGGAACAATGCATCTAAAAGTCAGCAGGCACCTTAAAGAAAGGTATCAGTACGGGATATGTCCACCGTGGAGTGTGATGCAACATTCCACACGTCGTACCATACTTTGCACAACATTATCCAGCAGTTCCTCTGTGAGTGCACGGATGAGGGTGTTCTTGTTTGTCGAAGGATAGTTTCGACCAGCAACTTGCCTCCCCAAAGCATCCCACACATTTTCAATGGGGTTTAGATCTGGAGAACGCGCTGGCCATACGAAACGTTGAATACCCTCACTGTCTAGACAATCCTGAACAGCGAGTGTTCGATGACATGTTGCGTTGTCGTCCATAAAAACAAATTTATCACCGACAGCACCACGGAAAAGACGAACATGAGGAAGCAGAACTTCATCAATGTATCGTTGGCCCGTCATAGTCCCATTCGCAACCACATGTAGGCGCGTGCTGCCATAGATCATGAGGCCGGCCCACACCATGATACTGCATGTCGGATATCGGTCCTTTTCCTGGATATTTTCTGGACAATAAGCAGTACCACTCTCGCGCCAGATCAGTTGGCGTCTACAATCCGATGACAGACTGAACCTACTCTCATCTGAGAATAGTACGCATGTCCAGTCCTGTTCAGTCCAATTGTGATGCTCACGACACCATTGCAAACGGGCAGTACGGTGCTGTCTGGTCAATGGGACACACACAACAGGTCTGCGTGCGTATAGTCCTCCTCCCCTCAAACGTCTGGCAACAGTTTTTCGGGAGATCTGCTTTCCTGAGGCAGCAAGAAACTGATTTGCCACCTGCTGAGCTGTGGTGCGCCTGTTCCTTTTTGCTGATAGGACGATATATCTGTCTTCTGCAGGCGTCGTACTTCTAACACGACCTCCCCCGTGCCGTCTACTACACATTCCAGTAGTTTTAAATGACTCCACAGCCGTGAAACTTAACGCTGTGTGCGATGTCGAACTCCCTGGCAACATCCGTTATTTTTCTCCCTTCTTCGATCTTTCCTATAATTCAGCCACGCATAAAATCATCTATGTGATGTCGGGAAAACATGCCAAAAATTTTAAGTTCGTCTATTAAATCTTTCCTGTAAAACTTTGACTTGAAACAACAACTGTCCACACGCGTCAAAACCTTTAAAGCTCTTATGAACGCTATCAAGTGATGAACAGACGTGGGAAAAAAATTTGCATACTCATACTTCTTACTAATATCCCGCACTTATTCTAATTTTCCACATTTTGCTTCCTTTCATTTTGTGGTTGCTATGGATGATAGTGTTATCCGTCCTTAGCAATTGTCCAGCAGTGTATAAAATATTCCACTTTCTCCACTCCAACAGAAAAGTTTATTATAACTACTTTCTTCTAAGCTATTTTTCACTTTTTTGTTTCTCGTGGAAGTCTTCTGTGTGTGTGTGTGTCCTCGAGTATCTCCCTAGAGTGAATTAAAACTGGGAATAAATACATCTAGGGGACCTCTAGAACTGTCTGAAAGATAAATCTTAACGCATGTTAAAAAGAAAGGAGGGAAAAAACGAATGGAAGAAAAGACATTTATTTAGAACTTTCAATCGAAATTTGAAGTCTTTAACACATGGACGTTAGAATTAAGTTTGGAACTTTCGTACTTTTTAATTCATTTCTAGTAATACAAAAAATTATTCTTCGAATTTTAGATGATGTAACATTTGCGAAATATATCTGTGTTATATCGTATTTAATACAATTTTTAAAGAATAATCGCACAAGAAAGGAAGAAAAGAGTTCGTCAAAGTTCCTTTAAAAGCTACAATATATCAAATGGAAACCAACAATATTGAACCACGATCACTCTCTCCTTTGACACATCATTGTGAAGAATTTGAGCTCCGATAATGTTTATCGACCCCTGTACGTAAAAAGTCTTAGATGACATCACGATTCAAATATCACATTGACAGAAACTTCGTCCGCTGCAAGCAACGATCACTCCGCTTGTGACGTAACTATGAATTTCCCGGCACACTGTTGTGAATCGGTTTCTTTTGTAGGCATGGTCACCACACGTGCAATGACACATGAATTCTTAAAAATATTGCACGGTCTTGTCTTAGACATCACCCCGGCAACCTTTGACACCAGGAAGAATCCCTCTCCACCCACAATCCGGAAGTAACTCGAAGCTAAGGACGCCGATCTTTGTCATCCCCGAAGCTTAGAGAGAGCAGGGACAGAGAACGAGATGTCGCGAACGGAGCTAACGAACTTGTAGTTTAACTAGAGTGGCGCTGTGGACGCATTCCTTTTTTGTTTACGTTTGTCAGTAGTTGTGGTGAAGTCTGTAATTCGAACGGGAATTGTATCAGTTGTCTATTTTCCTTATCCATTAAATCTTTTTTGCATCAAAAAAGACTCTCATTCTATTGATTAAGAGTCTATTTAATCAAATCATTTAGGTCAAGCTCACTGGGTATTAGGAACGGAAGAATAAGGTAAGGGAAAACTTTATTCTTATATTAGAATTTGTGAAATAGAAAATTAAATTCTTCACAGATGGTCTAAAAACTTCGTTGAGAACGAACACACAAAAACTCATTCCTCACAAACAGAGAACTTGAACTTTTATAATCTAATGAATAAGTTTAATAACTTCAATGTATAATCTGTAAATAATAGCTGTGGCGAAAATAAACTAAATATTTAAATTAATCATTATCACGCTATCTTTATTTATCTCAAACGTCACACGCTGAGTGAATTTTTTTTAACATCGCACTGTAATGCAACATGAGTGTCATTGAAGACGGATCTCGCAATTTCGAACTACGGCACTTAAAAGCTGGCACCCCCTCTCTACAAACTACCACACTACACCAATGGAGTGAAAGAGTGAACATTAACGTCACACTCTTCAGCTACACGGGGCTTTTGGCGACGGACCACATAATTTTGAACCAGGGTCAAGTGACGGGGGTGACAGCTGAGCTGGCACCCCCTCTCCTAACTACCACACCACACCAACGGGAGGACGTTTCAGCTCTCGACAGATTTAACGTGCATTGCTGCCCTACACGGTGGGTCTTTAGTGGTACTGGGCTCGAACTTAAGACACGCCTGCCATGATTCGATAACTTGACCACTGGGATACGGCAGACCTACTACACCAGTGGAAAGACTGTGTGCGTGGACAGATTTAAACCACAACAGATCTTTCTCTATACGATGGATCTTCAGTGACAGCAGTGGCAGACGTAGGAATTTTTCAAGGGGGGGTCCAGGGTTCGAAAGTACACCATTCTCGTAGCATGCTCCAATACGCCGCCCAACATCTTCTTTTAATTTTGTCGGTTTTCGGGAACAAAAAACAGTTATAAATTAATTATTGAATAAATAGTTAATAAAATTAATTATTAATAGCAAATACTTAATTAAATTTTACGTACTATATACAGAGGATTATAACTAATTAAAAAAATCAATTTCTATGGGGTGTCCAAACCGGGACCACTTGACCGTAGTGACCAGAGTGACCACTTGACCGGAACATCTGCACGTGCACCTCAGCATCCAAGATCATGAAAACTCAGATGGACACAGTGACCCTCATGGGATGTTGCGCCACTGAGTTTGAACTGATGGGTTTATGTTCTGTATTTCCACGGTTATCATGCAGTGGAGCTAATTTACGATAAATTAATTTCTGGATCGAAATCCTATTATTAGAATAACGCAGATTTTGGGATAATCAGATGGAAGGTCATGAATCGTCCTTCAGTGATTCAGATTTATGAACTAATTCTAAGATTCGTTTCCATTAGCCTCTTGTTGCTTCTGAGAGCGATGTTAATAATCAACCAATCAAATTATTGAGTCCCATAGCTTATAGCTCTTTGGTACCTTATGTTGTAAATGGTGATATTTTAAGGCACTGGCTAACTGTGCCCAGGCCCAGTTATAATATTCTTAGACATATTCTCCGAAAAACTGGGAGTTTCGAACTATATACCAACTGGTAAAATTAGATTATAATGTCATGTCCTTCGTCAATGCCTAGGCTTTTTACACACCGTCATTACTCATTTATTCGAAAGGAGGCAGTCGCTACGAATATTTGACAATGCTTTTTATGTTCTGTCTGCTTAACCTCTGACTGGAACATCCGTCTTTCAAACGGGGATGATTTGCTTTGATGCCTGTAGATAACGCTGTGGTGTGATTTGGGGGGCGAGCCACCTTGACAACTTCAGTTAAACTCTACCCAGTGAGAGGATCACGTGGTGGTACATAGCGAATTTTTTCAACTCACGATTTGTGCAAATTTTCTTATCTATTACCATCGATCATACGAATATTCCTATAGTTTTCTCGTGTTTGGTATTATTATTTTTAATTACTTTTACATGAAATTACATTACGATTTTTTTCAACTCATGATAGGTGCGATTTTTCTTATCAAATACCGTCTATCAGAACGAACAGTTTTTTGTGTTTCGTATTATTATTTTTAATTACCTTTACATGAATATAAATAGTTTGTAATAAATTTTTTTATAAAAATACTAGTCACAATTCTAGTATTAAAAATATGTTGTGCTTGATTTAATCCCACGCATCTTATTTGAGCCTTACTCAATTTTATGAGCTTTAAAGACATTTAAAACAGTCCTTAAGGTAATAAAATTTTAAAAAGATTACGCACCCGTCTGTCAGACGGATGCTCCTCAGTGCAGTAAGAAAATTGAAGTTTCAGCCAGAGGGTTAAAAGAGTCGTAGGGGTGCCTACTTTCGAATAGAGACCCAGGGCCACAAGAAACCTTCAGACATCAGTGGTTTCTGATGTCTGTTTACAACCTGATTTGTTTTTAGTGGAAGTTGGTTGCACACTGGCTCATGTATATGGTCGACTCGAATCTGGTCTATAAGTACAAGATCCATTGGAAAAAGCTCCATGTAATCATAAATAGACGTTAATTCAAATTAAAGAATAAGCTGAAGCCCAACTATGTATAATTTACTAAAACTCTTTCTTTTATTTTTGTAGCCATACACAGTTAAAAAAATCTTATCTATTCCTCCGAAAAAATTAATCAGTAACTGACAGGCACACTTCGGATAGTTAACGCACAAATACTTGAAAAATAGAAGGACACCAACTTAACTAATCAGTCTCCAGAACTACGCCACTTGTTTCGCTTCAAGCCTCCTCCCCGGATTGTCCGACAACTCCACCGGAGTGACAAATTAACGAAATAGGGTTATTGCCTTCAACGATTCTTTTTCTTACGCTTCAGGAGCACGGTCGAAGGGATGGAATAAAATAACAACACCCCCGAAAAGAAAATTCGGCAGAAGTGGAGCAGAAGGAAAAGAAATCTGCGAAGAGCTGTAAAAGAGCACCAGAAACAAAAGGAAAGGGGAGGTTCCATCATCATTCTTTACCCTGATGGCCGACTTCGAAGAAAAGGATACTAATTTGACCACTGGCTGGACAGTGGCCAGTTCCTCCTTCTCTCACCTTCAGTCCACCCCTGCGAGCGGGTGATCCGTCAGGGGTGGCGTGCTTTGAGCTGAGGTGTGTGAGGTTATTGGGTCAAAAATATTAAGACAGGATTAATAATATAGGAATCAGAAATATATGTTAGGTATTTATTTAGTTATGGCTATAAAATATTTTATCATACAAAGTGTACTTTTATAGGACTTACAATTAAAAAGTTAAATTTTTTTCTTATTTATTAGCAGATTTTTCTTGTGAAAGAAAACTATACCATGAACATTATCAATGAACTGCTAAAATGTTGTTAAGTATTTAAAATCAAGAGTTAAAATGATTAATTACACTGCTGGACAATTGCTAAGGACGGATCACAAATTGCTATGTAGCATAACATTAAGCGAGACATGAGGCCTAGTAGGATAAAATATAGTTGCCACACTGTTCAGACTTTAGAATAAAGAATATTTATTGTTCTGGAAAGTACAAAAGCTGTGAAACATCTGAAAGGAAAAAAATGTTCATTTGATCTGCGTACGGAGAAATGGAACAATGCATCTAAAAGTCAGCAGGCACCGTAAAGAAAGGTATCAGTACGGGATATGTCCACCGTGGAGTATGATGCAACATTCCACACGTCGTACCATACTTTGCACAACATTATCCAGCAGCTGTTGAGGCAATTTATCCCATTCCTCTGTGAGTGCACGAATGAGGGTGTTCTTGTTTGTCGGAGGATAGTTTCGACCAGCAACTTGCCTCCCCAAAGCATCCCACACATTTTCAATGGGATTTAGATCAGGAGAATACGCTGGCCTTACGAGATACGAGACGTTGAATACCTTCGCTGTCTAGACAATCCTGAACAGCGAAAGTTCGATGACATGTTGCGTTGTCGTCCATAAAAACAAATTTATCACCGACAGCACCACGGAAAAGACGAACATGAGGAAGCAGAACTTCATCAATGTATCGTTGGCCCGTCATAGTCCCATTCGCAACCACATGTAGGCGCGTGCGGCCATTGATCATGATGCCGGCCCACACCATGATACTGCATGTCGGATATCGGTCCTTTTCCTGGATATTTTCTGGACGATAAGCAGTACCACTCTCTCGCCAGAACAGTTGGCGTCTACAATCCGATGACAGACTGAACCTACTCTCATCTGAGAATAGTACGCATGTTCAGTCCTGTTCAGTCCAATTGTGATGCTCACGACACCATTGCATACGGGCAGTACGGTACTGTCTGGTCAATGGGACACACACAACAGGTCTGCGTGCGTATAGTCCTCCTCCCCTCAAACGTCTGGCAACAGTTTTTCGGGAGATCTGCTTTCCTGAGGCAGCAAGAAACTGATTTGCTACCTGCTGAGCTGTGGTGCGCCTGTTCCTTTTTGCTGATAGGACGATATATCTGTCTTCTGCAGGTGTCGTACTTCTAACACGACCTCCCCCCGTGACGTCTACTACATATTCCAGTAGTTTTAAATGACTTCCACAGCCGTGAAACAACGCTGTGAGCGATGTCGAACTCCCTGGCAACATCTGTTATTTTTCGCCCTTCTTCGATCTTTCCAATAATTCGGCCACGCATAAAATCATCTATGTGATGTCGGGAAGACATGCCAAAAATTTTAAGTTCGTCTATTAAATCGTTCCTGTAAAACTTTGACTTGAAACAACAACTGTCCACACGCATCAAAACCTTTAGAGCTCTTATGAACGCTATCACGTGATGAACAGACGTGGAAAAAAATTTGCATACTCATACTTCTCTTCTTACTAATATCCCGCACTTATTCTAATTTTCCACATTTTGCTTCCTTTCATTTTGTGGTTGCTATGGATGATAGTGTTATCCGTCCTTAGCAATTGTCCAGCAGTGTATATTAATAATTAAACACAGAGATGTTAGTAGCGCTGAATCGTGAAGCCACGGTAGCCTAATAAGCTCATGGCCGGCGTGTCATGAGTTAAAGTCCTAGTGTTACTGAAGATCCACCATGTAGAAGGGTGTCCACATTAAATCTATCGAATTAACTACGTAAGAATTTTGCTATTATTCATATTCTCTATCAATATTTATGTGGACATAGTGGCCTGGTGGTTATGGTCATGAATACAAGGTCAACGTTGTCGAATCGTGGACTCGAGTCTTGATGCCACTGAAGACATACCGTGTAGAGGGAATGAGGCACATTAAATCTATCCTATCTCAAAGTTCTCTCGTTAGCGGGATGTGGTAGTTTGGAAAGGGAAATGTGCAGACTTCGTCAATAGACCGCGGTTCAAGATTACGGGTTTATTATAATAACCCTCGTGTTGCTTCAGAATGCGGAGTTAATAAACATTCACTCACAGCACAGTATCTTAAAAAGGTACAAATTATGTTATAAAAATTTTATTGGTATTATATGGAGTGTAGGATGTACTCAAGAGATGAAACGGTTAAAAACATTGATTTAAAGATGTACGAAAAATTAAATGGTGGAACTATAAAAATTGTCATTTTTTCTGCTTACATTTTGCAAGGCTTTAATATAAAAAACTTGTGTAATTTTCAACAACAATTTTAATTTATTTTATTTATTTTTTGCAATAGAACTGCTAAATTTATTTTTGTACTAAAATTTTCCTTTCCTTCATGAATTTTAAATTTACGAAAAAAAAAATGAAATGTAAGGGAAACCAAAACTCGAAGCTTGTTTTTTCGCCTTATGGTGTTATGTGGGCGTTTAAAATTGATATCAAAGCTGATGTACATATGATCAAAAAATTGCAAAAGCAACATTAAGATTTTTTTTTTCGGTTTCTTTGTTCTGAGATGGTTATTACGGGAAATATTTTTGAAAAACTATCTAATTAAGTCAATCTTTTTACTTAAGCAAATTTTATGTGTCAATGCTAAGGAATACAGATTATTTAAAAGAAAAACTACAAATCTCGAATGCACTGTATATTTATTTCATATATAGCCTAACAAAATAATTGCCATGGAATTCCTTTGGGAAAAATGTATTCATTTTCACTGTTATTCAGAATAATTTACATTTTCCGTTAATTGGCCAAAATTCGGCACTTTTATCATTGAGAATTTTTGCAAAGATTTAGCATCGATGAATATTTTTGAACATTGTTGATTAATAATGAAGTAATTATAGAAAGCATAATTTATATATTTTTATTAGAGTGCAGAATTTAGCAGATTGCAGAACACTATATAGTTAAGGCTAGTCTAAATCTGTTTCTCGTAAATTTTTATTATATATCAAAAACTATATAAACAGTGCTATTAGTTAAAATACGTACATAACAAATTATATCAGTGTAAAAAGAATGTTTAAATAGTAATTTAATGTATTATTCCAAAGATTCAGTGCTTTTTTTACAACAAATAGGAGAGAAAAAATCGGGTGGGGCTGTGCTGGGGCACACAGCCGTTGGTTTTTACGTGAAACGTCTATGTTAGCGAATCGCTTTTAAAGTAAAAGATTGAAATAAATAAAAACAGGATTGACAATGTTTTAAGTATTTTAATAAAAAAGAGCAGATACATAATAGAAACATAAATTATTATTACAGTTAATATTCGACACACACAACGATTTTATTTAACATAGGTCTGTGATATGTGAAATAAGAAACATACGGCATTATGTCAACATTAATATTTCTGGTGAATGTACAGTCTATAGTGGTATTGCCTAATGTTGTCGGTGATGTTTGTACGTAGTTAAGGCCGAATTCATTCCTCATGAACTCAACAAGATAGCTGTTCTGTTGTGGATCGCAATTGAAATCGCCGCATAGAACGATTGGAGTCTCCAAGTCTGACTGAGAGTTCGGTATTAATTTTGTTAAGTTTGCTGAATATGGCAGGAGTGATTGATAAAGACATAGCTTAACAGTTTCAGCCCACGCCTTAGGATGTATATATACTGCACCGAGGATAAACAGCGTAAGATCTTCGACTTTAATGTCCACCAAGCATATGTCGCCGACATTATGTTTTCTCAAGACTGAATTTCCGCATGACTTGTTGGCGTGGCTTGTTCGTGGAGCTTTGTAGGTTTCTGTAGATTGCAGAACCTCCGGCTGCAGAAACTCGCACCGGCAATTCAGATGAGGTAGACGGACAATGTGTACGATGTTCAAGTGCGGTGCTATTTGCTCTTAGTTCGAAGCCATTGATCATCACAGTGTTCGCGCAATTCATCCAAGTCTCGCTAATTACCATATAATCAGAGTCCATCAATATATTATCGCTTTCCATATCTCCTGCATGGGCAACCAAACTTTTGGCATTGAAAGCAGATACGATCAAAATTAATTGCCGTCGTCGATGTAGGTAGCCACCCTGGTCTTCATTGCGTTCGGCTAGGACGTCTCGCTTACCGATCGTACTCGTCGCGAATATCTTTCACCGTTGGCGCCGTGCTGCCTCGCCCGTGATAAGATTTAAAATCGTCTTTATCATTGGTGAGATACAGACCGTCAATCGATGTTACTCTACTCAGCGCAACGTACACAAGCTGTATCTGTTGTGACTTATCGTAGTTGAAAACGACTTCGTCGAATGTGCCACATTGCGACTTATGAATGGTGATCGCGCTTGCGGACACAACCGGAAATTGGTTACGTCTACACTTGATATTCCCACCGAGCGGTATGTTGGCGGCTCTGGTCACAATAGGTGTCCACTTTAAATCTAACACATCACGTTTGCACATAACGTGGGGCTTCGCTTTTACTCTACATAGTTGGCCCATGCTTGGATTTGGAAACTCCAGCCAAAGGCGCACTCTCTTCCGAATTCTTGTTGAGGTTGACGGCTGAGGTTCAACATCTACTTCTGTCGCTCCATAGATAGTCACCTGTTCGTCTTCAGTGAGATATTCTATATACTTAAGCGTACCGATTGCGCCATTCACTAGTCCATCTTCAACATCTAAGTTCATAGTAATCATATATGGATAACCGACAGCTAGTTTTAAACTGTACGGCAAGCCGCCCGACTCTACGACGCTCATTTTGTGCAAGTTGCGGCGAGCAGTCGCGACCTCCGTTAGCGTATTGTAGCGAATCATCTTGCCGTCTGCAATATTTTCAAACTCAGGTATGAAAGCGTTGTTGTTATATGCGTCAACGTCGTGGTTGCGATGAAAAAGGCGAACAGTCGCGGGTACGTTTACTTTACACCAAGCTCTACTTCTGAAGCGTGATTCGATCAGAGCAGTTTGCTCGGTACCGAGTCTCTCACCGTCACCGATTTTCGTGAGTATTTCCGAGAAGGTGGAATCACTTTGTCTCATTACCTGTTTGAGTGGATAGTAGTCGAGCGATTGCCACAGCACTGGATCGAGTTTCGCGGCCCTTTGTATACCGGTGAAGCATTTACGGGTGGTAACTGATGAAGATCTCCGCAGAAGATGATGTTAAGATTGCCAAACGGTTGGTCTTGTACACCAGTGATCTCTTGCAAGCGCAGGTTTATTTTATGTAGCACATCGCATCCAATTATGCTCACTTCGTCGATTATGATGCATTTCACACCAATGAATGTACTTCTGTAATTTTAAATCACCTATCTTGCCAAAGTGTCGATACGTCTTGATTGAGTAATCTTGAAAACGGAATGTACAGTCACGCCGCCCAAGTTTACGGCTGCTTTGCCGGTAGACGCGCAAGCAACAAACGCATTGCGAAGCGAATTATGTTGTTGGGTGTATCTATTGTACGTCTCCATTAGCAATTTGAGCACATAGGTCTTACCACTGCCAGCAGGGCCGGTAAAGAAAATTTGAATGGGAAATGAATCACTCAAGTGCAACCGATGTATCGTCTCGAGAATCAATTCGCGTTGGCCGTTATTTATGCTGCGCATCATGTGGCAGTACTCTTGTTTAGACATCACATTGCTGCGTTTACGAACAGCCGATATACCTATTGTATTAACGGCATTCTCAAAGTCGTCATTGTTTTCCGTACCATCGGGCCCCTAAAACGTTTCGGACGAAATCATCTCGACTGTTGCTTGTATCTAATGGATCAACGTTATCGAAGTCTTCGCAGATCTTCTTCAATTCATCAAGTATCTTCGCGATATCTATGTTAGACTCGAATTCTTTACGCTTGGCCGTGATCTCGGCCTCCCTTTCGTCTTACATCCTGAGGAAGCCATTTCGGTCCAGAATTTCAACCGCCTCGTTCTTAAATGGTAAGTAGAGCGTTACCATTTCTCGCTTATAGTTCACAACATCATTCAATTCATAGTCTCGGTAGCGAATGACTCGCGGGGCGCTCCGTTTAAGGTACGCGTTGCCAATTGTCGAGGTGGACTCGTATGGTCCGTTGTCCGGTGCTGGCTCGTCATCACCAGATGCATCGTCGTTTACTTCAGTTCCAAGCGGTCGACCCTTTTTAGTTACTGGTGTGTACCACGCGACAAAGTCAGCGAGGCACTTGTCTTCAAGTTCACTCGGCCTTTCTTCGTTCCGCTATATCATACTCTTAGTCCAAATGTCGGTGCTATTTTCGTCTAAGTTCTCCTCGTCCATCACCGCTTTACGCTTTCATAAACTATGACGTTCTTGTGGCCACGCATTCGGGATATAGCTGACTTCACAGCTGCTACGACTCATTGGTTGGCGAAGCAGGTACCATGCGGCCTCCTGCGATGACATTTCTACAGTGTTGAGGAACTTAACGCCGAGTTGTTTCATAATCTCGACATACTCCTTCTCGGGATTCTGTTCTTGTATTTTAATAAGTTCTTGATGCAGATTGCTAATGCCACGGTTTGACTTATTGACATATTCTGCAACATAAGCTGCGCCGCTGTACTCTTCCAATATAAACTGCAAATCACTGTTAGCGCAAACGGTGCGCGCAATCCACGGGTTGAAGGGGTATTAGTATAAATTTCACTTAAGTCGCGCTTGAACACCACGGTTGGACGACGCAACGTTGCTCTGATTGTATCTAAGTAATGCGCCCTTGTTAGGTTGTTATCAACTAGAAACTCGCCGAGCGTCTCGTAGTTCTTTTCTTCTAACAACTTGCGTAACTTAGTGGCTCTTGTCTGTAACCCGTTTTTGCGTCCATCGTCCTTGGGCAACGGCAGCAGCACTCTAGCCTCCGTCATCGGCCAGTATGGTATGCCGAAGCGGCAGCTAGTTTCTATAAGGCCGTAAACGTATGCTTATGGACTCGCATACAACTCACCGGGTAGATCATTGCGACTCACCGAGCAGAGATCAGTCAAGAGTTGAATAGTCTTTGGCATGTTTTCAGAGATTTTTTCGTGTGGATCGTTCTCGAGCCATAGCAGAATATGAGCATGTGGACTACCGCGGTGCTGGAACTCAACACGAAGAAAGTAATCGAGAACCCGGTAAGGGCCGAATGGATTGTATGTCATTTTCGCTTGCAGCATCGCCACAATTGTGTCGACCAATTTGTTGAAATACACGCAACAGGTTACCAGATCTTCATTAACAAGATGGCTCCACTGAGATCGATTCAAGTTGACTAAAGAATCTTCGACATGAATATCTTTGGATGAGTCGCTAAGGCCATGCAGTATTTTCAGCAGTTTTGGCCACTTGATCTCGTTAGCACTGATAGTAAAAAACACTGCTGGTTTTCCAAGTTGGCGCAACATTGCAAATAGGTCTTTTTTGCGAGTCATCCAATATTGAATGGAGTTCGGTATCGACTTTAAGAAGACGAAATTCTTATCAATACATTCATCCATAAAGTTTCGGTCCTCAAGCATCTTGCGTATGATTGACTCAGTCTGTTTTACACAACGAAACATTTTGTAAATACCTTCGACAACGCGGATACGAAGCATCTTCATGGCCATGTAGAGAACATGATCCGGAGTTGCACCGCGTCGATCAGTACGTCGAATCTCACTGGTTGCCATCATGTACGGAGTCACCCGCACGTTGAGGTCGAATTGACGAGGCACGCCGTAGTATATTTGAGGGAAAGATAGTTCCTCGCCATGAACATCATAATTTATGTTGATCGGAGATGAGTTCTGTCCCGGAGCAATATCCAAACATTGTTCCTCATTCCATAACAAAGTATGTTGTCGAACCAGCAGGATTTCAGATTCTGGGGCAAAGTCGGGGTCGACAGACTCAATCTGAAATTCGAGCCCAATATAGTCATCCATATCTTTGTCAAACACACTCCAGTCGATCTTTATGTCATAGTGTTTGTACAGCGGTTGGGGTTTACCAAATAACGCAGCCAGGCCTTGATAACCTATTTACGTACGAAACCACTCAAGTAATTCGATTTGTGAATAAGTTTCTTTTTTATGTTGACATTAAAAGCAAAATCGTCGTCTATCCGCCTCGGTAGTTGCTGCACCATGTTGTTTACATCGACATGTACATTGATTACCTGACCGACTATACCATAGTTACCTTCATAGCGTAATCGACGAATCTGCATAAATAATAACCGCGGTGAAATCAATCGAATGCTGATCGGGTCAAGCAGCTGCAGTCCGCTCGGCTTTGGAGGATAACGAAAACCGTTTGAGCGCGACAGCGTCGGAATTTTATTGGCATCTATCGACTTGCTACAGGTACAGCATAAGCGAAATTCCGTCACATTTTCATCGGGGAATTTTGTTTGAAGGAAAGAAATGTTGCGATGTTTCACTTTCTTTAAGTCTCTTTCGAACCAAAGTCAATCACAAACGCTGCAAGATAAACCAAACGGATTGGTTTCAAATACCGTTTTGAAGCGTTTGTCCGCTGAACGCCAATGATTTTGCATTGCTTCACTTCTACTGATATTAAGATCTCTCAGTTCCGTGGCAGATCCAATAGATATATCGATTGTCTGTTCATTCGTTACGTCCATAAGTGGTAGAGGTGCTCGCGAGGTTGGCGGCAGCAGAAAAGTTCCTCGCGGCGTCGGCTTTGCGACGTCCCCGAAACCGTCTCGCTCGCTCGGCGCCGGACATTGGGGTACCTGTGTGTGGCCCATAGCCCCCTCTTTCCAACGATAGCCGTGATTTATATTTCTGGCTGGTTCTTTCACGAGCTGAGGCCGACATAGCAAATGTTTATATATTTTTTTATCACTTTCTGGTTATTTTTAATATAAATACTGTCCAAATTACACTTATTTTTGTATGAATCAATCGGTTTCAACAATCTTGATAAACACACGAAAGAATCACCGCGCTATCAAGTCGGAGTCACGAGTTACACTGAATAGAAACGAGCGAGAGCGCTGGTTTCGCACAGTTAACGCAGTATCCCTCCCCGCCTCCCCGCTCGACCCAGACCCGGACTCAAGGTCATAACAGCGAGCTGACTATATAAGTGAAATATTCACACCACATTTTTGTTTCTAGGACTAATAGTTTTGTAATTATTAAGGTACGATGATATAGACCTTTTCGTTACGGTCCACTTTTTGAACCTGGTACCCGTATGTTTCGGCGCGATTTTAAAGACGTTTCACGTCAAAAAGCAATGATTATAATATGAAATATAAAACTTTGCACATATGCAAAAAAATGAATAGTTTTATAATATTTATATCCTATTATTTATCAACAATAATTATAAAATTATTAAATTGTAATAGCTGAAAAACTAAAATTCTGTCTCTATAAATAATAAAAAAAATGTATTTGCTAAAATTTTATACATACCAATATAACAAATTACGAACTCAAAACAGCGACAAATAAAGAGAGAAATGAAAAACATTACGTCGTGAATTTTAAATACTTAGGCACAAATAATAATTAATATTTGTAAATGCGCTGCAAAATGTATATTCAAATACGGAAACATCTTACACAAATATTGTTTTAAATATTTATAAGTATGACAAACGTTTCACAAAGTTAAACTTTGAAATATAGTAGTCTATAATAATAATTAAATAGTATATTATAGCTAGACCAGTCTTATACTGTAATTATATATATTCATTATACTTCTTTATAGATCTTATTCAGTCTCAAACACTAATTTTATTCTGCAAATAATTTATAGTACAAACCCAAGAGCATCAAGATGAAAATTCTTCAAACTCCAAGTACAAATTATCAGTTAAACAGTATAGCGAATGATTTATATATTCAAACAAATTTAATATTATAATTAAGTTACTATAACTACCAAGTGATTTATAAGAAAATATACCCATTTATTTCAAATTCAAATAGAGTCTGTTTAAATATGTCGCTTAGCAACAGGGGCAATATAGCTGAAACCTTTTTTTGCTGCCATTTGCATTTAAATGTCTTCTACTATGTGACAAATTTTTAAAAAAGATTGAGTATTGTTGATCAGCTCGTGAATGAACAAATATAGATTCGAAGAATTTTTTTTCTAAATTAGTTATTTGTAAAATAAACACAAACAATGTAGTAATAAAAATAAAATAACACTGAATTCAATAATTTATTAAGAGTAACGATTCCTTTAAACATTTAACCCCACATGTTAATATTCCAATCTGTTTTTTAGGACCGAGTTGTTTCGTAAAAGTTTAGAATAATTTTATTTTTAAAGTGCAAGCAAAGAGCAATTGTGTAATTTCTTGCGATAGATTTAAAAAGAAAAACATATTCTTTTTTTCCTTACATATTCACAAAAAAATATTTTTTACTTAAAGAATATTTACTGGACGCCATATATTTCTTAAATAATTGACTTTTCTCATTATAAAGATAAGTACCAAGTTAATACTATCGTTATCGGCATGTTATTTGCCTTCGTCGATATCAGTTTTCGATAAGAATACAATTTCCGCAAGAGTAATGTTTTTCATTCCTGTAGGAGCCAGATTTTATCAGGATATTTTCAGAACAATCAACAGATAAATGTTTCATTTGTTACTTGATATTACAGTCACAATGTTAATGATAGTGGCAAATAAGACTATTAAGATGTCAGCTTCCTTTCATGAATAGAACTCTATTTCTCCGTGAAGCAATGTGTGTTAAGATAATATGTGGCCAGATTTGTAGTTAAGTTCCACAGTCGGAACTTAGCATACAAAAAATACTAATAAATAACATATTTTCTTTGTGTTGTTGTTAAGGGAACCATTATATATATATATATATATATATATATATATATATATATATATATATATATATATATATATATATATATATATATATAGGGTGTTTCAGTTCCACATTTCAGAACTTCTAAGAGGGGTAGGGTACATCCTGACAACTCGAAATCATATAGCATTGTGGGGTCGGAAATGCTTTCCTGACGCGGTAGATGGTGTTGTGCGAAAATTCCGAGCTTTCGTGCAGGGAATCTTCATTTCGCACAAGAACGCCAAGTTAGTAGGATGGACACGAACGCAGAGTTAGCCGATATGCATTTGGCGTACGGGGCTGCAAATTGTAGTGGGCCAGCCGCACAGCGTTTGTACGCGAAACGATATCCGATGAGGCGTATTCCCAGTCATAATTTCTTTGCAAGACTGCACCAAAGGTTAGCTGAGACAGGTTCATTTGAAAGAGCTGACATGGTCAGGGTAAGAACAGCACGGACTCCAGCCGTCGAACAGAATGTGCTTCAGCATGTAGAGAGGAATCCAAGAACGAGTACACGAAGTGTAGCAAACTCAGTCGGGGTTTCCCATTGCAGCGTCTGGAGGATTCTCCGAGAACAAGACATGCATCCGTTTCACGTGCAGCGTGTCCAGACACAGCAACCGGAAGATTATGCACCTCGTGTTGCTTTCGCACAGTGGTACCTTGGAAAATGTGCTACGAATCCCCTTTTTCCTGATGAAGTGTTGTTTTCCGATGAGGCATCCTTCGCAAGGGAAGGAATTTTCAACACGCATAACGACCATATTTGGGCGGTGGAGAATCCGCATGCAATACGACGTCGTGCAGCACAGATTCGATTTTCGGTCAATGTATGGGCCGGTATTATGGGAGATCACCTGATCGGACCTTACCTGTTCCCGTGTCGTCTAACCGGACTTAACTACTTGCTCTTTCTGCAGCAAGTATTGCCACAACTTTTGAGAGATGAACAGATTTCTGCATCGACGCAACATACAATGTGGTTCCAACACGATGGAGCCCCTGCCCATTTTAGCGGAGACGTTCGTAACTACCTGGATGTCACATTTGGTCAACAGTGGATCGGACGTGGTGGTCTTGTGCGTTGGCCTGCTCGGTCACCCGACCTATCATGTCTTGATTTTTATTTCTGGGGTCATATGAAATCGCTAGTTTATGACACCCCTGTTGACAATGCTGAGGAGCTGGTTGCAAGAATCGCAGTAGCTGCCGGAGAAATTCGAAATTCGCCAGGAGTATTCCAGAATGTTCGGATGTCCATGCGTCGGAGATGTGAGGCGTGCATTGTAGCCCGTGGAAGAAACTTCGAACACTTACTTTAATCCATGTACCTTTTGCTTCTTTTCATGTATTATTAAAACGATTTCTCACTTACGGTCTCTTTTCTTTATGGTGCTTCTGTGTACAACACCGCTTCAGGAAAGCATTTCCGACCCCACATTGCTATATGATTTCGAGTTGTCAGGATGTACCCTACCCCTCTTAGAAGTTCTGAAATGTGGAACTGAAACACCCTGTATATATTACCTGCTTTTCAATATTGTGTAAAAATACGAAACTTAGTAAAAACTTAGTTGTTCTATAAATTGCTGTTGATCATCTGTTTTTTTTTCTGAAATACGTAATAATGTTGTAATTAATTTTCATGGCATTTACTTTACTTCTGCATTCTATTAAAAATGTAATACATTGCGACTGTTTTTGCAAAATTATTTATACTAGAATAAGAGATTTTCTCGGTATTTTTAATATTCTAAATCTCAGAATATTAATAAAATCGTTTGTTTGTTATATCAATTTATTGTTTCTAGATATTTTATGATATCGTTTGCTCTTTTATAATAACTGTTTTTGTAACTGAACTGTTTACAATAAAAAGGAAAAAATATCGTAAAAATAGGATTCCAATTTGTGCTTAAATCAAATAAGTCAAAAAAATTACTTTAAATTTTTGAGAATAATTTTTTCATCGCTATTTTCTTCTATTCAACTATTTTAAGATTCAGATGCTCATTTGGGTACCAGGTAAGTATACATAATTACAGATATATGTATAAAAGACAAGTAATAAAATAATATGTTTCATTTTCTGATATTATTGTCTAGTAATAAAAAAGTTTTAAGAAAATTATGTAAAAAAATAATAATAAAAAAAAACCTTAACACATCATTTATGGAAAATTGTATGTTAACAACTGTTAAATATTCACTTAATTTTCTGTGGATATGCTTGCCATAAAAATATTTCTGCAAAATAATTCTAAAAGTACGATTAAACATATATTGAACAAAACTAACTATTTTGAAAAGGTGTATAAAATATGGTTGTGTATAAATAGATGTATAACGTTTTTTTATTCTATTATGGTGTATGTGTGTATGTATTTGCTAAAGTAATTTATTTGTTAAGAAGCTTCCTTTTTCATATTGTTTGTGTGTGTGTGAAATATTCTAAATTATTAACATTCCTTCTAAATTATTAACATTCCTTCTAAATTCTCCATCCTACTCTATAGAGAGTCCTTTATTTTGTTGAAACATAAGTCCGCGTATGGTTAGTATTCGATATCATGGATTGCATCTTTTGATTGTGAGATATAAATCTATTCGCGCGCGCGCGATGAGGTTCGTTGATTGAATTTGAAAGAAAAACTTTTTATTTTCCGATATAATTGTCATTATAAAACGTAATGAAGTATACAAATAGTATATTTAAAATATTCTTTAATATAAATGCAATGAATATTGTAATTGTGCATATAATTTTCTAAAAAAAAATTTTAAGCGAAAAGTAGTTACATTGGTAATCTATTTATCATGGTCACGAACTCGTGACAGACAAGTTGTGAATTCAAGTCCTTTTCACACTGAAGACCCGTCATGTAGAGGGGCTGATGCATGTTTAATTCACCACATGGCTCACAATTCTGACATAGGCATGGCGAGGAAGTTTGGAGAGTAGAGTGACATATAAAGTGTTATCCTCGTCACAGATTGAGGATAACACAAAATTACGAGGTCCGTCACAAATAGCACTCGGTATTACTTTAGAGTGGAACGTTAATAAAAAATCAAATCAAGATTAATATATCAAAGCAGATATGTATATTTCAATAATTTTATGCGTGTATCGTTAAGGTATCCGACTACGTTCGGAACAGTGATTTTAAAAAAGCGCATAAATGGATAATTTTCATGATATTTAGTGTCAGTTAGATTAGAATGCATGTATAAAATTGTTTTAAGGAGAATTTGACAAAAAAATTTATTTAAATACAATATTTTTGCAAAAAAATAACTTAGAAAAATATTTTTCCAAAATGTTCTTCTTTTATGAAAAATGCTTCTAAAATAATAATATTTCGCTTATATATTAAGTAAAGACTTCTCCAGTGAGTCTGAACTAGGAGTTTTGAAAAATTCACATTTTTTTCAGAGTTACCACCAATTGAAATAACTATCGGCGTTTTTTTCTTAAAATTGCTCCCCTGTGTTGTCGTAAATATGGATATACCCCCTTCTAAGTTATTTATTTCAAAAATTCTAGTTGAGCCTTTGTAGAGAGGTCTGAGCTTGGGAAAAATCATTAATCTAGGAAAAAATTATTATAATTGACGCATTTTTCACAAAAGGAGAATATTTTGAAAATGGGTCATTCTATGTTCATTTTTTGTCAAAATATTGTACTTAAATAATTTTTTATAGTAATAATATTCTTAAAACAATTTCAAATACATTTGGTAATCTAAGTGACACTAAATATCATAAATATTATCGACATTTATACGATTTTGCAAAATCAAATCACGGTTCCGAACGTAGTCGGATACCTTAAGAGGGGCCTCATTTTTTTGCATATATACTAGTTTTTTTAACGATTTCTGTTTATATTCTTGAATTCTGTATACATTAAATGGCACACATATAAAAAAAGAGTAATATAAAGAAATTTTTTAAAGTCAACTCCTTCTTAGATCGACGAAGAAAAATTTTATTTTAGCTACTTTTTATTAAATAGTTACAATTAATATAAATATGTATATTATATGACATAATTACCACTTAATGTTGTTAATAAAATTACAACATTAAGTGGTAATTATATTTTATAATTATCATTAAAGTATCAAATTGTCATGCAAAACAATCGTGTATATAAAATTTCACTTCAAATGAATGCTTTAAAACGCGAGAAAAAGAATTTTCAAGTTTTGACACAAGTCGCCAAAAATGATGCCAGCGTGTCTGTATTTGTAATTCTTTAAATAATTAGTTTTAATAAATTTTTATTAATTATAATTAAATTACTGTATTGTCATCCAAAATAATCACGTATATAAAATTTCAGCTCAATGGAGCGCTTTAAAATGTAACGATTGAAAATTCCACGAAGATAAATAAATAAATATGTAGAGAGTATGAGCTAATAGTAGGAATTGAAAAAAAAACATTATACTTCTCTGAAGATATTCGCTTTCACAAAAAATAAAATAAGACCACAAATAATTTCTTTAACAATGAAATTGAAATTTTAACCAATTTTTTAAAAATCTGCTGTAAGATGGGCAAAATCTCTAGGAAGGCCATTATTCACCAAGCACTGATTCAAAACAAATAAAGTTAATTTAATTTTTTGTTTAAAGTTAACTAAAATAAAAAATCAAAAAGTAAATAATTCACATATGTATAGATAAAAGTTGCGAGAATCTTGTGATTACCGATAAATATATAATGTTGAAATAATAATGGAAAATTTTGTAATGTAAGGAAAATACGTTGCTGCAAGTATCCCACTTTATTACATCCTCTTTAAGTATTAAGTAGTAATAGTAAATATGCATATGTTAATTCAATTTTAATTACCTAATTAGTAAATGCGAATTTTTCAAGCCGAAATAGCGTAATGTGGGAAAAAATTTGTCGCATGGATTATGAATAGAAGCATGTGAAATATAATGTTCCCTTAATGTCTCGTATTAGCTTGCTGCGAATATGGAAAGGTATATCCATCCTTCGGTGCAGATACTTTCTTTGAAATTAATTGATAGTTAAAAAATAAGCTATAAATATTAAGTTATTCGACTACGTTTGGAACCGTGATTTTAAAAAAGCGCATAACTGGATAATTTTCATGATATTTAGTATCACTTAGATTAGAATACATGTATAAAATTTTTTTAAGGACGTATTGACAAAAAAATTATTTAAATACAATATATTGGCAAAAAATTAACTTAGAATAACCTTTTTTCCAAATGTTCTCCTTTTATAAAAAATGCTGCTAAAATTATAATATTTTGTTTATATAAACTAAAGACTTCCCCCAGAGAGTCTGAACTATCTTTTTTGAAAAATTCACATTATTTTTAGAGTTACAACCAATTGAAATAATTATCTGCGTTTTTTTCTTAAAATTTCTCCCTTTGTTGTCGTAAAACATGGATAAAGCCACTTCTAAGTGATATATTTCAAAAATTCTAGTTTAGCCACTGTACAGAGGTCTGAGCAATATACAGGCAAAATCGTATTGTAATAGAAGCATTTTTCACAAAAGGAGAATATTTTGAAAATGGGTCATTCTATATTAATTTTTTGTCAAAATATTGTACCTAAATAATTTTTATTGTAATACTATTCTTATAAAAATTTTATATACATTTTCTAATCTAAGTGACACTAAATATCATAATATTATTCATTTATACGCTTTTGCAAAATCACGGTTCCGAACGTAGTCGGATACCTTAAAACGATCTTCGAGACACAATGGGTAGAGACATTCGATTTATAAAATTAAGACTCCCCTTTCTATTGGTAATTTTGAATTTGAGAACTCAATTTGAGGAGAAAAGTTGAATTTTTCCACAAGATTAATATTACTTTCACGAATTCATAATAACCCGTAGAGGGGAGCCCTTTGAGGAATGAAAGTGCTGAAATATTTCTGCGCGTTAAAATTGGCGTAGGCGTGTCGTAGCTAGGAAATTAGGAGAATGAACAAAAGGAACTTTGGGGTACATAAAACACATCGCTTGATCTTAAAATAAAATTACAAGGTCACCAATCACATTGTTTGATTCTGGGTGAGTGAGTGTTTTTTTCGCCGCATTCTGATACAAGCGAGGGTTATTGGCGACGGATCTTCATAATTTTGAACCATGGTCACAAGTGACGAGGCTGACACCTGAGACCCTGTGGCCGCGGTAGCCGAGTGGTATAGGTATCGGACCGTGGCTTGCTTTGTCACGGGTTCGAGCCCAGTACCCCTAAAGACCCGCCGTGTAGGGCAGCGATGCACGTTAAATCTGTCGAGAGCTGAAACGTCCTTCCGTTGGTGTGGTGTGGTAGTTAGGCGAAGGGGGTGTCAGCTCAGGTGTCGTCCACGTCATTTGACCATGGTTCAAAATTACGTGGTCCGTCGCCAAAAGCCCTCGTGTAGCTGAACAGTGCGACTTTAATATTCAATCAGTCAATCAGTCAGACACCTGAGACCCCCTTTTATAAACTTGTTCTGAAGGGGAGATAATTCAAAATAAACTAAACATTTTAATCGAACCAAAAAAATCAGAAGGCAAAAAACTGGACCCCCCATTTGCCATTCCCAAACTAAAAAAAACTGAAGAACCAAGAAACAATTCACTTCTAACTTGCCCATTTGCTGCGATTTCAAACACAACCATAATTCTCGTAACGACAGTTAAAGTGGATGTTCTTTTCATCCGAACTCTTTCACACAAAAGAAAAAAAAGGAGAAAAAAAAAACGAACAGTCTTCACCGTTCGAGAAGTTTTTCTTCTTTTTCGCTCTAAAGTTTCTTTTCCGAGAGGCGGTAAATTGCCAGTTGAGAGATGAAGTGGTCGCAGTTCTAATCCGTAAAAAATCCCTGTCTGTCCCTAGCGTAAGCCAGAGAAGTGTTTACGGTCTCGAAGAATCTAGGAAAAGCCCTCTCATCACTCACTGCGACCGTGATCTTTTTCACTCATCGATCGTAGAATTTTATTTTTGCTTAGATCCCTAAAAGTCCAGGAAGACTGTGTCTCCTGCGACAGTCAACGATTTTAATAAGTAATAAAGAGAGAATAAATACCAAGTGATGCACGGTTAGAAAAATGGAATGTATAATTAAAACACGTTTTGCTTTTTCTTGATGCGTTGGTTGACAAAATAACTTGTATTGAAAGCGTTGTGAAAAGTAATTAGGCTTAGTGACAGATTGTTTTCTAAAACCGTTAAGCGTGAAGTGTGCACCTGAATAAATAAGAGGTTGAAAAATTTTTGTTTAGCGCAGACTTTTAGTTTAATTTTTTAGATTTACGCTATTGTGATATTGCTGATTTGCAATTATGTTTTCATCGAATATTTCTTAAACTAAATTGATCTACTATTGCAGTCAATATCAGAAATATTTTATTGTATTTTTCACTTAAGGCATCCGCGACTAGGTTCGGACACCAGCTTTTCAAATATTGATTTTTCACAGAAGTTTTGTTGTTTTAAGGAACACAATAGGTTTAAAGAGTCATAATTATTAAATAAACTAGCTAGTATGTACCAGTTCTTCGCAAGGGTGAACTGAAAAATTAAACAATATAGATTGAAGGATAAAGAAGTTTTTAATGAGTTAATTTTACGTAAATTGCAAATTAAACAAAAAAAAGCTTTTTGCATATCTCAGCTGAACAACAAAAAATAAAAAAGAAAAACACCTTTTTTTTGTTAAATTATAAGCCTTTAAATGTAATAGCAGATAAAAAGGATTTTTTTTTAAAATTTATAACTTCCCGTAACTTTCTTGAGGGTCCATTTTTGAGAATACTTTCTTAAGCTGATCTCTGCTCAGCAAAAGTAACACATTGTTATAAATTTTTTATAATGAACGCATAAAATAGTGTAAATAATTTATATCTGAAAGTGCAATACATTAATATTAATTTCTATTGTATTTTTTTAATGTTAAAATTGTAATATTCGCAAGCAACGCCGTTTCTTAAATTATAAGGGCGATTCAATGAAAAACATAATTAAATGTTGGCGATAGAGTCAAGTTGGCAAATGTATAGCTACTTTCATAGTTCGAGCTTTATTAGAGCTTTGGGAAAAATTAGACTTACGCTTTCGTGGCATACTTTTTAGTAGGTAATTTTTCTACACTTCTAAAAAATACAGTGGACGTGGTAGCCGAGTGGTCAAGGTATCGGATTGCGGCTGGCCTTGTCACGAGTTCAAGCCTAGTACCACTAAAGACCCGCCGTGTAGAGGAGCAATGAACGTTTACCCTTTATCTACCACATTATGATTTACTGCAGTTTCTTTCATGCAATATTTATTTTTGGATCATTACATTGAAAATTAAGAGATACATAAACAAAATACTCAACTTAGCGAAATTTAATCCGTTAGAGCTAATTAATTAATTAAAGATATTCCACTGTAAAATTAATTATATACACTGTTTACTTAAATTAAATAGTCAAATCGTTTTCTAAGGTCTTCATTAACATACAAAAAACATAATCCACTGAAAACGCAATTTCTGCTAAAAAACTATTCGCCTTCCCCGCTAAAATACTCATCATAGAACCCGTACTGCCACATATCTTGGAAGAGTGGATTTAAAAGAATATTTCTGCTAAGAATTGGTAGAATATTCCTGCTAAGTTGATGTGGTGTGGTAGTTAGGAGAGGGGTGCCAGCTCAGGTGTCGTCAAAATTACGTGGTCCGTTGCCAAAAGCCCTCTTGTAGATGAACGGTGCGACGTTAATATTCACTCAATCCAAAAAATACAGTACAGTGTAGTTATTATTATTTTCATACTTAAAAATGCAATATCTGCCAATTAATACAATCATTGAAAAACCGTGCATAGAAATAAATTATTAAATTTTAATGTATGTAAGATTCACTATTTTGGCGATAATGGCTTGCACATGTAAAATATCAATAGTAGCTATTCAAATAAAGAGAGATTTAAAACAACCACTCCCTTTAAAGCTAGTTTTATTCTGAATTACAAAAAAATAGGGATTACACTGATCAAAAGAATAAATTAGAAGCTAGCGCCTGGAGTAGACAAAACAAAAAGGATTTCTTCACAATTTAAAGTAAAATATAGGCTGTTGCGGGTTTTTTTTTGCTGCGCTCCCCAGAATTGCTTGCAGATGGCAGAAATTTTTCCTACTTATTGACAATTATCGTTATATTTTAGACACTTCACACAATATCTTTATAAATTATAGCCTATAAGTTATTCTGATGTATGAGCTATATTATTGTAAAGTTTCATTAAAATCAATTCAGTTGTTTCTACGTGAAAGAGTACCAAACATCCAAACAAACTTTCACGTTTTTAATATTAGTAAGGATGACATTTTTCACCCTTGTTTTTGAAAAAAAAATTTTTTTTTTCGTAAATGTTGGTAAAATTTTCTATTTTAAGGGAAAAAAATAAAATACGTTGGACACACATAATGTCATTTGTATACTTATGGACATATTGTCATTTGTCCATCGATATACTTCATTGATCTGAAGTAGGTTCCGGTAACTTTTCCTCTTCTAGAAAAATGGCAATTTCATTTCTTAATTCATAAACACTTTGCAAAAATTTTCCGCGTGATAACCATCTTGCTTCGCAATAAAATAGCAACGATGAATGCACTGCACCAATGTCTTTGCAAATCCAGAGAAGATTCTTGATTTTACGGGTCTCTTTTTATATAATTTACTACAGTCACAACTGTCGTTAGCACAATATTCAGACCAGGACTCATTTCTTTGGAAGCCAGAGCTTCTTTGTGGATCATGCAATGTGTCCAGATGCACAGTGGAGATTTTTGTTTCACAAGTGCTTGTATACTTTTAAATCTTTTTGACATTGAACGAGCACCATCGGTGCATATTCCGACACAATTTTCCCACTCTATGTTTGCCTTGTTTATAAAATTATTTAAAATATCGAATAATTCTATTGCTTTTGCTTTAAGTTTATTGGTTTGCAAAAAAGTAGTTCTTCTACTGCTGATATACTATCCCAAAATCGAACATACACAATGAAATGAGCATCTTTATTGCTATCTGTTGCCTCGTCAAGCTGAATTGAAAACAATTTATCACGCAACTTACCGAAAAGCTGTTGCTCTACATCTTCAACTATATCATCAATTCGACGGGAAACAGTATCATTTGATAGAGGTATGGAATGCAACTCTTCGGCAAAATTGTCTTCAAACATAGTTTCTACGATCTCAATTGCTGCAGGCAAAAAATGCTCTTCGCCAATAGTGTGAGGCTTTTTACATCTGGCTATTTTATATGATACTTTGTAAGAAGCAAGTAGAGCTTTTTCATTCACTGACAAAGTTTCTTTTAAAAATGGGTTTTGTTTTTTATATGATTTTAATTTTGATTCAAAGAACTCTCGTGGCTTGTTAATGTACTCACCATGAAGCGTTTCCATATGTCTTTTAAGTTTATAAGGTTTCATACTGTCTGCTGCAAATATTTTTGAGCAAAAAAACACACAGGGGCTTTTCTTCTCCATTTACTTCAGTAATGGTAAATCCAAAAGTCAAGTATTCTTGACAATATTTCCTTGATTCAATTTTCGGGACTATGCTCGTCTGTGCACTTGTTGACTATCGTCGAATGTTCGCTTACGACTTAAAAAATTTATCCATGATTTTGTTTCTATCTTCTGCAGTAAATACTTAAGGGGACTTGGCACCCTTTGAGCAAACTTCTTTATTTACGTATTTAAAAATTATATTTTAACATTTTATACAATGTTTCTATTCAAGAAAATGTTACCAGATGAAAATTTTCATATATTATTCACACAATTTTAAAAATTTAAATTTTTTGAAGAAAATTGGGAAAATTTTAAAATTCTACTCCTTTTGTAAAAATTAATTTTTTGACCTGAATTTTTTTTATAATATTCTTTTGGATATTCTTAACAACTTTAGGGATCGATTTTAGAATACCTTCATTCGTTTTCGAGAAAAAAAAAATAAAATGTTGATATACAGGCTAAAATCAACGAAAAAGCCAGCATGTCTTACATTTTATTTTTTAAAAAAGTATTCAGTTTATAGAGCAAAACGGATCCCTAATTTTATTACATGCTTTATTTTTAACACGCAGGAAAAAAATTGAAGTGATTGGTAAATAATTGTCGAAGGAGTAGCATTTTGAATGCACTATGGTTTCGAAAAACACAAACTGAGAAAAACCACTTTAAAGTTTATAATTCTGAAAAAATAATTATTATAAGCTTAATTAAACTTAAAATACCACTTTAAGATATTACTTATACGTTTTTCTTTAAAATAATTGCATTTTCACACGTTTTCAACCCACACATTTTTATAAATGATCAACTTTTAGAGAGTACTAATTGCACAAGAAAACTCAAGAAAAACTTTAAAAAAAATTTTTCTGTTACGACAGAAATTTTAGCTGTTTTTCTTCTTATAATATTAAAGTATCACATTTGTATGAAAAATATATCAGGAATAAGAACTGAAATTATAAAATTATTACTATAAAATGCCTTAATTTAAAAATTTTACATGCACACATTTCACAAGGAAGAAAAATTACATTATTGTATTGCCTCGGAAATATTCTGCTTTTAATACTACACATTCTTTTTTATAGTTATTATTTCTATTTATAAAATAGATTTTTTTATCATAACGCATTTTTTAGCTTTTTTTTCTAAAAAGGGAGTGTGGCTGAATTGCCTAATTTGTTTTCAAATGAAGTTTTATTCAACTTCTAACTTTCCGACATGCACAAGTAGTGATATATCAATCGAAAGATAATAATGCAAAGAATAAGATTAAATGAAAATAAAAAAAAACGTTAGGTTTGGGATTTTTAGGGTACCAAGTCCTCTTAATACCGTGAATTACAACTAACCCTCAAATTATAAAAGAATTAACATTCAAGATAGATTTGGTAGCTATAGAAATATCGACTCGACCAAGACTGACTGGAATTGTACGAGGTATAGCATTATTACATGTTTTGCGCAGACGTCCGATAGTGTAGTCAGACTCAATCAGACGCTTGCGAGAATGCCAAATGTGATGGATATGACAGAGAGCAACATAAAGTAGACTATTTTTCAATTTCTACTATTAGTTCACTCTCTCTCATATACATATATATATATATATATATATATATATATATATATATATATACATATATATATATATATATATATATATATATATATATATATATATATATTTCAAATTTTCAATCGTTGATAAAATACTTTCTACTCATTCATTCAAGTCCAAATACATTTTTTTAAACTTGTAGTGGATGGCACTTCATGTTAATACAGTTCTTTTAAATTTTAATTCATTAATTAAATTAAAAAATGAATAAATAGTAACAAGCAAAATTATAGTCCAACAGCATTTATAGGAAGGAAAATTTTTCGTGTTGTCCCCTGTAACAAAATGGATAGCACGCTGGACTTCTTATCTGAAGGGCGGTGGTTCGAATTCCATCTGAGATGGCCTAATTTCTGAGAATGCGTGTGATTTCTTCTTTACAACACTATGCTATTTTCTTACCATAATTAAATTTAATTAATGAATAAATAATAACAAAAAATAGTCCAATACCATTTAAAGAAAGGAAAATGACAAATTGCAAGGAAAATCGCTTTCTATTTTGTCGCTTAACATTGTGATTCTGTCATATTTATATACATATTTGTATTAATTGTAACTATTTTATAAAAAGTCACTGAAGTAAATTTTTCTTTGTTGTCCTAAGTAGGAATTGACTTAAGAATGTTTTTTTTTTCATATTACTTGTTCTAATGACATTTGTACTTTTAGAAATGGATGATGGAGGAAATAAATCTTTAATTAAATATCATTTTGCAATCTGTTCCAATTTAAAAATTAGAGAAAGGAAAAATAGCATAACATTAATCCTTTTCCTTAAAAGTAATTTGCTTAAAATATATATTACTTAAAAGTAACATATACAAAATTTAATACTTATCTTGTTAATTTGCATGGTTTATAATTACGATCGTATTGTAGCTTTAGCGCCAAAGTGCATTATTATTGAATTCAATACATTATTATTTTGGGGGGAGGAGGACGCGATAAAAATTGTGATTGAAATTTGGTTCGCCAGTAGTGAAAGTTTGAGAGAAGTGCTGCCCTACAATATTATCTTTTTCTTTTGCTGAAGAAAATTAATGGCTAATGTGGTGGCTCATTTTTCTCAAAAGAAACAAACATTTCTACAATTAAATCAGTGAGTTATATTTAAATTAAATCCAATTTTTTTTAATTTGTGAATAAAATATTTTGCTGTTTTTAAGTTGATTTGATATGCATATTTTTTCAAACTTTATTTCATTAATTTTTCCTTTTAACTACAAAATGATTTCATAACAAAAAGTCTAAGGAATTGTAGAAGTTACTTTACTTTTACTTCAGATGATTAGGTCAGAAATCTCTATCGAGATAAAAAAAAAAAAAAAAAACTTGAAAAGGCGAAAAAAACACAGATGTATAAAAATATTGCCCTTTCGGTACATCACTATTACCTTAAAAACATTTTGGTCACTTAAAAAGTTTCAATTTTTGAATAAATCTTTTGACACTAGAAAATGGTTTCCTTGCAACTTATAATAACGTACATTATTCAGACTTTTTTCCTTCTACATTTGTTCAAAATTCGTATTTGTGTCTTTCTGTGCGCGCGCGCCTTTCATTTTCAATGTTTCAAAAATTCCGTACTTTTGAATAATTTTGTTGGCATTATTGCAATCCATTTTTATTCCTATTCTCCTACTAGTTTGAGGTATTTCTTGTTAGGTTTTTGCCATTGTAGCCATTTTTCGTGAAATAAGTAAAATAAATAATTATTAAAAAGACAAAATATTTAGTCTTTCAAACTTAATTATATATCTGCTTCAATACACTGAAATATTTTATTTATTATATTAGTATATGTAATAAAATGGCAACACGATACGCTTTCAAAAAATGGTTCCAAAACAACTGTTGCTGTAGCAACGATGTATTCGTATTTTAACCTCATTAGCTTATTACTCTCCAATAGAAACACACAATTTTAATTTATGGAAGATTGGAAAAGTTGAGTTTGTGCCAATTGTTTCATACATATCTTCCATTCCTTCAAGTTCTTTCTTTTTTTGTAATGGAAATATATAATTGAAAATAATATAAAGAAATATTACATTGTATTTACTAGAAAAAAATAGTTTTTATAATGTGGAATTTTGTAATAAATTCCAGGTCTTAAAGTAATTCGTATTGTAGAGTTTTATAAATATATTATGCAAAAATTAGTTTCAAATTTTCATGTATGAACTCAATATGTTATTTTCGAGCTAATTAATTTTCTAAGAAAATCGTATCAATAAAAGACGATTTTTTAAAACAATTTCTGACTTACTTCGGAATTGTTGAGTTCATAGGAAAATTATAGATACAGTGTATTTCCAGAGAGTTTATAATAATCGTAAAAAAGAAATTTGAATTTGTATGAAATCACATGATACGTCTAAACACTCGAAGAAAAAGAAAATTTAACTTTTTAAATTTTCAAGATAATTTCGATAGAAATTAAATGGAGTAAAATGTCGAGAAGATTAGCATTTACTTCAAAAATTTCTGAACGAATTTAACTAAAACATTTTTGTTGTCTTTTTAAATAAATATATATATATATATATATATATATATATATATATATATATATATATATATGTTTAAATATATATATTTAAATATATATAAATCAATCACAATTTCACAATCAATTAAAAAATTGTAATTTGTATGAATCTTATAATACTAATTCCCATTTCAAAATATAAATGGCGAATATAGAAAATTAAATTCCAACGTTTTCAAACAAAATTAAAAATTTATGAAATATCCAAGTGCAACCTCGGACTTAGGACCGATAAGTGGGGTTAAACTAGTTTAAGGGCGCCAACCTTCCTCCTATTGCAACTTGGTAAGTTATATTCCGGAAATATCCAATTCTCAAAAATTTAAAAAGCTAATACTTTAGAAATTTAACTATTCGCCATCGCATTCTGAAAGATGTTATATGATTAAAATGTTAAAAATTCTAAAACAATTAAGTGCATAATATAAGTGAACCATCGAACACCAAAGATGATGCACACACCATTAAAATAGTCGTATAGGAAGAAATAATATGTAAAACCCGAAAGTTCAAATTAAAAACCCAGTATATTCACAAATGAATAGCGTAAATCATCAAAAACTCACCCAAGAGCATCCTATCAATACTTCAATTCACAATTTCTGAACGATTTCTCATACTTCCTACAACAATCACCACTCCTATATTGCTCATAACTCCCACTAATGCCATGTCAATCCAAATGATCCATATTCTCACATTAAAGTTTTAACTATTTAGTATTAGATGCAAACCAGATTGCATGCAAAAAAGTTGTTTGATTGGTCATAAAATTTTGGGTATAAAAGTTTGATTGGTCATAAATAATTTTAAAGTGTAGTCGTGTAAATATTGATCTATGTGTGTGTAAAAATGTATCCTGTGTGTGGAATGCACATATTCTTCACAGCTGGACCACCAGCAAGCTGACTTTATGGACCTAATATTGTGTGGTGGATTTGTGCATTTCCTAAAGTCCATCGTAACCTTTCACAAATTTGCCAATTTTATGAGATTAAAAAAGATTTTTAAGAAATATTTTTGATCTATGTATTTTCTCAAGGACTTGATGGGATAATCATTCTGTATGCAACCAAATATAAATTTCTGGATGTTCTTGAATTTATCAATATCGTGTGTAGTTAAATTTTTATTTCTCATCAAAAAGTTTAAAATTATATTTCTAAATATTGATATATGTAAACAATTATTGAAGTTCAGTATCTTTATAACACTGAAGTTAAATGCTTCCTTTTTATCATAGATATTGCTATATAATTTGTTGTCAATAATATTTAAATCTAAATCTAAAAAATCGACTTTGGTCGAGTTATAATTTGTCTGTATTAATTTTAGGTATTCCGGATAAAAATGAATGCTAGGTTTAAATTACCTGCCGCGACCTGTATTAATTAAATCATCTATGTATCTTAATAAGAAGCAAGATGGTTCATTTCTTCGATTTGTTTCATAATGGTGTAAATACCGGTTAGCGAGACTATTACTGGCAGGGCCACTCTGAGGCAATCCTTTGATTTGTCTGTAAAGTTTGTTATCAAAAATAATGAAGTTCTCCTGTATTAGAAAACGAATTAGTGTATTGAACTATTCAAAACTAATGTAATCATTCAAACGATACTTCTCAAATGCATCTGAAAGTACCTGAATTATATCTTCTATTTTGATGGAGTTAAATAAATCTTCGAAATCGAATCCATGCACTGAAAATACCTCTTGTTGATCAACCTTCGTTATTACATCATTGCTGTTTTTTTATAATAGAAGTATTTTTAAATTTGTCTATTGTATCTTGTAATATGTTCTGTAAAATTCTTCCCGACTTGGATGTACAAATATTGAGCCCATTTGTTACGCTACGAAATTTGAATGGATTTTTATGAAATTTAGGAGTGTCAAAAATATTTGGGGATATTTAATTTTATTGCTAGAAATATCTAATTGTTTACAGAATGCCAATATATTCTGTTGTTAGTTTCTTTCATACTAAATTTACTTACTTCATATGCATTATTATTTTTATATGATCATTTATTAACTTACTATAGTAATATTTACATATTATTGCATAACTTCCTGGTACTTTGTCAATATAGACTATCACAAAGTGTTTTTGTAAATTTTTCTATTGGTCTTTTAATTTCTCTATAAGGAACATCTTTTTTTGCTCCAGAATTAAAATTCTCTAAGTCCCTGAGGACATAAAAACCATATTCCTTAAAGAGGCCTGAGTAGATAAATTATATTTTATTGCAACATTGAGAATAAATTTATTAATATCTTCTGATAGCAGTTTTCTTACATTTAAACTGCTATTCAAAATAGTTAATAGATAACCACACAGTGCCTTTGCACATAATTTTTCTGAACTTCTGATTTTGAACTAATATCTAAGTTGCTTGTTACTACATGCCTATGATATTCGTCCACGTATTTCCTGTAATCATTGCATCTACATACTTTGTGATCTATCACTTTCTTAATATTATTATATAGTTAAAAACTGATCTACCAATTTTTTATTATACTTGAACGCTCGCTTTATCAACTCATTTCTCACCGGGTATAAATCCAAGTGTTTCTTAAATATTTCAGAAAAATGTATCCCTTTATATGATTTTTTCATATATAGCCAAGTGCAATCTTATATATTATAAGCATTTTTAGAATCTCTCTTTATTTTTAATTTATTTGCAGCATATTTGCATAGATCCATGACCAAATGTGATCTGTGATTATCTATTAATCCAATACTTTTTAATAAATTTAAAACTATTATTATTTTCTTTTTATTAATTATAAATAAGAAATACTTTATTTGTCCAACACTGAAATTATTTTCAAAATCTTGTAATAATTTATTTAATTCCTTTTTAATTGAGTCCCTTCCTCTATTTCCTAGCTTTTTGCGTCCACCTTTTCCAACACCTTTTAGTTTTATTACTATTTTTCTACCATTATATATAGAATCCTTATCATTTTGTTTCAAAACCTGGATTAAATTTTTGTTGTTCCATATTACATTTAATTCGTAAGGATACATAGCGTTATAAACACCGATGTAAACATTTTCATACCATAATCTATTTATCTTATTTGGAACAATCTTAATAATATTCAACACAGCACCTTCAAAAACATGAATATTAAAATGCTGTATCTCTATCATACCTATATTTTTTGTTGATGTATTTTTTCTAATGTCTGATCTATGGTGATTAATTCTTAGGTTCATAGTTCCTGATGTTTGACCTATATACTTAAAGCCACAGGCACCACATGTTAATATATATATATATATATATTGTTGAATGTTTTTCAGAACTTAAATTCTGATTCTTCATTATTCTGTTCGTGTTGCATCATGGGGAAGGTTTTGCATTTTTTATCTCCTCATTTTCTGAATTTCAATTTTAAGTGATCCGAATCACTATGAAACCTGTTATGAAACTTTTCGCCATACTTTAAATAATTACATTTCGATTCATAATCCCTCCACTTCGATACATCATAGTAATTCCTTACGAAACCAGTATTCCAAATAATACGCGTTTTATATTTCCTAATGTATTGATTATCATGTACTCATAACCTCGAAAATTTCTCATTAACCAACGAACAAGAAGCTAACGTTTTTTTTATTATTTTTTTTATTTTATTTATAATATTTTTCCCATGCTGTCTCATGTTATCTGCGCCCCTTATCTTCCTCCAAATCACACTCAGGCAACTGTCTCATTATATCATATTCCATCTTAACAGAAAACATCAGACTCAATCTAATGGTAATTGATTGGCGATAGCACAAATACCATCATATTGTACCACCGAGCAATGACAATCAATATTGACAACCAAGTTGCCAGTCTTTAAAAATATACAAAACTTTAATATAATTAGGTTTGAGTTAATATATATAAAGTTCCATTCAAATTATTTTACATTCTCCTCATACATATACGTAGAAATAAACTCACAAAGTTCAATTAAAAATCACGCTCCGTGAGATATTCATATTCATGTCGAACTGCACTTCCTTCAACTGCACATGACTCGGAGACAGCATATATTTTTATAAATATGTATGTAAAAAATTAAACATTGAAAAACCATTAAATTGTACATGAAAAGTGAACATTGAAAACCCAAACAGCATAATAAGAAAATTCAAAAACACAATAGTTAATAAGTAAACAAACATAAATAAAATATATTATTAATAGCTAAAATTCTGATTCTATTAAGAATTCAAAATCAACTACATATTTTTGGTCTTAAAATTTATATTCGAATCATTAAGATATTATATACCAGTGAATTCATACATTTGTAGGCGCAAAGCTGCCCAACATATGAATGAAAAATATTTAAATATGTATAAATCAATCACAATTTCACACAATCAATTAAAAATTTAAATTATATGAATCTTATAATACTAATAAGGTTTGGATATGTTAAAAAAAATTTTTTTAATCTACATTAGTATTTTATGAGGGATTATCATTGCACAATGTCATAGAATAAATGACTTTTCAAAATAAGACTTATTGGTTAAAGTGTAGAGTAGGGGGCCCCTTGGTGAAGCCAATTTTTGGCGACTAGAATCATTCGCCAAACTACCTATAAGTAGCGATAGGTATTCCGACAGTAACGAAGCGAAGCCGAAGTACTGAAGAGCCTAATTCCTTCTGACATCCAGATAAACGTCGCCAAATCCAAAGGGCCCCTATTCTACAATTTAACCGACATTTTATATCAGGAGTATTTATGGAATTTGTTAGAAATGTGATAAAAATTCATTCCAAATATTTCTCTTCATGTTACTAGTTTTTAACTTTAGTTACTCTCTTTCCATTTTTTCGAAATTTTATTAAATGTATATAAGTATTTTTATAAAAAAATAATCATACGAAATACCAAAAGAAGTTACGAAATAAGTTTATTTCAAAAATATTTAATATATTTATGTTTCCAAATTTTGAAATTGTATCAACAATGTGAAGTTTTTATAAAATCCAAGATTATTGCGTGTATTGTAATATAATTGGAAGTATTCGTGAGAGTATTCAAAACGTTGCTATGGACTTACACTTTCCTGATCATCGAAAGGTCTGAAGAACGTTTTAATGAAGGAAGTCTTTACAAAGCTTTTAATACACAGAAAAAAATATTTAAAAATGTTTTTTATTGGAGGAGGGGGAGAAAAAGACCTAACGCGTGTGTGTGAGAGAGAGTGAGATTTGTGAATGAGTGAAACTTATTCAATCCTTTTACTCATTTAGTATATGGCTAAGTACTTTTTAAAAATAAAGTAAATGATTTTAATCTAATTTTTGGAAATAAATGAATCATTTGAAGTGGTTTTATTTCGATAAACACGCCAAAAAGAAGGTCAAGTTTAGAAGAACTTTGATAATAAAAAGATGTCACTATATGCTGTACAATCGTCAGTTTATTTTTATCAGATTTATTAAAATATTATTCAAAAAATATTTTAAATAAGAAAATTTTTAAATACATCAATGCAACTTGTTAAGAAATATTTGCAAATGTTTTAAATAGAAAATATTCTTCTTGATTCTTAAATCAAAATTTTAGGTAATCTATGCGAGCTATTTCTGTGTTATATTTCTCTTGGTGATTAATTATGTTAATGATTTAAAATAATGGAAAAATCCCATACATATGCACCCATTCTAACGCAAGCCCCGTCCGAGCTTAATTTGCAGTTTTTAATCCACTCTTTTCAAAATACGCGTTTTACTCTAAATTTCTTAAAATTCAGTATTTCACGTGAGAAAGCTTATTTTATGCAATTCTTATGTCTCTTAAGACATTGTATGTAAAAATAAAGATTTTGAACTATAAATTTTCTTTTTGGTTTAATTTTTTATAACAGAATTAAGTTTCTTAAGATTAATTAAGCTTGAATGTATTCATTTCTAACCTCCAAATTAATTGATTCTTTTTTGTTTGCCTTAGAAAGAATATATGTTTCCATAACCTTTTAGATACCTCTTGTTGGCACGTTCATTTGGGGTATTTTCAGTTGTTAGCTTACTTAAGAGTTAAGCACAAAAATTTAATTAAAATTAAACGAAGTAAATTATTTAATTAAAAATCGTAATTCATTAAAAAGACAAACTCAGGGAATATTTTAATTATACACATTGTGACATAAAATATCTTATTTTCCAGGCTTGATTCAGTTGTGCATTATATATCCTAAAGTTTTCGTACTATTGTGTTACTGTTTATAACATCTAATTAGTATATATAGCTTTTGTTTATTAAATTAGTTCAGTGATGAATCGAATTATTTAGATATTTTTATAATATCGTTTGGTGTTGTGTATAGTAACTGTTTCTGTAACTACAATTAGAAAACAAAGGAAGAAAAAGGTTCATTCTAAAAAAGAATGATAAATGTTGCCATGGCTCAAAATTAACTCCTATATTGTTTGAATTGTTGATAGTTAATGTAATATCTTGTTAAAAATCACATCAAAACTATTAATTTTAATCATTATTGTTATTTTTTTAATTAAATATGCGCAGTCAATTTGTATTAATCTAAAAATACAAATTTAAATTTCATTGTGTTTTCGCTTAGCACAACACTCCATAAAGAATTATGCCTCTAATTTTGATTATAAGCTATCAGCAGAATTTAAGGAATTCTCCTCCAGTTGCGTAGAACAGGACTGTTTTTCAAAACCTTAGGATAGAATTAGCGCCTATCCCGTGGGATATATCTTGGTGGTATCACGGTTCAACGGTACGAAGTTGGCGAAGGAAAATCAAAAGCCTTGTTTTGACTAACATTTCCGCTAGGTCGACCATTTTGAACATTGAATAAAGGATAGGGCTTGAAAGAGACAGATTTTTTTATATATATTTCTATAAGAAATAAAAAAAAGTGAAAGTAATTTGCTTGTCTAAATTCATTATGAGAAAGTGCAGTGATGTATGTTCATTTGCACATCGAGGCATATAAAAATGAGTCTCACATGTTGATTGTTTATAAGATCTATTACACTTAGAAGTGCATAAAAATAAAGGAAAGGTGCAGTTTCTCTCCTTTCTGTTATTTGCTCCATCGGTCATTTGTGTTTTTTTACGGTTGCATTACTAGTCTTCTCAGTAATCATAGCATCCTTTGTTTTGTTTTCTATTCAAGGACAAATCATACTTGATGTTACAACTCAAACTCAGGGCGCAACAGCCCATGAGGGCCAAGGCCTACTGTGCCCATCCCAGTATACGTGACCATTGGGCGCTGAGGTGCAGGAGCAGATGTCCCGATGAGGTGGTCAGTATGAAGTGAGACCCCCAGTGTTTAAGTCTCCAAACAAGCTTGGTACTCATTTATCACCCACTACAGTAGGGATGAAAGGCTGAGTAAACCTTTCCCAGTCCGGGAATAGAATCCGGACCTGTGGTGTGGAAGCGCGATACGCTACCACTCGACCACTGGGCCTTTTGTACTTGATATTACTGAAAAGAAAAGAAACTGAGTTATTGAAAGTCATTTTTAAATCAAGCGGAATAAAATATCTTATATACAGCAGATGTAAACTCATTTGAAAACAGACCTTTAATAATATTTAAACCACTTTAAGTACTATTTGAATACATTAAAATGCTAAGTCAGAATTTAGACAGGAGACATCTAAAATATTGTTTAAAAAGAAAGCCATTATTGTGCAATAAGTTTTTATATCCGTGATAATTGCTGTTGCGATCTTAAAAGAATGTTACTTAAGCAATTTGTTTGCTAAGTGGGGGGGGTATTTCAAATTCTTTAAAAATTTTATATTAATAGAAAATACTCAAAATGTCCCAATAGTTATTATTGAACATTAGACGCAAGCTTCTGTTTCTGGAACAGAAATAAAGGGCATTAATGAAGATGTAGTTTCAAATTCACCAAAAAAAATTAACTGATCTTTTGGGATTATTATAAATATTTGATAGAGAATTATACACATATCAGTGGAATCAGTGGCGTAACGGAGAATATCAGCCACCCCTGCAAAGTCATGTTTGGGGCCCCAAAACACAAATGCGTACTTGACGTCAGTCGAGCTTTGGTCCCTTAGAATCCCTGCCCCCTGCCCCATTTCCAGGGTGTACGTTACACCAACACCTTTGAGTGGAATACTAGGATTTCTTTCATAAAAGGGGGGGATAGCTAAGTTTTAAAAAATGTAGAGACGAAAGCACATAAGCGTAATCTTTATGGTAAAAATTGCAAATCTCTTGATCCATGGGGGCGAGCTCTTGGTCCAACCGTCTTGGTCCAAGAGCTCTTAAAATGTTCAAGATCATGATCACATGTATGTGATTTCGCGTTTCTCCCTTCAGAGCTCACGATTGACATCGCTTTTCCCGTTCTGAGGTCCGTGATCGCACCAGTGTGATCTGAGTTTAAAAGGTATGGAATGTGGAATGATTATTAACTATAAATTTTTATATATATATATAGACATATTTCATTACAGTAATGATTTTATATGAACCTTTAAATGAAGTTAGGCTTAATAGAAAACACTGCGTGGTCCTGAACGTGTTAGACACAAACCTTGTGTATGGCACTGGTATACGAAATTTGTATTAATGTATTCTTAAAGCTGTTGAACGTTTTTAATATGCCAATTCTTAATTATTTATATTGATGTTAATTGTCTATTATTATATTACATACCCCCTCCCTCCCAGAAGAATAGTTAACATTTTTAATTTTTTTTAACAGGAAAATTTTAAATAATACATAGATACTATTTTTTGAATTTATGTTTTAAAAATCTACTAACAATTATATTGTTTATATATAGCATTAAATCTTTCTGAAATAAAAATTTTAATATAATAATATTTTTGCTTTTTATTTGTCTTTATTTCCCTTTTTTTTAATCAGAATACTTTTTAGCATCTGATTGTTTTTAAAATCTCAAGAGTAAATTTATAATTGGGCATTTTTTAGTTTAATTTTCCTTATAAAAAGGGGAAACGCAAGATATTTTAATCATCAAATTGCCATCTTTTGGTAGTAGTTAATATTTTTGTTACGGTTATATAAATTGTAAATCTTTTTTTCTCGTAGTTGTTTTTCTTTGCCTTCGCTAATTTAAAATATATTTTTTGGTAGGAAATATTTTTTGTCTTGTATTCGTACGTAAAAACCATTAAGAAGTTAGTAATAAGCTTCTAACTTATAACTATAACATAGCTTTAACTCTAATAATACTTAATGTATTTATGTATTTTATATACATTATTCTTTTTAGAAACAATATTATTTAAAATATTCACAATGTATTTTCTAATTTGTAATTATTTTCGAAATTTTAAAAAAAAAAAAAAGTGAACAGTTAATTTATTTAATTAATATTTAATATTATAAATGGGATATGACTTCGACAATTTTTATAACGTATATTTGGACTACCTAATAAGTTGTATAGCGTTATACTTAAGTGAAATGAATTAAGTTAAGGTAACATAATCCGTTTTAAATGGAAGTGTATAAAATAATAGTACTTAAGAGTGTTTTTCTCCCTTTTTCTGAGATTATGAGAACTAACTATTTTAAGCAGCATTTTCAACCTGTGAGGCGTCCCCCTTGGGCAGTTTTGGAGCAAGAATATTCAAAAGTAGAAAACAAAAGAAAAGTTATTAATTTGCTGAAAGTAAACAAACAAAATACTTTCTGATATAATAAAATATAAAATAAATATTTATACACTGATATAATACACTTATAAATGTATAAGTACTGTACAATGCTTTTTATTATTAATTTAACAATACTAAGAACAAGCTAGATAAATACCAGTGACCCCATTGGCTTGTATTAACACTTATCTTGATAATTTGTACGGTTTATAATTAATTCCTTAACTGCCGATTAAAAGTTACGCGATTTGTTCTCCAATGCCACCGTTTACCACGTTGATGCGTGTATTTTGATGTTTTGGGGGGAGGGAGAAGAGAAAAGGAAAAATAAGCAAATCCTTCTCAAAACACTTTCAAGGTCTTTTTATTACATTCCAAAGCCTTCGGTATAATTTTATGCATAGCAGTGCACAGAAAAGATCATACTTTGGAAAGACTATACATACATCCAGAAAATTTGTGACGGGCTCACGCGTCTTTTCTTTAACATGTCCTTTGGGTTCTTTGGGCCAGAATGAATGGCAACTCTTTTCCAACCAAATCCAAGAAGTGGAGTGTGAATGAAAATGCAAATTAACAAGCTTTTAAATATCGGAACTTAGAGTAAGCGAGATGGCAATTTGTGGCAGTTGATGGCAAGTAGAGGAATGTTAATATAGTTCGTGGTTCAAGTTTGGATAAGGTTACGTGGCGGTGATTAGAAGTTTTAAATGATAAAGATATAGAGAACCAAGGTGCATACCAGTGCACGCAAGTAAATACAAGATTGCCTTAATGATATTAGTGATTGATTCTTCAGACTGCAACAAGGTAGGAGTGACTATTTAATATTAGAATCAGTGATTGTATTAGAATTGAATTTAGGTGATTCAGTTATTGATAGTGGTCCGAGTGAGGTTAAGTCGTTATTATCTATATATTTTGGGTATTGCGTATTTTGCCATCGTAGATTTTCTCACATTAATTATAATTTAATTTATTAGAAGTTTAAGTTGAAAATCTTAATAAAGATATATTAAGATTATGTATGCCTCTAGTTCTTCCGTTAATCCTACGCCTCTAGCTCACACTGATACTCCGAGATATATTCTCCCAAGGGGTATATCACAAATTAATGCGATGGCTTAGTGAGACGTTTTTATACGTCGATGGCACATAAGAAGTTAAAGTCCCATTGAGCTTTAGTGTCAAGGTATAGTATTATTAAATTCAATACATTGTTATTGTATGGAGGGGTTGCGATAAAAATAACGATTGAATATTGATGAAAAGTTTGAGAATCACTGCTTTTAAGAAATGAAATTTCATACTCATCAGGGTTGAATACATATTTTTTGCATTCTACTCGTTTCTCATTCCAAATTGAATTTTTATCCTTTGTTATAAGTTTATCAATTTGCCTATATTCACAATAAACGTATCACTCAAAAAGATGAAACATGCCGGAAGAAATGTATATTTTTCTATACTTCATAACTGCCATGGTAGCCTAGTGGTTATGATCACGGTTTCATACATGACGTATCATATAAGTTCAAGCTCTAGTGCCAATAAAAATCCACTGTATAAAAAGACTGATGCCCGTTATATCTGTCATGGCTTAATATCCTCCCATTGGCGTACTTCCATCGTTCTTGAGGAGGAGGGTGTCAGCTCAGGAATCGTCCTCGTTACTTGACGAGGCTCAAAATTACGAGGTCCGTCGCCAATAGCCCTCGTGATCCGTCATATTGTGACGTTAATAAACATTCACTGACTCTGACAATATTGTAAAAATTATAGAATTTATAAAAAGAAGTGTGTATCGGATTTCGATTAATTTCATTATTTCAGACATTTGATTGATTGTATATGATTTTATTCATCTCTGATACCGTCTGTTTTTTCCATATGTAAGCAATAATTAATTTTTATTCATCCAGTATTCTGTGGATCTTATTCATTGAAAATTATGAAAAATGCTAATTTGTACAGACGATGCAAAGTTGCACAGAAAGAAATCAATGACGATGTAAGTAATATATACATGTATAATTAAATTTCACAAGAAAAGTCTACTTCCCATTGAACTTTTATTTTCCCATCGTACGTATTTGCCTACAAAATTAAGCAGCTGATATACTTTCTCCGAAAGATTAATCCATACTTCAAATTCCAATACAATCTCCTTTCCTTTTTTGGTTATACACTGCTGGACAATTGCTAAGGACGGATCACAAATTGCTATGTAGCATAACATTAAGCGAGACATGAGGCCTAGTAGGATAAAATGTAGTTGCTACACTGTTCAGACATTAGAATAAAGAATATTTATTGTTCTGGAAAGTACAAAAGCTGTGAAACATCTGAAAGAAAAAAAAATGTTCATTTGATCTGCGTATGGAGAAATGGAACAATGCATCTAAAAGTCAGCAGGCACCGTAAAGAAAGGTATCAGTACGGTATATGTCCACCATGGAGTGTGATGCAACATTCCACCCGTCGTACCATACTTTGCACAACATTATCCAGCAGCTGTTGAGGCAATTTATCCCATTCCTCTGTGAGTGCACGGATGAGGGTGTTCTTGTTTGTCGGAGGATAGTTTCGACCAGCAACTTGCCTCCCCAAAGCATCCCACACATTTTCAATGGGGTTTAGATCTGGAGAACGCGCTGGCCGTACGAGACGTTGAATACCCTCGCTGTCTAGACAATCCTGAACAGCGAGTGTTCGATGACATGTTGCGTTGTCGTCCATAAAAACAAATTTATCACCGACAGCACCACGGAAAAGACGAACATGAGGAAGTAGAACTTCATCAATGTATCGTTGGCCCGTCATAGTCCCATTCGCAACCACATGTAGGCGCGTGCGGCCATTGACCATGATGCCGGCCCACACCATGATACTGCATGTCGGATATCAGTCCTTTTCCTGGATATTTTCTGGACGATAAGCAGTACCACTCTCACGCCAGATCGGTTGGCGTCTACAATCTGATGACAGACTGAACCTACTCTCATCTGAGAATAGTACGCATGCCCAGTCCTGTTCAGTCCAATTGTGATGCTCACGACACCATTGCAAACGGGCAGTACGGTGCTGTCTGGTCAATGGGACACACACAACAGGTCTGCGTGCGTATAGTCCTCCTCCCGTCAAACGTCTGGCAACAGTTTTTCGGGAGATCTGCTTTCCTGAGGCAGCAAGAAACTGATTTGCCACCTGCTGAGCTGTGGTGCGCCTGTTACTTTTTGCTGATAGGACGATATATCTGTCTTCTGCAGGCGTCGTACTTCTAACACGACCTCCCCCGAGCCGTCTACTACACATTCCAGTAGTTTTAAATGACTTCCACAGCCGTGAAACAACGCTGTGAGCGATGTCGAACTCCCTGGCAACATCTGTTATTTTTCGCCCTTCTTCGATCTTTCCAATAATTCGGCCACGCATAAAATCATCTATGTGATGTCGGGAAGACATGCCAAAAATTTTAATGTCATCTATTAAATCTTTCCTGTAAAACTTTGACTTGAAACAACAACTGTCCACACGCGTCAAAACCATTAAAGCTCTTATGAACGCTATCACGTGATGAACAGACGTGGGAAAAAAATTTGCATACTCATACTTCTTACTAATATCCCGCACTTATTCTAATTTTCCACATTTTGCTTCCTTTCATTTTGTGGTTGCTATGGATGATAGTGTTATCCGTCCTTAGCAGTTGTCCAGCAGTGTACGAGGTGTGTAAATTAAATAATGAGACTGATTTTTTTTCACTTGCTTATTCCAATAAACTTACAATTCAACATTGTCTCCTTCAAAGTAACTGCCTTCTGAAGCCACACAGCGCTGGAGACGTTTCTTCTACTCCTCATAGCATTGGTGGAACTCGGATATTGGAATAACCTTCAGCTGGTCGGTTACAACCGTTTGAATGTTTTCCAGTGTCCTAAAATGATGTCCCTTGAGGTGAATCTTCAATTTCGGAAAGAGGAAAAAGTCACAAGGACTAAAGTTGGACGAATAAGGGGACTGAGAAACAACAGGAATGTTCTTACTGGCTAAGAAACGGTTCACTGAGAAAGGTTTTTCGGGACCATTTTGGCGCAGATCTTTCTCATCTTGAATTCATTGGATAAAATCTGATGAACGGTGGTGTGATTCAAATTCAACTCTTCCCCAATCATTCTGACTGTCAAGCGACGATCTGAACGCACAAGATCCCGGACTCTAACGACATTTTCAGCGGTTTTTGAAACTGAGGGCCTTCCGCTGCGAGGTTCATCTTCAATTGACTTTTTCCTTCTGAAAATGCCTTAAACCACCGAAAAAACATAACCATTTAAAACACTGTCTTCGTAGGCTAGCTGAAGTTTTGCAAATGTTTCTGTTGCGTTGAGTCCAAGTCTGAAGCAAAACTTGATAGCACATCGTTGTTCGTTCAGAAAACACAAGAAAAATCTGTTTCACTAAGCAAATCACTACAGACTCAGCGACTTCAAACTCATACTGATGATGCATCACATGTTTTCCTACCTCCTTTCCATGTCTCACTTCCCCAGTGTTGCCAGATCAAACAGTACGCTACCAGTCTCATTACTTAATTTACATACCTCGTAAGCCGTGATTTCTCGTGCGTTACTTTCCGTTTGAAACCTAAACTAAAAGATGATGGTTTAGCAGTTATTGAAATAAATATATATTCCAAATCAGGGATAATATGAGTCGGTTTGTATTGCTAAAAATTGTTGAAAGTAGTTTTCATGAATGACCATACACTGTTTTCCGAACAGTTTCCATGCTTCCAAAGAAACGCAGATACACATAACATGAAAAATGGTTTAAAAAGGAAATATTCTAGCACTTTTTTAGAAAAACTTTGAATGGAGTATCAGGTAACGGCTGTTTATTTGATCGTGGTTCAAAAATACGAAGATTTTTACCGTAAGCCCTCATATTGCTTTTTGAGCACAACGTTAATAACCAATCAATTAATAATTACGTGGTGAAGCTGATAATTATGAATTTTATGAAACTATTATTATACTCAGGAATTCAAAATTTAATGAGTGGTTTCAGTAGCTTTGAGTTTTTCATCATGCGAACGTGTCCCGCGTGTCATGATTTCAAGCCCTTGTGCCAATGAATAACCTCAGTGTAGAGGAACTGATGCATGGTAAATCTGTTGAGGCTAGAGAGGTTTGTGCCAGGTCAGGTGTCATCCTCGTTACTTGACTTCGATCAAAAATTTCGAGATTTGTCGCCAATAGCCTTCGTGTGGTTTTATGGTGCGATGTTAACAAGACACACACTCAACCAAAATTTATTGAGAGAAAATTTAAGGCTATCAGTTATACAGTTTTTTTTAATTCATGAAAATAGTGTGGTAAACTTACTCACCTTTTGTTAACCCTTGTGGCAACGGTAGCCTCGTGGTCAAGGTTTCGGATCGTGGCTGGCTTGTCACGAGTTCGATCCCAATACCCTTAAAGACCCGCCGTGTAGGGGAGCGATACACGTTAAACCTGTCAAGAGCTCAAACGTCCTCCCTTTTGTGTGGTGTGTTAGTTAGGAGAGGGGGGTTGCCAACTCAGGTATCGTCCTCGTCACTTGATTATGGTTCAAAATTACGAGATCCGTCGCCCAAAGTCCTAGTATAGCTGAACAGTGCAACGTTAATATTCACTCACTCACTTTATTAACCTTCATTGTTTTAAAATTTTTTTAATTAATGCTTCAAAATGAATTCGACACATTAGAATAAAAAGAAACAAATGATGGAGGAAAGTTCTTTTCTTTTTTCCCTATTCCAAAGTGTTTCTATATATATCTTAATGATTACTTAGTGGTTACAACCTTTCAAATTTTTTTAAATTTAAATAAAAAATACATTCAGAAACTGTTATTATTCTTTACTCTTTAAATTAAATCATACTGCTTTGTAACTAATAAATTTTTAATTTAAGAACTAAAAAGATAAAATTAAAGATTTCTGATCGGATGAGATAGAACACTTATTCATGAATTCAGAATGTTTAGTAGACGACAGTATTAAAAAAAAACAAAACATTGAAATATCTAATTAAAATTTTTAATTTTCATAAAATCTAGGTAAAATCATATCTATCTTTATGTAACACACGCACTCATTAAATTTGTTTTAAAAACTTTTATAATTTCCTGAATTATCAGAGTAATTTGTCATTTTTCATTTATGTCAAATGTAATTCAAATAATTTCAATTTAAAAAATATATTTTTTTGAAAAAAAAATTCAATTTTTTAAAAAAATATATAATATTAAATTTCACAAATAGGTATTTTAATTCAATTATTAATTGAGCCAAAAGGATTCAAATAATACTATGTAATAAAAATTTCATCTTTAGAATGATTGTTAAAATGATAAATAGGATTACAAATCTTTAATCCCCTTAAAATGATGAATTAGAAAAAGAATTTTTAAATATGTTTCGAAAGAAACGTCATATAGTAATTCACTTTTTTTCGTATTGAGGTAAAAAATGTTTTTTCTGTATTATGAGTTTCATTCTCAAAATAACATTTATGAAATAAATAAATAAAATATATTTTAAATAAACCTCACAAGTGTTATTTTTAACCTAAGAGAATTATAAAGATTGCCATTTCTATGCCTTTTTTAAAACAACACTTTTTTTCAAGAAAAAATATATTCTGGAACACATTTTGCGTTCCGAAATGGAATATACCATACTATGCAAAAAAAGGGAGGATGGGGGCGTCATCAAACAAAATATTTCCAACCTCTGCTGCATCGACTGAAACTAAACTTTTCTTTTTTCTTTTTTTTTTTACTTTCACCAAAAAGAATGGAAAATCTATGTTCGCCATTTCCATTCTTTCGAAACAAAAAGAGGGTAAAAGGAACAAATAAAAGAGCAATAAAGATTCAAGGAACAAATCCTGGGAAACAACAGCAAAAATATTCCATCGGAGTTGTTGACCGTAGTCTTTTGATTCGGGTTATGGTCAAAAGCAGTATATATAAACTCCCCTGGTGTAAACTTCGCGCCGAATCTGGGAGAATAATATGCATACCTTCTGTGTTTCATGCTCCTTTGGAATACTTTGAGCAGGTGACTGGTTCCCATGACAACGTAGAGAGAGAGAGAGATGGTTGAAGAGAGAGAGAAGTAACGGCTGTCGTCCTGCGCATGTGCGGTAGGCAATGAGGGAAATTCTAAAACGGTTGGATTTTTTTATCTTTTACTATCATTCTATAAGAGGTATTTCTTAAGAATAAAGTAAATACTTTCTGATGGATATTCATATGCTTGGAAAACAAATTTATGAAAATAAATTCTAAAAAAATAATGATTATTAATTATTTAATGTTTTTTTTTACTGTCAAGAAATGTGATAGAATTACAGAATATATGTAACATATAAAAAGAGCAATGGGGACAGCTACAGTTAACGGTGTCTCAAACATGTTTAAATTTATGAACTAGCACCAAAAAATAATAAATGAGTGCAATAGTGCATCTTTTCTAAAAGTATCAGGCAGAGTTAAAAATTTATAGTTAATATTTCTTTCATTGGTTCTAAAAACAATAAGAAGAAAACACTGCTTATTTCAAAATTTAAAATACAATTTTGTATTACTTAAGGAAAGATAAAATGAATCATCACAACGTAATTGCTAATTTTTTTATCTTCATGTTACACATATTACTAAAAATAATGCTTCATAAATCAAATATAATTTTAAGTGCTTCGGGCAAATTTTATAATTCAACTAAAATCCATAATTTCATATACTTTGCAAATATGAATAATATTTTTAACTGAAAAGAATAATTACCAGGCATAGAATTGATTTAAGACAAAATAGAAATTTTAAGCATTAAAAAACTAAATACAAAATATTTGAATGAAATATTTAAATTATGAATCTCAAAATTTCTTTCACATATTAAAGTCAATAGCTGTTGGCTTACTTCACTTTTGAAAAGGTTTAAAATAATAGAAAGGGTAATTTTCCCTTTTGTATAAAAAATTCTTAAATGGTTATATAAGAATCCGTGTATATTTATAAACGCATGCGTTTGCTGAATATTTCAAAACAATTAAGAGATGTAATAATTTTGAATAAATTCTGAAATCCAAATGTACTTTCAGTTTGATTAATATAAGTATTTTTCTCTAAACATGCACAATTTTTGCATATAATAAAACTAGAGAAAATCGTGTCATTTCTTGGGGGAAACAGGAATTTCAATAAATGATATATTTCCTCTGATTGAACACTATATGGAACTTCTATAAGGGGCATTCAAATGAAACCAGGCCACTATAGTGGAAAGTAGCGGTAATGATTTTATTAACTGAAAAATGTAGATATACATTATACACAGTACACATATTCAAAAATAATCTCCAAAACTGTTGACACATTTACCATACAGGAAAACAACGCTATTGGACAAAATGCCTGAGCGTTTCGACTTGATGGCTCATCTAAGGTTCTGCAAAGTGGCTTGATAACGCTGGACATTCATGATGGTTCCCAGTTGTAGAAATTCGGCAAGAAATAACCCCTTGTGGTGAAAAAGGACATCATGGCCTTACCAAAGTATTTCTCAAACTGTGGGGCGCACCCCCCTTGGAGGGTGTGAGAACTCTACAAGGGGGGCGCGAACCTATTGAAAAGTCGAGAACAAAAGATTATTTAAAAAAATTATTAATTTACTGAAAGTAAACAAACAAAAATACATTCTGACATTATAAAAATTAAAATACGCATTTACACTGATATATTACACTTATAAATATATCAGAGCAACACAATGTATTTTATAATTAGTTAAACAATTCTAAGTTAAAAACAAGTTTATTAATTACCAGTGACCCCATGGGTTTGTCATATATAATTTATAACAAAAATTAACACTTATCTTAATAATTTTTGTGCGGTTTATAATTAAACCTTGACTGCCGATCATAAGTTTCGTGATTCGCTTCCCGATTCCAACCGTTTTTCACTTAGGCACGCGTATGTGATGTATTGGGGGAAGGGGGAGGAATAAAGGAGCAAAAATAATCTGGAGTAAGTAAATCCTTTGCAAATATTGTCAAGGTCCTTTTATTGCATTCCAAAGTCTTGGAATAGTTTTACGGACAGCAATGGACAGAAAAAATCGACTTCGGAAAGACGTATATATACGTCTGGAGAAATAAAGACTTTGGCTTAAAGAGAGGTTTATATACACGGAGAGAGGGGGGAGGTTAAGAGGTTAAAGTCGTATCGTAGTTTTAGTGTCAAAGTATAGTAATATTGAATTCAGTACATTGTTATTGTATGGGGGGGGGCGCGATGAAAATAATGGATCGCGAGTATTGCAACTTTGAGAAGCACTGCCTTATCAGAACTGGTGTGCACAACCTTTGATTTCTTGGTGAAGTAGCACGTTTTTCCACTGCTTGCTATGACGTTTGCTTTCCGGTTCAAAATGATGATGGTAACCCCATGTTTCATCCCCAGTGACAATTTGCGATAGAAAGCCGTATCCCTCGTGATAACGTTGCAGATGACTCAAAGACAGCGCAATTCGAGTATTACGCTGTTCAGTGGTCAGTTGGTTGGAAAACCACTGCTCACAAACTTTTCTAAAGTTCAAGTGTTGATGTATTATGGTGTGAATGGTGCTCACACTAATACCCAATAACCGATGGATCTCATCCATGGTATTTCTTCGGTTGTCCAAGACTAAGGTATTCACTTCCGCAATCATTTCTGATGTGATGACACAATGAGCCTGTCCAGGTCGAACATTGTCTTCCAAGAAATCTTTTGCTCCATTCCACCACGCTTTAATGACACAGACTGTACTCACCGTACATAGACTCCATCCGTCAATGCATTTCATGACCTCGAACTCCTTCCGCCACTAAAAATTGCATCACTCCTCGTAGCTCCTTCTTACTCGTTTACATGTTCAGTAGTGGACGATAGCTTGTGTTACCACCTTCTCTTCGGCATGAAACCACACAGTCACTATGAAACGTCAAACGTTGCGCCTGCGTCAGTATCTCTACCGAAACATAGTGCCACCATACAATCAGTTACGTGGTGCCACCTTACGTGTAATGCAGTGTTTCTCAAACTTTCAATACTGGCGACCCAATTTTCAATCAGAATTTTCATCTCGCCCCCCTGTACAACAATAATGTATTTACTGCAATAAAAATGCACTTTGAGAGAGAGACGCTAAAGTTACAATACGATCTTAATTATAAACCGTACAAATTAATACGATAAGTATATTAAATTTTGTGTATATGTAACTTTTTAGTAATATATATATATATTAAGAAAATTACTTAATATATATATATATATTACTTACTTATTATTATGTTATTTTTCTTTCTCTAATTTTTAAATTGGAACAGATCGTAAAATGATATATTTAATTAAAGATTTATTTAATTCAGCATCCATTTCTCAAAGTAAAAATGTCATTAGAAAAATAATCTAGTCTATGTTGCTCTCTATCATATCCATCACATCTGGCATTATAGAGAAACGTTTGCGTGAGTCTGGGTAACCTATCGGACGTCTGCGCAAAACATTTAAAAATGCTTTTCCTTGTACAATTCCAGTCAGTTTTGGTCGACTCGATACTCCTATAACTACCGAATCTAGCTTGCATGTGCATTTTTTTAAATTTACACGTTAATTGTAATTCACGGTAATTAAGTATTTACGGCAGTAGATTAAAACAAAATCATACATACATTTTGAAGTCGTAAGCAAACATTCGATGATAATAAAAAATCCACAAGTACACAGACGAGCATGGTTCCGAAAATTAAATCAAGACGATATTCTCAAAATTACTTAAATTTTGGATTTCCACTACTGAAGTAAATGATGGGGGGAAAAAAGCCCCAGTTCGTTATGTGTTAAAACTTATAAATCTGAAGAACAACAAGTAAAAGTTGTTTTTAAAACCATGTAAAATTATTTAGCAATGTTGGCAAAGAATTTTAAAAAGTATTTTTTGGACGAGGACAACTTGGTAGCAAGTTACGAGTGGATTAGGGATCTATTTCAAGATACTTCAGAAGGGCTCTCAACTTCCGAAGAAGAAATCTTCATAGATTTCACATCGAGTGAAAAATTAAAAGGCAATTTTGTAGCAAATCGCTCTTTGAATTTTGTTTAGAGGTGAATGAGGAATTATCTGTACTGAAAACAAAAGCACTTTGTATACTATTACCATTTTCAACATCCTACCTTTGTTATACCGGATTTTCTGCGGTGGATGCTTTGAAGACAAAATATAGACCTCAGCTAAATATAGAAAAATTACTCAAAGTGTCAATTTCTGATATTAAAACCTTCCTTTGAAAAACTTTCCTCTACAAGACAAGCCCATGGAAGTCCCTAATAATTATTAAACTTTTTCTTAATTTAGTAATAAGAAATTATTTATAAAATATCTTCTTCAGTACTGATACATTAAACGTATACTGGCTGAAGCACCGACTCTTCGCACGAGTTCATTTTTTTAAAAAAATAAAACATTATTCTTGATATAATAGCTGAACTGTAAGAAGAGTAAAAGTGCGTACACGACATTGTATACCAAAATGTAAAATGATTTTTTTTAGATAAATGCTATAATTGTAAATAACTGTTTAAAAGAACTATAATTTTAAACCTCACAGAATTAGCATTTAGAATTAATGTTTAATAATGAAAAAAAACATAAAATTCCGATGAAGAATAATTGTGTTACATTTAACAATTAAAGCGAGAAGACTTCAAAATGTTTTAACTCGGGAGCAGGCGCGTATTCGATACTAACGCTAATGGTAGTGTGGGGGGGACTCAGTCACCCCACTCATTTGTTTATAATTATTTTTACTGTACACGAGATACAAATCGAAATTCCAGTGAATAATTTAATTTATAGAAAGTATACTTACCTTCTTTCAAGGACTATTCAATTTTTTGATGATTTGAGAAAAAATCCAATAAACTGAACTAAAATGATTCAAAAGTACAAGACCATAATAAAGAACGCAAATCAGACACTTTTCAATTATCCTACAGAAATGTTAAACCAATCAATTCTTTTCCAAATATCGCAAAACTCAATTATTTACAATTTCCCTAAGCGAAAAGCAAACGCATAAAAGATGGGACGGAACTAATATTGAACTAACCATACCACAAGTTGGAAGTTCAATCAAATGATTAGCAAATGTATTATGCAGCCTGGCTGAAAAGTGAATCATGTCTTCCTTTTCTTTTTCTACAACTTTCTACAGTATTTCAATAATAATTACAGTGATGAATTCTTTATCTTCTTAGAATTTTTTTCAAGGTCTGGGTTTCGTTTTTTCTTTTAACGAGTAATATTTTATGTTAAAACGTAATAAAAAAATCTCTCATTGAAGAATTACACCCAATTAAACAAAACGTTTTTTTTCTCTTTAATTTGGTTTTGGGATCAAAGATAGCTATTTGATGACGGAAAAAAGCCAGATGATAAACATAAATTATGTCAGTGTTATTGTGTGTATTTTTTTTATCATGGAAGAAAGCATTTTGTTTTACTTCTCTTTCCGGTTATTTTTTTAAAAAAAATCTTTAAATTTTCCATATGTTCGCGCCCCCTGGGGGCGCGCCCCACACTTTGAGAAACAATGGTGTAATGCAAAGTTAGACGCACTGACCGGGTTTCATTTGAATGAACCTAATATGAAAATATACAATCAATACGTTTATCCAGAAGAAACTGGTATCAGCTATCTGTTCCATTTGGTCTGGTTTTTTACGAGGCCAATCAACCCATTTTCTGTCATCACTACTCCAGTATGAAGAAGGGAGAGAATTCATTTCACACGCAGACACAAAATTCACTAAACAGGGTGCACCGTGGTTGAAAAGTGTGTGCGTTGGACTCATCAGTACAACTGTTAAGAATTCCCTAACAAAATTCTCATTGTAATTGCCAAAGGTCATCTGAACGTTCATGTAGATAGAAAATCTGTTTTCTTTCTTTTGTTTAGACACAGTAATTCCGAATTTAGCTTATACCGCTTTAAAGGTGTCAAGGCCTCTTATAATACCCAAAACAATAAATCTGTTTTTCTTAAAAACTCATCCCAGTATTGATGCTTCTTATTTAACCCTTCAGAACCAGGTGATTTTTACAGTTAAGCCTAATTTCATTTAAAAATTCATAAAATATTCTCAAATTTATAGTTTATAACCATTCCAAATTCCAAATTAAAATCACACTGATATGATTAAGAGCCTCAGATTGGGCAGAACACAATCTCAAATATGACACCGTGCTCCCTGAAGGGATCACATATGTGTGATCATGCTCCTGATTGGGTAAATTAATGTCTGTGTTTATGACATTATAACAATGATTGAGTCTGAAGAAGCAATAAAAAGCTTTATGCATTTACAATACACAAGTATTTACGTGAAAAGAGCATAACTTCCACAGCACCCATTCAGTTGAGTTAACTAGTGGGGTGGAGAATGTGGGTTTCAAAAGATTGACGAAGTAGTACAGCAGAGTGTGCCACTTGACCACGTGGGAAGGTGGCCAGGTGATTTCTATTTAAAACTAGCTCCCCACTATCAGCTCCTTTTATTATGTGCGGCACAAAATGACTCGTGTGAACGAGCCCTTAGAGGACAATGTACCAGTTTTGTGACGGATCTTTATGCGACCTTCAAACTAATCCTTTTGGGAAATCTTTGGGCTATCAGTTCGTGTTATTCCCAACCAGCCCTTCGTAAGAAGAGAATCGTGATATGTAAATTAACTCACCAAAAATAGGCGAGGTTTTCTAGCTTTAGGAGTAGAAGGAGCGGATAGATATATATAAAGGGTGTTATTTATAGAGGTATAGAACTTTAAATTGCAATAAAACAACGATGTATTATTTCATTGACATGAATTTTTTTTTATTCGAAACATAATCTTGTGGCATTACATTTTAAATATGATTCTGGCCACGGATGGCTCGGATGTAGTCCAATCTGGACGTTCAATTTTCGATGACTTTTTCCAACATTTGTGGCCGTATATCGGCAATAACTCGGCGAATGTTGTCTTCCAAATGGGCAAGCGTTTGTGGCTTATCCGCATAGACCAATGACTTTACAAAGCCCTACAAAAAATAGTCTAGCGGTGTTAAATCACAAGATCTTGGAGGCCAATTCACAGGTCCAAAACGTGAAATTAGGCGGTCACCCAACGTGTCTTTCAATAAATCGATTGTGGCACGAGCTGTGTGACATGTTGCGCCGTCTTGTTGGAACCACAGCTCCTGGACATCATGATTGTTCAATTCAGGAATGAAAAAGTTAGTAATCATGGCTCTATACCGATCACCATTGACTGTAACGTTGTGGCCTTCATCGTTTTTGAAGAAGGATTCCACCAACCCATAAAGCGCACCAAACAGTCAGTTTTTCTGGATCTAACGGTGTTTCGACATACACTTGTGGATTAGCTTCACTCCAAATGCGGCAGTTTTGTTTGTTGACGTAGCCATTCAACCAGAAGTGCGCTTCATCGCTCAACAAAATTCGCTTATGAAAATCGACCATTATTTTCGAAATAAAATTGCACAATTTGAAAGCGTTGTTCAGGCGTGAGTCTATTCATGATGAATTGCCAAACCAAACTGAGAATAAATCACTTGACAGCTGTTAAATCGGTCGCCATCTTGGAAAGTAATGCCAACTTAAACTTCTATACCTGAAAACACTCTGTATATACTCTGGACAGGTGAGATTGTCATTAAAGGTATAATACTTGAGCTATAGAGCTTTGAGTATTAATAGAAGAAAATCTTAAAGTGACGATTGTTCACTAAGATTGAATTAAGGTTAGATTGATTCATATAAAAAGTTATATTTTGAATTAAATGAAGGGTTCAGTTTGTCAGCCGACTAATCGTTTGCGTGTTATTGTCGTTGTTCCACTTCACGATTTTTATTGAGACATTCTCTTAAAATTATTAGCTGAAATTGTCTGTTCTTAGTGTTGAAAAAATAGATTAGATTTGAATTATGTTGAGTTTTTTCCCCTTCCCCCTGCACATCTGGGACTTGTCGAGAGAGGCAGGGGTCTCTTATAATTTTTGTGAAATTTCTTAAGAGTAAAGTGGGTATTGACGGTTTCTTTCGTCTCTTTTGAATTTCACACATGTGTCGGATTCAATTCATATTTGAGAAATGTGCAGTTCAATGTTTTGGGTACTTATCTTCATTGAAAACATTTCAAGAGCTTCCTCCTTCAAGTAAGATAAAAATGCGATTCCTTAGTCAAGATAAAAAAAAATCGCTTACTTTATCCCTTGGTAAAAAGGATTTTATGGTTACGGAACCCCGATCAGCCTGATTTTCTAGGGCGGCAAACAGGGGTAATGAGTCTACCAAATATTTACAATTGATCTTTTTTTTCGACCCGTCATTTATCATTCATTCCTTCTCCTCCTCCCTCCACGTTTTTTTTTTTTATTTTGCTGAGTTTTGTCTAGTTTATAAATACACCTTTTTTCGCAAATTTATTATTATTTGGCACAATTTTTCCAAATTTAGTTATCTTGCCAATTAAATAAACAGCCCAAACAACTTTTATTGAAATGAAATAAACCACTAACAAAGCATGCTGCTGCTCGCCTTTTCTCAAACGAATGAATGTATTTTTATTGCAAACAACGTAAGGAGCCCCAATACATCTGATGATCACATTCCTATATTACCGATCGTCGGTTACTTATTATTGAATATGTTGTCAATCACAAAAATACCTGCTAATATGATAACAAAATTATCATTCTTCGGAATTTTGTATTTATTCTAGAATTTATTTGTTCTGTTTCTGATTTTAAAAATTTATTTTTAAAAATTGTAAAAAAAAATATCTAAATAAAGCAGTTTTTATACGCACACAAAAACACCAGCCATCTTACCAAACACTCGATTCAAACGCGTTTCCAGGAGGCAGGCGCAGTTCTACAGCGTTTACTGTCTGATCCTCTCATTCCAAAAACACTTTCGGGAAGCACGTGACCGTAATCTGTTCCTCTGCCACGTTCAGCGATAAAAAGATTCCTTTGGAGACAAACGATGGTGAAAAAGAAGAGCATTTTTTGTTGCTATAAGTGAAGTAGAATAATAATGAGGTTGAAAAATACATTTTGCTCTTCAATTGCTCGATAGTGAAGAATAATAAAAAGCATATAAAGCTTTTTGAGAGAAAAATAAAACATTAAATTTTTTTTTCTTGTTTGTTTAGAAAACAAAGAAGAAAGAATGTTATGAAGGTCTGTTTTTAAGAAAAGAATGTAAATGATATATAAATACGTGTAAATGGTATCGGAAAAAGTATTTTTTTTAAATTGAAAATGGATTCAATTTTTAGTAAATAGGTGTTCTTTTGAAAACTGTTTGAACGCTTTTTCATTAAAAAACATGCATTCAAAATTGTTTCTATAATTTCTTTAAAAAAATACTTCTGAACAGTGAAAGAAGAATATTTATTTTGGTACGCTGCATTGACATTGGCAATATCTGTAATAAATAGATTTTATTATTTTGCATAAACAACGGAAAACAATCGAGAATGTAGCTGCGAAATTTTTAATTGAGAAATTCAAGTTGCCACGGGAAATGGTTTAACAAAAATACGTAATAAAATTTAGTTCGTGCATTTTGAAGTGTAACGTTTACTTTCAATCAAGTCAAATCAAGCAAATAATGGGGGCTGATTATAAACAAATATAAGAATGATGTATAAGATGTGAGAAAAATTACTTAAAAACGATGTTTTTGTTGCTTTTACTAATGCCACCTGATCAGCAAAGGCCAGATCAAGGCCCAAGAAATTCATCATGGCAAAGGGCTAATTGACGCCTGTCGTTAGCCGTAGCTTTGAACTCCATACAGGTGACGGAACAATTTAGCTCGGTTCAACCCCAATTTTGAGGATGAACATCCTGGAGGTGGTCAAGGGACTCCCACTTCTCTTCCCCTTCCACGAACCTCACGAGAGGACTTGCGGCTCGACGGGTACTTAAAGTACCCCATGCTACGAAGGCACTATGCATTTTAATACATCTATTTCTTCTCGGGATTCGAGCCTAGGCCCAACGGCACAGTAGTCAGCGTCGCTAACCGCTACACCGGATGGGCGACCCTAAAAGTAATAAGTAATGAAAAACAACAGAACATTTAGTAATAAAACTAACAGAGATAGAACTGTTTAATAATTTCTAGTACAGTAGAGTCCCCAAAACTCGGCCTGATGTGGACCTAAGGATGACCTAGGTTTTGAAAATGCTGAGTTATCGTTAATGGGATTAAAAAAGTATATATAGGAGTGTTTCCTAAGAAAATATTGCACTGCACTTGTAAGTATAGTTTGCTTGAGAATACAACAGAAAGTAAACTGCCCAAATACTCTTCAATAAAATAAAATGACGTACATTATGAAGACACAGAACATCTACTACATGAAAGTTAAAATTAAGGAATACATAGTAAACAGTAGCTTAACTGATCAGGCACATTTCAGAAAAATATTTTGTGCAGTGCTTCTCAAACTTTCAATATTTGCGACCCAATTTCCAATCATAACTTTCGTCGCGCCCCCTCCATTCAAAAATAATGTATTTATTTCAAAATTAAAGTACTAAAAGCTACATGCTAAAGCTACAATATGACTTTTATTATGAACCGTATAAATTATTAAGAGAAATATTAAATTGTGTGTAAAATTATGTATATGACTAGCCAATTGGAATCACTAGTAATTATTAATCTTGTTCTTAACTTAGTATGGATAAATTAATTATCAAATAGATGATGCAGTACTGATACATTTTTTAAAAAAATATTATATCAATGTAAATGTGTACTTTACTTTTTTTATGTTTTTGTTTTGCTTCCTTTCAGTAAATTTACAAATTTTTAAATCTTTTATTTTTGACTTTTTGATATGCTCGTGCCCCTTGTAAGGTTATCACGCCCCTCAAGGGGGGCATGCCCCACAGTTTGAGAAACACTTCATAAGGCTATGTATAGTGAAATTTAAGCAGCTGACTTTGAAAAAACTGGCTCTTTGTTTTTAAAGAAACGCGTAATGTCCAGTTGTGTTCCGTACTGCCCATTGTGCGTTTTGCTTCTTCTTCTCGAAGACGACGAAAGAAAAGTAAGTCCATTACCAAAGCACACTTTGTTGTTTAAAATACTGAATGTCGGTTTCGATAGCCTTTAGTTTCTCACTATGTGAAATTTTAGGAGTTTGTACGGTGTTCTTGACGTTACCGACGTGGAAGCATTGTGCATAAAAAAATTTCCTTTTCTGAAACATTAAACCAGCAGAATTTAAGTTTGGTATAGATAATTCTTTTGTTGAGAAGATCCGCTATGAACATGTTTTGCAGAAATCAACTCCTAAGATGGGTAAGGAGGGGAGTGAGTGAGAGAGAGAATATTAACGTCGCACTGTTCAGCAACAGGAGGACTTTTGGCGACGGACCACGTAATTTTAAACCATGGTCAAGTAACGTGGACGACACCTGAGCTGGCACCCCCTCTCCTAACTACCACACCAATGGGGGAATGTTTCAGCTCTCGACAGATTTAGTGTGCATCACTACCCTACACGGTGGATCTTTAGTGGTACTGGGTTCGAACTCGAGACAAAGCAAGCAACGATCCGATACCTATACCACTCGGTTACAAAGGCCATAGGCAGCGAGGGAGTAATACATAAATGTACTTCCTTTTATCAAATCCTACTATTATATATATGTATATAACTCACACTCTCTCTATGTGTATTTATTTCTTTATCTTGGTGGAATTTTCAATCGTTAATAAAATACATTTTAAAGCGATCAATCGAGCTGAAATTTAATATGCATGATTTTTTTGAATATCAATGCAATAATTCAATTATAATTAATAAAAACTAATTGATTAAAACTAATTATTTAATGAATTACAAATACAACCACGTTGGCGATTTGCGTCAAAACTTGAAAAGGTTTCTTTTCTCACGTGTTTATAGCATTCAGTTGAACTGAAATTTTATACACACGATTGTTTTAGATGACAATATGATACATAAATGATAATTAATAAAAATTAAATACCACTTAATGTTGTGATTCTGTCCTATTTATACACATACTAATATTAATTGTAACTATTTAATAAATTTAGCTAAAATAAATTTTTTCTTTCTTGATCTAAGTAGGAATTGACTTAATTTTTTTTATTTATTACTTGTGTGTGTGTGTGTGTTTTTCATGTGTAAATCTTTCCTCTCGATTCCTGGATATTTGTCGGAGTGATTTCGTGGAAAGGGACGGATGTGGGTAACAGGAAGTGACGTAAGCGCGCTATTTGATTTGACCAATGAGAGCACTTGGTGTTGTCTCTTCGCTACCCTCGCATTCTTCTTACCCATCCTAAAAGCTTTCTTTACAACTTTCCATGAGCCCTCGTCGTCTAGTCAATAGAGAAGCTGACTTGAAATGAATTGTCCGAAGTTCTGTTCCCGGGAGCTTGCTGCTTTCAAATTTGCTTTAAGTCACTTTCATTTGCTTCGAAAATTATTTCTCTTGATCAAATTTAAATTTCAACGTTCCTTCCTGTTTTTTTCTTTTTGTACTTTATTTTTTATTAGCACATTCAAAAAATTGATTTAACTGTTGCAAATTCTTGGTTTCTGTGCAAACAAGATGCAACATTAAATAAAATTCCTCACAAAATCGAAATCGATGGCTTAAAATTTAAGTTGGAGATAGTTGAAGCATTATGAGTCTCTCCACCTACTAACAAAAGTATTTTACTGATGATGAAGACAATAGGGCTGTAATTCCACACTCGCAAAAAGATCAAAGCGTTATAATCCACCTGCTATACATGTCACGGCTTTTATCCTGGCCATTCCAGGATAAAAAGGCTTGACATGTATAGCCATTTTCGGTGTGTTGATGACATCTCAAGGCCTAGCAAATGCAGTTATGAAAACTAAGAATGCAGCTCGAAAACATGATCTGAAAAATGCAATGGTTATTTATACTTGCCAAAAACAAAACAAAAGATTTTTACTGCAATTAAATAATGAATTAATAAAAAAGTTAATTAAATATCAATAATTTCTTTATTTGTAACAAGTTTAGTTGATTTAAAATTGTTTCTTCAATCAACTTAGAGCTAAAAATATATCACTCGTAAAATTACATAGGTGACCTGTTTCACAGATAACGCCCATCCCGCACGATCGGGCGGATGCCGTCTATGTTCCAGGGGGGAGAGTGGGAATTTTTTTAGTAATTTTCCCAGTATCATTAGGGTCCATATAGTATTAATAACCAGAAGAATTTAATATTTAGAGATAAAAATAATTCGGATCTTAAAGTGATATACCGAAGGTGGTTCTGCTCTTTAAAAAAAACTATCACTCGCCTCCCATGATTTTGAGTGGTTATTTTAACTTTAGTATCAGTTTGCTAAAAGCTGAGCCCCAATAGCTTTTTGGAATGATGAACTCAAGCACGAAATGAACGCAAATAAAAATGTTTCGACTACTAACAATGGTACTGTTATTGATGCTGGTTTTTTTTCAACGGTTTTTAAATACTTTGAAATCACAAATATATGTGTCATATTTTGGTTATCATAAGACTATTATCTCCACTCTCTTCCTTAAATTGAACAAGAATAATTATGTTTGATAAAAAAACTGCATTACTCCTTGTGTTTATTAAATAAAATTTTTATTAAATATATAGTTATTAGATAGAAATTTTTTCCAATCATACTCCATTCATTTTTTTCAGGATATAAGTTACTACTGCGTATTTACCACGACAACATGTCAGGTGTTACACACCATATGCAACTACTGTAAGGCTCGTTTTTTTATAGAAACTCAAGTCCCATCCTTTTTAAATAAAGAGGTAAATGCTATAAGGAGATGCTTTGGGATACAATCTAAAGCTTAATACTGGGACTAATATATCAATTACTTAAAAGTAATATAGTCCTACAACATCATAAAATACCCAACATAGGGGGAAGGGCTAACGCCTAGTACATTTCTTGTACTTTTCTTTGTATAAATTTCTACATTACTCACTATATTTTTGCATTATTTTGCATTTATTCCTTACTTCAGTGTTTCTCAAACTGTGGGGGGCGCGAGCCTTTTGAAAAATCGAAAACAGAAGGTTATTTGAAAAAAATTAATTTACTGAAAGTAAAGAAGCAAAATATACATAATGAAAAATAAAATACACATTTACACTGATACATTACACTTATAAATGTATCAGTGCTACACAATGTATTTTATAATTCATTTAACAATACGAAGTTAAGTACGTTTATACTAGTTTCCCCATGGGATTGTCTCATGTATATACAAAAATTAACACTTCTCTTGATAATTTGTACGGTTTATAATAAATCCTTCAAGTGCCAAATAAAAATTAGCGTTTCAATGCCAACTATTTTCCACACGTTTTGGCGCGTATAAGATATATTGGAAGGAGGGAGAAATAACGAAGTAAATAATCTGAAATAAGTAAATCCTCTTCGCAAACATTGTCAAGATCCTTTTATTGCATTCAAAAACTTTATGGATATCAGTGCACATTAAAAATCGTACTTCGAAAAACGTATATTTACGTCAGGGGAAGTTAATGATTTGGCTGAGCGAGACGTTTATATACGCTGGTGGCAAAAAAGAGTTTAAAGTCGTATCGTATTTTTCGCATCAGTGAATAATATTACTGAATTCAATACATTGTTATTGTATGAGGGGGGCGCGATGAAAATTATGATTGAATATTGGGTCGCGAATACTGAAACTTTGAGAAGCACTGGGCTAGCGTGTCAAGAGATCGAGCCCAGTACTATTAACGATCCACCGTGTAGAGGCGCGATGTATGTTAAATCTGCAGAGAGCTCAAACGCCCTCCCGTTGGTGTGGTAGTTAGAAGAGGAGGGGTTGCCAGCTCAGATGTCGTCCTCGTCACTTGACCATGGTTCAAAATTACAAAGTCCATCGCCAAAAAGCCCTCGAATAGCTTAACAGTGTGACGTTGATATTCACTCACATTCATACCGCACATCTTTATCATAATTTCTTCCTTTTATGAATTTTTAAAGTTTAAACGAACTTTTTTGGCTGTCACTGGTAATATACACGAAGGAATTCAAAAGGATATATCTATAGCTTCGCTATGACGTGGAGCATAGTATTGCCAAGAGTGTTCTAGTAATATGAACTCTGCCGTTAAAAAATCTTGTCAAGGTGATAGGATGTCTTTAAGGCAATGTTTCTCAAACTGTGGGGCGCGCCCCCTCTGAGGGGCGTGACAACTCTACAAGGGGGACGCGAGCCTATTGAAAAGTCGAGAACAGAAGATTATTTAAAAAATATCAATTTACTGAAAGTAAACAAACATAATACAATCTGACATAATAAAATTTTAAACAATTTTTTTAAAATTTTACACTGATGTATTACACTTATAAATATATCAGTGCTCCACAATGTGTTTTAAAATTAATTTAACAATACTAAGTTTTTAAATAAGTTTATTAACTATCGGTGACTCCCTTGGCTTGACATATATATAATTTAAAACAAAAATTAAAACTTATCTTCGTAACTTTTGTACAGTTTATAATTAAACCTTGACTGCCGATCAAAAGTTTCGCGATTCACTCTTCTAAATACCAACCATTTTTAAGGTAGGCACACGTATGGGATGTATTGGGGGAGGAATAAAGAAGCAAAAACAATCTGGAATAAGTAAATCCTTCGCAAACATGGAGAAGGTCCTTTTATTGAGTTCCAAAGTTTTTTTACGGATAGCAGTGCACAGGAAAGATCGTACTTCGGAAAGACGTATATATACGTCTGGAGAAATAAAGGCTGATCGAGACGTTTATGTACACGAGGGGGTGCTCAAGAGGTTAAAGTCGTATCGTAATTTTAGTGTCAAAGTTTAGTATTATTGAATTAAGTACATTGTTATAGTATGAGGGGGCGATGAAAATTATGATTGAATATTGGGTCGCGAATATTGCAACTTTGAGAAACACTGCCTTACTTAGAAACCATAGTCTGTATTTTTAAGCAGATATGCGTCATACTGATTCCACCATATTGTGTATCAAGTTTTGATTCTATACCACACAGTTATGCATGCAAAAACTTTTACGCTATTTAATGTAAGAAATGAAAAGTCTAATATCCACATTTTTTAAATATAATAAATGTAGGATTTTCCCTTTGAAACATTTTGTTAAAAGGTTGAGTCATATCCTTTTCAGAGGACTATTAATCTTAATTTTATTTATTACTACATTCCGAAGCAGCGCCGTCTAGTGAGCTTTCGTAGCTCCGGCTTGAATAATTTTTCGGCAGAGTCCTACTAACCACCGCCGATTCAACACGTCACGTCTTTAGCGCATTTCGCGCTCAGCGCGATACCAGTCCTAACGTTCAAGCATGAGAAAGGTAATTAATTTCCCCGTCTTCTAAAGGTTTAACTCAACTTTCAATTAACCTAATTCCTGAATGTCTTTCTCTTTGTAAATATCCCCTTTTGTAAAAATTTCCCTTTAACTCTTTAAATAAATTCTTTTTTACTTAAATGAAGTATCTGTGTTTAAATGACTTTGATTCAATTAATTCATCACTCACCCTTAAATACTTACCCCTAGACAACCGCCTCGCCAATCTAAAATCTCGCCTTCTGAAGAGTCTGATTTTTATTCGAAGATTTTATTCGGACTCCCACATAAATTATATTCAGATATATCTTATATTCTTCTCCCTTTGCTACTTGCAAAAATAAATAATTCTAAAAATACGATTGAGAAAACAAATTCACGTAATTCAAACACTCAACTACACTTATTATAAAAAAGGTAACATATTTAACTTTTAGTTTCAATTTAATTCCCGACACCCTCATCAAACCATCAGAGAGCGAAATAACAAAAGCTAGCATCGATCCAATAAAAACAACCCGCTTTCAAAATGTAAATTAGGTGAATAAAATATGAAAAGAACCGTGTGTAATTTACCTTCAAACTGTGTAAATACATTACTCCGAAGAATGAGGAAAAATTCAACAAATTATCTCGAAAGCAGTCAATCACGGATGAGGACTAGAAGTTTAATAAAAAGCAATTTTCCTCCACTCTCCTTTATAAATGAACTTAAGTCTAAAGACAAACAATGATTTTTTTTTAATGAGGAGGCTGCATTAAATTGACGGCATCTTTTCTTCCTTTTAATTTACCTGATGCATTTTTTTTGCGTGCGTTATCGTCCTTTTTTCCCCGCTTTATTCGATCCGTTTAAGAATGTAGAGTTACTTAAGATATTGGCGGTAAACGGAGAATAAAGTGTTGTTGATATTATGATTCCAGTTTGATTTAATTTAATTTTTTTAATGTTTTGTGAAGCGAAATAAATCTTAAATGAGTTGTTTTTGGATATGGATTATTTGGATAGCAGAGCTTTATTAAATCTTTGATAGAACAGTTTTACTAAGAAATCAAAGTTACTTTTAATAGATAATTAAAAATTAATTTTGATGCGTTAGTCTTGCCATCATTTAAAAAAACCTTGAAAACAACAATATTATTATGTGTTTTAAATATATTGTTGTAAAGTTGAAAGTGTAAAACTTGCCGACTAATCCAATTATTTGAATAACAACAAATGACAGCGGTAGCTTAGAAGTGAAGGTATGGGATCGTGGCTGGCTTGTCACGAGCTCGAGCCTCTGTACCAGTAAGAAGTGTAGGGGATCGATGCACGTTAAATCTGTCAAGTGCTCAAACGTCCTCCCGTTGGTGTGGTGGAGTAATTAGGAGAGGAGGTGTTGGCTCAGTTGTCTTCCTCGTCACATGACCATGCTTCAAAATTATGAGGTCCGTCGCCAAAAGCCCTTGAGTAGCTGAAAAGTGTGCGACGTTAATACTCACTCACTCACATGAATAGCAGTAAATTTATTAATGGACAAGGACAGACTGAAGACTACACGAAAATAAATCACCGTATATACACACAGAAACATTATAACGGATTATTTACTATAGAATAAATCACACTCGTTATAAACAAGCTTTACAATGTTCCAGAAGTGGCACTCTAAAGAGTTCCACTAGCAGGGGATCTCAGATTGCGAAGTCTGTATCTCTTATCGCAGTCAACACACACTACTGAACTCGTTTCTGAACTGACTTAACCATTATTTTAAACGTCCATCATGGAAATTTCTAGAATGGTTGATCATAGATCTTTCTCAATGATTCCTTGGTGGTATCATAGATTTCACCAAAGACGTCACCAATGGAGATAAAAGTGGACAAACTGGCAACCGTGGTCACAACTTCTATGGTTGTCACTATCTTATTTTTCAAGTTCACACTGGGAAAGGAACTTCGCTTGTAAAACTCTATCTTCCCGCAAGGAAAGCCCCGCTGCAGGGAAAACAACACACGTGACATATTTCAATATTTTTCAATGAAAAAATACGTTTTCCATTCTTTTTATCTTTTTTTTATGTATTTTTCGATTTCTGAACATATTTGCAAAACCACTGGAAAAATCCAAATTTTAGTTTTCATATTTCCAATCAAAGAGATTTAAAAACTAACTCTCGGAAAACATTTAAAATAACATGAGACGGAGTTCCAGTAAAAATAGTTGTTATGCATTTGTTCTAATATATCAAGAATTTTTTTTAAATTATTTTCCAGTATATGTTTTAATCAAGACAGTGAAATTAAAACAAACCAAAAAAGAATAGTGTATAAAGGCTCCCGCTGAAAATGGAAGATCTTTTAATGAACAAAACCTTCAAAAAATTGTAATGATCATTTTATAAATGGCATCTAGCTAAGCATGGAAGAAAACGAGTTACTGTTTATTAAGCAAAATAAAAGCGTAAATGTCCATTAACCGTGAAATGATATCCATTAAAAATCTTAAAAAGAAAAGGCCTTTTGTATTGAAAGAAAATGGCAATAAACGATTTTCTTCGCTTACGTTTAGAATACTTCTTTGGAACTTAATCATCTTTTTGACTCTAAGAAACTAAGTTATAAGTAAATGGCCGCATGAATTCATTTATAATGATTATTTATCTTTTCACTAAAGCTATAATTCTTGATTTTCTTTTATGCATATAAAGGATTTTTTTATTGTCCCTTTATAAAACTTTGAGAAATTTTAAAGATGGCAGGAAAACTGATAAAAAGATAAAACTCTCTAAAATGATTTTAAAAAAAAGAATCCCCCTACATTAATGGTAGATTTAAATTCCTTAGAATCTGAGGCATACTATTCAGTCTAGTATTTTTATAAGCAAACTTCGTCAATAAATAATGAAACAGAATATGTTTCCAGACAAAGATAGAAAGGTTTAAATTTACTTCTTCCTCTTAATTCTATTTTATTAGAGCTCCGACTGTAAAAATCACAACTTTTAAAATATAAAATTATTTTAAGCCATCTTAACTCTTTCGTGCACTGAATTTTTGAAAAAAAAAATAATGAACTAGAGGGAAATAATAACAAAAATATTTTAGGCAAACCTCACAAAACTATAATTATTGAACAAAAAAGCTGGTACATATTAATAATATTAAACACTTTTTCAAATAAAGGGTTTCCAAAGTTTTAAAAATATGTACTACCACGCTTCAAGTACCAGGATAGTTCTGGAAACATGATTTTTTTCTTCTCTCGGCACAATGGAACTTTGCAGACACAACACCTTTTAGTTATTTTATATAGTTGGAAAGTAAATAAATTCACGCCTTCTCCTTTTACTGTAATTCATCCTATGCATTAAAATATTTTCAATTTTTCTTAATCTAATGTTGTAAACTTAATTATAGTTTAGTCATTATTTACCTAATGTTAGCTTTAAAATTTTTAAAATATTTTATTTTATTCATTATTTCATTTTACCTAGTTTTTATTTAGTCAACATATATATAATAAATGTGTTAGTTGCATTTATTTTTTCCTGAACACGAGTTATATAGCTCGTTCATGACATTTGTATAATCGTGTGTGTATATGTACTATTATTTAATAAATATTATTATTATAATTTTGAAAAATGTAACTTATACAACAGATTTATCTAGCACAGTAAACATGTCCATTTTTTCGAAAAAATAAGTGGAATGCATTTTGTATTTATATATATATAAAGATGAAGGCATTCTAAAGCGTGGTGGTACATTTTTTTAGACTCTCATACTTTCATACTAGCAATGCCCATGTGAGGTACTAATTATTATAATATTGACTTATTTAGTTACATAATATATGTACTTATTTGATGTGTATCAAATATCCCATGAATCACTTTCATTTACACTTAAAAATACACAATACAGTCACTTCCAAAAAATGCTACTTAACAGACTCACAACTGATCAAATAATGAGCTACTGTATAAATCACTAGCGCATAATTAATTTCTGACATCTGCTGGAAACTTGAGTAGCTGTTAGGAGTCGACCTCTCTGTGGTAGTTCAGAGAATGTACCATCTAGCATCAATTTCTGATGCCTTTAAACAAGTGGTAAGATTTATGTACCACCACACAATAAACGAATAAGAATTAGTGGTGCAACATATGTAGCACCAAGCATGAAAAAGTTAAGGGAAATGAAAACACGCAAAAAATTAAGCAATTGGTTGATTATTTCTTAAAAAAGATATGACTATTCATTAAATATCTCACGTAAAATATGTTTAAGGGGTATTGGAAAGCTAAAACCATATTTTTTTAACAATATGAGATTTTTACATTTTCAAATTGTATTGATTTTAACCTTTCCAAAAATATCTTACTTTAAATCTAGGTTAATTAGAAGCCCTTAAAACCTATTTTTAAATAATCGTTGAAACTGGACCACGCACATTTGAATGGCGAAAAATATAAGCAAAGTACTTCGTTTTTGCTTAAATGTTGAACGTCTGATATAAACCAAAACATGTATCTTTTATTGAAAATTGAGTCTTTTATTTATTTATTTCCTAGCGGATTAGAAGTCTCACTGTATACATTAAAACCAATTTATCTCGAAATGTAAATTTTGATGTTCGATGTACTTTTTCGGAGAAACTACTGTTCACAGGTATGTAAATTTTTTATGATATATTTCTAAAGATGTCTTATATATACTGAAATGAGCTTTTTGTAAGAAACTAAAAAATTATTATTTACAATTTTTTTTATGTGAAAAGAGGTTGAATTTCGCAATGTTTGATAAAATATTTTATACATTATTAAAAAATTCCAAATTTGCTAAAAGCTAATTCCAGTATAATGAGGAAGGTGTACTTTAATTGTATGAAAAATTTCAAGTATGTTTATATCACAGATTTTGAGAAAAGGTACATCGAAAACAGCCAATTTAACATTGTCAGTATATATACATAGAGATAGAGGCTTCCAACTCCTCTTAAATTATTTTTTTAATTCTCATCCTTTCTTCACGAAATAAAAAGAATATTCTTCAACAGTATAAAATAATTAAAATCAACAAAGACTGTGGATGCCATCTGATATTCTTACTAAAGATTTGTTTTTGTGTTGTGTCTTTTAATTTATAAACATTATTTTAGATATACTCGTTAATGGCATCAAAAAATAATTATAGACTAGATTTGATTTTGTCCCTTTGTATGTTTTGAAACGGAATTTTAAGCAATGTGTCTTCAAAAGATATATTTTGTTCTCAAATTACAGGTTTTGCTTTTTAATTCTTAATGAGGCATGTTCTTTCGATTAGATATATAAAAAAATGTTTTTTTTTAATTTAAGCGTTTTCATTACATGTTTATTTTTTATCGGAATGAATAATTTTGATTTTATTAGAGATTTATTAACAGTCTTTTCAAAGTTGTGAAGGTCTCCTAGGACCTCACTTTGAGAACGAGAATAAATAGGAGTCATGTAAGAACCAGTAGCCATTTTTATAAACAACTTTCTTTATTTGGTTATCTTATCCAAATAGAATCAAAGACTTATTGACAAGTTTATCTAACTAGCATTATGAGGTTTTAAAGGTAATATCCTTTAAATTAACTTAATTAATTAATGATCCAATTAATTAATTCATTAAATAACGATCACATAGAGATTACCACGATAAGAGATTTTATGTACCCGATAAACGAATAAGAATTATAGAATTATATTTAATAATGTTCTCATTGAACATTTAACTTTAATCTCACTCCTAAAACTTTAATGAGACTTTAATTATAAATCTATAATTACCAATGGAATCTCAACTCTTCTTGAGATTAAATTTATCTCCAACAAGAAATCTTCAATTCAAATTCACTATAATTTTATGCTTCAATATCTATCTCCTACTGCTCTAACTTTACTATTTCGTTTGACTTAAATACTTTATCTAATCTGCATAACAAGGAATCCTGTCCGCTTTTTGGAGTTGATTGGAAATAGGTAGGGAATTAAATTTCTCTAAAAAGGTCAACTCAGAAGGTTAGTGATAAAGTTCCGTATAGATTTGTCACAAAGTGTCTAGTTTTAGACTTTATTCTATTGTGTGTGTGGTTAAAATATTATTCTATAATATCTTTTAAATTAAATTATAAATTATTTTAACCATTTTGGGGCCTGAAATATACCTTCGTAGTCGAATTCAAGAGGTTTCCTTGTTTAATCAAGTCTTTCAAAGATACGGAGTTATTATTTTTTATTCGAAAAAAATATTTTGTGCTTCTCAAGTTCTTAATGAACGAGATTCGTTTCACGTCAGCACAATTAAGGCTTTTTTTATTTTCTGTAAAACTCAGAGAAGAGTTGAGAAATCAAGGGACTAGTGTCGTATCAAATGAAACGGAGCTACATGTATTAGCCTCGAATACTTTTATCGCAATTATTTGTTGGTTAAGAGTCACATTATAACAGCCACACAATTATAAATACACAAATTGTAGATCAGTTCATCATGGCCATCTAGGGAACAACTCTTCAATCTTCCTTCTGGTATCGTTCTCGTATGTCTCAACTCCAGATTTTTTGCTTTATTTTCTCTATTTTGTCTCTTTCTTCATCACCCCTTTTGCTTTGGTAGTTCTTTCACCTTCCCATTTGCTGTCAGATGCGGGATGTAAGTTCAACTATTGCCAGATTCGGGCATAAGATCTTTGTAAACTGTTTTCGTTACTTTTTAGTAATTGAATCGAATCATAATTGGAATTTTGAATGATCAAAAGAACTTACAAGGAAGCTTTTATAGTTTTATATCGTAAACCATTTTAGAAATGGTGTATTAGGTATCCTTTGAGATTGAAGCTCTTAATCCACTTCTGTACACTGAACTAAAATCAATGCTTTAATTGCCCTTGAGGGTTCTATGAAATCTTCCAATTTTGCCATTTAATTTAGGATGATAAACAGTTGTATAATTTATTCTACTGCCACATAATATTCGATTTTTTTAAATTAAAAAAAAGAACAGGCATCTATGGTCTGTGATGATATTCAAAGTCTCACAATCTATTTTTGAGAAGAAACCAATTAAATTCATTTTTGCTGAAATATTTTGAATTTAAGTTGAATCCAACAGGAGAGAAACTATCTATAATATTTAGATAATAAATGTTATTATAGGGAAGTATCAACTATATTAAATCAACTGCTATATCCAGTGCTATCTACTACAATATCCAAATGGATGCGAAATTTTTTATTGGATTTTTGAAATTTCGCTAGGGATAATTTTGTGTGTTTAGTAACTTTATTAGAATGCTGTAATCTAATTTAAAATATTTTTCTACAAGTCTATCCAGATGAATATGGAAATTATTAGTTTCCCTGTATTTTTTCACTCTAGATTATGCCAAGTTTTGAATTTGCTTGAAAATACTAAAGCAAGATGATTTAGGAATATATGGTGTAATGTTAATTGCTGAAAACACCTCAAAATAATACTTTAGCTAGCCAAAAGACATGCAGTGTGTCCTTGGATTGTTGGGAAAAACTTTATGGGGAGGTCGGAGGCATCAAAGGGATTGAGATTTTCATAGCAACAGATGGTCGGAAACGTTTTCGTTCGGCGTTAGGTGGCTTTGTTCACAAGAGTACTTTAGGAAACAGAACAGCATTACTGCAGTCATTTGAACTGTCAACGCTCGAAGAGGAGTATGGAAGTTTTACGAACACCAAGCTGGCAGATATGCACCTGATTTACGGATTGGCAGAAAGAAATACACGAGCAGTAGAAATATTGTATCGCGAAAGGCGCCCACAGAGAGACATGCACCGGACCGCTGCATGTTTTCCTAATTTGCCACAAAATTTATGAAATATGGATCATTACGAGGTGATAAGCATATTGAGGGTGGATCACGAGGGATTCGAACTTCTAGCATGGTACAAAATGTGTTGGATACCGTTCGAAGGTATCCCAGTATCAGCGTACAAGCCGTAAGACGATCTTCGAGTAGTGACCAACGTGTTTTGCAACAACATACCATTGCAACAACAATGGTATGTTACACTCATACCATCGTCAAAGAGTACCGTCACATATTGGGATGGAAATAGTAAACATCCGACAGTCCGGTGTCTCTCTCTGTGCGTACCTCTCGCGATACAACCTTTCTGTAAATTGCCTTCTGCAAATCCATAAATATGGTACATCTGCCAGCCATGTGTTTGTAAAACTGTTTCCTATTCCTTTGCGGGCGATGACAGCTCTAATGACTGAGGTAATGCAGGTCTGTTTCCTCCAATACTCTTGTGAACAATGCCATCTAAATCCGAACGAAGACGTTTTCGATCATGTGTTGCTATGCAAATTCTTGTGATGTGTTTCTCCGTACCCTTAAGGTTTTCCCCAATAATCCTTTGACACCCTGTTTATGTTAGGACTCTAAAATTAATTTTGGTGTTTTCGGTTGCTAATCTGAGATTTTGCTGTGATGCCGTAATCGGTAGAAGATATTTCTTCAACTATAGATGATTTATCTCTTTTTACCAATCATGATTCAATGCAACATTAGTATAGATTGTATCCTATTACAGCTCATATCTGTATTTATCACCAGTTTAGCGATTTAATTCTTTCTGCCGTCATATTCAATGAGAGATTGTTACCAAAATGTTATTAGTCCAATAAAAAAAACTCGCGATTGGCGCAATTGGGCTCCATTTTTTCTTGCCTTCAAGGATGTGGATTAAACTGGGATTTTTTGCCTTTAATCTCTGTGTACAAATTACAATGTCAGTTCTGATGTACCATTGCTGACCTGTGTGTTTGTATAGAAAAAAAGAATTGAGAAACATTTTTCTAAGATAAATCTTTATTAAATATCACTGAAACATATGTGTAGCCTCTCAGCATAAAGGAGCATTAAATAATACATTTTAATTAGCAAAAAGTTATTTTAAAAAAGTTTCCTTTTTTAAAAAAATCCATTAGACTTCAAACTCAATATCTGAAACACACTCTACTCTCAAAACTATTATTAGCTATTGTTCATTTATGCATACAATTCAAAATGTTACAAAAACTATCATACAAATACAAACAATGAAAACCATTATAAATCAATGTAAGTAAATAAAAGAAATAATAATATCTAAAATTTATGATAATGTTAAAGAATCAAAAAATATTTTTACACATAACTCATACAAATTTTTTTTAATGAAATAGACAATGGTTACATATCAAATGGGCACACTTTTATGTATAAAGCAAATATGTAAACAAGTTTGCATCTAAGATATTTTTATGGATGATATCGATCATAAAAACTTAATAGAAAGACGAAAAATATAATAAAAACACACAAAAATAATAAACAAGATTTTAATTATTTTCAGATATTGAAATAAAAAATATAAATGATAAAAAGGCATTACAAAATATGTTTAAAAAATATTTAAAAGGTACTTTAAAATAAAGTATGCAATCACAACGTAACACAATGCACATATATTTAGGCAAGTAAATATATATTATCACACATTTCTAGAAAACATTTTTTTTAATTTCTACACCAGCCTCTCTTTCTTAACATTTTAGAAGTCTCAGTTAATATTTTGTCTTTGTGTACATTTATTTTTTATTTATATATTTATTTTTTTGTTAAATGTTTTTCTTTACCATCTTATTTTCTTATAACCTTTTATTTTATTTTTCCGTTTTTGTTTCTTTAATTCCACTTCATGTAACTGCGGCATACTAGACATTGGACACACACACACGTTTTATGTGTGTTATATTTCAAAAAAATTAAAGCTGCTTGGTTGTGATTTTTTTTCTTTATTTTCATTTTATTTGGTATCAAGTTTATTATTCTTTAATCAAAACGTAATAATCTTTTTTTAGTTTTTTTATCAGCAAGAATTCAGTGATTAATATTACTGCTTGCTTTATGCATTTTTTTTCTGAAACTGGTATCTCAGGTGGATAAAAAGCTTTTTCTCTACTCCTTGTCAATTTTATTTCTCTCTCTTTGGCGTGGCCGCGGTAGCCGAGTGGTATAGGTATCGGACTGGGCTTGCTTTGTCACAGGTTCGAGCCCAGTACCACTAAAGACCCGCCGTGTAGGGCAGCGATGCACGTTAAATCTGTCGAGAGCTGAAACGTCCTCCCGTTGGTGTGGTGTGGTAGTTAGGAGAGGGGTGCCAGCTCAGGTGTCGTCCACGTCACTTGACCATGGTTCAAAATTACGTGGTCCGTCGCCAAAAGCCCTCGTGTAGCTGAACAGTGCGACGTTAATATTCAATCAATCAATCTCTCTCTTTTGGCTGTTTGCATCGATATTTTTCGCATTTCTTTTCTTCCATTTCTTTTAAAATTAATTTATTCAAATTAATTGAGTGTTTTCAATGTTCTTAAATTTCGCATTCTTCCCATGAGGAAAAGTGTATTGATGGTGGATCTTTGTCGTCCTAAAGATTTTTTCTTTAACTTGTGGAGCTTTTAGCTCAAAGAACCCATACAAAGTACTTAGAAATCGTAATAGAGAAATACAATTTCCAAGTTTTTCAAAAATAGGAATTCTTGGCGAGAATATTAATCATGTAAAATGTATAATCCTTTTTTTTTTCTTCTGAAGGTTTTTTGATCCACTCCTAGGAGAGCCCACACCCTTGGCGCGAATTACTTTGGTTCGCGATAATTGTGCCATCTTGATAACTCTACTTTTAAATACTACATATGGCAACCCTAACTATTTCTAGCATTTTCTTATTTTGTGGGCGCGCATTTCGAATTTCATTTTGTCGTTGAGCTCCGGGCTGGCTGCGTGTGTGAGGGAATATACTTTAGAATTTTTTACTTTTTTGAATGCGAAAGGTAAGAAAGAATTGATTGAAAGGTGTATGAAGGAATGATTGATTGCTTCGAGTTGTGAATGTCCTAAATGTAATGATCGGCATGACATGGTCGGCAATAAAAAGTTTTCTTCGAAATTGTACCAGCCACGCCGAATGTATGTTCGACCATTACCTCGCAGAATAAATATGGCGGCGCTCATAACGATCATTCGCTTAGCGATGAGACCTTTAAGGCTTTTTTAAAATATGATGTTACGCTGTTCCCTCCACTCGGAAAAGATCACCAATAAGAAAGTTAGAGCTGTTTTTATATTTTGTTATCTTAAATGTTTAATTTCTGTATTGTTTACATATATTTTCATTACGCATCCACCTTATCCCACTATATTCCCTTGCCGTTATTGTCGGTTTCGCTTGGCACCATCTAGTTCTAGCTTGGCGCGCTTTTTTCGGTTTGTCGCCAAGGGTGTAGGCTCTCCAAGGATTTTACCGGGTTTTTTTTCACATCTGATGTTAAAATTAAAATATAAGGGGAAAATTTTAATTTAAGTGATAATTTTAAAAGGAGTTGAAGAGTATTAATACTGAAAACAAAATAAATTGTGTGTGCACTTATGACCACACGACGTAAGTGAAAACTTCTGATTTATTCTGGGCAGGTGAATTAAATTGTTCGGATGTATTACGTTTCTTTTAGGGCATTTTCGAATGCTGGCGTTAAGTTATTCTCTTTTTTGTATCCATTCATCGGTGGATTTGTTTATTTCATCCATTTTTTTGTAAAGAGCAAATGTTTAAATGTTTATGATTTTTTTTTCTGTATAAATAAGATTTAAATGTTTATTAGTATAATTATTTAAAAATATTTATATGTAAATTACTTTTGTAGATCTTGTTTTTTAATATATATGTTTATATGGTGCTTTCGTACTTAGAAACAATGGCAACGTTCAAGAAAACTCGCTAAGTTGGCAACCCTAATTTCCCATGTGTCGTACACGCTGAATTGGCAACCATTGTATCCTTCCTTTTATATAATGTCACCCAGTGGCGCACACAAGGTGGGGGGCTGGGGGTCCAGACCTCCCCCCAAACCCCTTTATTTTTTCCGATTGATTATAATTCTGAGTACATAGTACGTAAAATTTAAATATTTGTTATTAATGATTAATTTTATTAATTAATGCTAATTATTTATTCAATAATTAGTTTTTTACTGTGTTTTGTTCCCGAAAATACACAAAATCAAAAGGAGCATGATACAAGAATGGTAAACTTTCGACCCCGGACCCCCTACCCTTGAAAAATTCCTAAGTGCGCTACTGATGTCGCCAATACCGTTGAGGTAATATATACCGCTTATATAACTTATATTATGCCATTTACTATGCAACACTAGGAAAACTTATGCTTTGAGAGCCGTTTACAGTTCTTAAAACTTTTAAGCAAAAGGAGAGAATCCATGCCTTTTTTACAATTAATGCTTTTATTTTCTCTTTATCTCTTAGTGTGGTCATCAATAATATAAACCGAAATATTGGCAACTTTCTCGGCAATGAACTTTATAAAGTTTCGGATTTTTATTCTTTTGGTGCATTTTTGTGCTTAAATGCTCTTTCTATTCAATAAAAAAAACAGATTCCGTGTTTCACTTCTTTTTATCATATATATATATATATATATATTATTTCCCCCTAACGCTTCTATTCTCTTGTTCACTCGGTGGAGTTGACTGAAAGTGGGTTGGAAAATAAAACTTAACGGGAAAAAGTGCACACAAAATTTTTACTTAAAAACACGTGCCTAAAAAGTTTTCAATTCAAAATTAACTGAGCTTCTCCGACAAGAACACGATTGCCAATTGATTGATTGATTGAATATTAACGTCGCACTGTTCAGCTGCACGAGGGCTTTTGGCGACGGACTACGTAATTTTGAACCATGGTCAAGTGACGTGGACGACACCTGAGCTGGCACCCCTCTTTCCTAACTTCCGCACCAACTGGAGGACGTTTCAACTCTCGACAGATTTAACGTGCATCACTGCCCTACACGGTGGGTCTTTAGTGGCACCGGGTTCGAACTTGTGACAAGGCAAGCCACGGTCTGATACCGATACCACTCGGCTACCGCAGCCACACACGATTGCCGAATAGAGCCGAGTAAAACCGATTGAGGGTAACGCACCTAAACCTGGCGCTTCATTTATATTCACTCTTCAGCAAAACGCCCTAAAGAAGTTATCATTTCAAAAATAGTAGCTGGATTGATTGTTAATTAAAATCGCACTTCGAATCTACTCGAAGAATATTTACGACGGATCTCGTTTTATGACATATCAGAGGATTTGGTTAAGTTAATACGTTATCTGTTTCTTAAAATGAAGTGTAACTGAAATAATCTCAATGATATTTTTATCACTTATATTGCTTTATAATATATATATATATATATACATAAAATTTTTCTTTATGCAATTATAAATTTATTTATATGTAACCATAGCTTATACAAATTTACATTTATGAAGATGGCGATGCTTTATATGAACGTGCAAAAATAAAAATGTGGAGATGAAGGCATGGAATTTTTTTCCTGCTTTCGTTATACTGAAAAAGATAGAACTTTATATAGCGTATAAATTACAGTGTTTTTCAATTTGAGCAATGAATATGAACAAAAATGTGGGGTTGACCCACCGTTAGATGGACAAGGTGTACCCCCCTAGTATAATTTAATAATAACGATGCTTTGATTATAATACCATAATAAAAATCTAATAAAAATTTATATTTCACTTGCAATAAAAGCTCGTATCATGTTGCAGTAAAAAATATAGTTCTGTTTTTCAGGTAAATTTTCAAGAAAAATTACGAACTTTACTTTAATATGGGATCATAGAAAAATATTGCAGTACCGTATGGTATTCCGACGCTTATTATTTTTGGTTAATAGGGGTAACGCTTCCTCGGGATTCCCAGTAGTCTATCCTTATTCTTTGGACTCTTTTTTGTACACTTGTGCACTTACACCTTTTTTCATCCATTCATTATACGTATGGATACCAGATATAGAATTGTTACTGTTATTTAAAGGATGTACTTAATTATTATTAAATTAGCGAGTATGTGGTGTAGCCTCGTTCAAATATGGCTCTCTAGTGCCAATATAATCTCTTAACTTAAGGTGTAATGAAGCATTGCAAATAGAAATTTTTAAAAAAATCAATTTTTTTTGTGAAATTTCAGAAATTATATATAATTTAACTAATTGTGATCCCTCATATTTATAGTGAGTAATATAAATATCATGAGGTATAACATTAATAGGGAATTTATTTTTCACTAGAAATGTAAGTTCAACAATACATGATTGAGACACTTTGCAATAACAATTTATTTTGAATAATTGCATTAGCACCATGCTTCAAAGCAGCATGTGGCCGCGGAAACCAAATGTTCAAGATAACGGACTCATGACCGGCATGTCGTGAGTTCGAACCTAGTACCCCTGAAGACCCGCTGTGTAGAGTAGCAATACTCGTTAAATTTGTCGAGATCTCAAATGTCCTTCCGTTGGTGTGGTGTGGAAGTTAGGAGAGGGGGTGCCAGCTCAGGTGTCATCCTTGTCACTTGACCATGGTTCAAAATTGCGAGGTGCGTCGCCAAAAGTTCTCGAGTAGCTGAGCAGTGCGACGTAAATATTTACTCATTCAGTCAAAGTAACATGAGGGCAATTGTGGATGAATGTCGCAGAAAAATGACAACAATACCTGAACTAGTACTCCATTTTTCGAAGTTTCACACGCGGTGCCAACATGAAAATTTTGATCCTCGACAGATTTAATATTTACCATTCCTGTTTCTCTAAAGGTCTTGCAATACAAATGAAAGTTTTCCTTCTGTATTTATTGACCCCCCATTAGCTTTCTAATCTAAATAATACAAATGAATTTATGCTGAAACATTTAAGGCTGTCTTCGGTTAATGTTAAAGAAAATAGGATCCAAATTCGGAATATTTTTTCATGTATAAAAGTACTAAGACATTAATATTATATTTTGGCCCTGCTATTCTGTAGAGAATCCCTTATTTTTTATCATACTACTCACTTTTATCCGAGTTGACACATTTTTTTCTTTTATAAAAAGTGTTTCGCATTTTTTCTCTTATACCGTAATGCTAAATGAGCTATCCATTTGCATATTGAAAGGAAAAACCAATTATTCATGAAATATTTTGAAATTTTAAAAACACTATATTATAAACAAATGCATGAGTTACAATGCCACAAATTTTTATAAAGAGGAATTTTTTTCTGTTTGAAAATGTGCTCCGCGTTAAATTCACGTTTTCGCCCATTTGGCGTAAACAGCCTTAAATAAAGTTAACGATGCATTCAAACACACATTATAGAATAGCTTTTCAGTAAAATATTACATTTTTTTTTCTTTTGCTTTGGTTTTTCCAAATTTTCAGATTATATTACCTTTTCAATTTTACTCTTTTTATAATTTGTTTCCAAGAAAAAGAATACTCCGCAGCCGGTAGGATTCGAACCTACGCGGGGAGACCCCAATGGATTTCGAGTCCATCGCCTTAACCACTCGGCCACGACTGCTACAGCTACGCAAATATATCTAGTCGCATTTACTTCCTCAAAACCATTACGCATTCTCTACTGTTCATGTGATTTAAAGATAACGAAGAACACACGCAATCGTCTCTCTCCGAAATTTTCCCCTTCTCCCTCACTTCACAGTCTGATGATAAAATCGGGAACTGTTCATAAAATTTCAAGTAAATCACTCTCTCTCGAAAAGGACTCGACAATTTTGATCTTTTTCGTATTTTAACGCATCAAAAAATCAATATTTCTAAAGGTGTTTGACACTAGTGGCTAATTTTGAATCATTTTCTTTAAATGAGACAAATTTGATTACATGACTGAGAATAAAATTTAATTTCGCCTTTTTTTAAATCTTTCTCTCCTTCTTTGTTGTCTCGTGGAAAGATTCTAGCCAAAAAATGAGAAAAAAAGGCTGGTTTTTTGTGACATTTCCTAAAATTTGTGTCTATAGTACTTTTGTCTCAGTGATTGAAGGATTGTTGATGAAAACTCTGATTATATAACACTTACTTTCTCAAAATATAGTTTTTTCGCAGAAGCATTATTAATTGAGTGAGTGAATATTAACGTCGCACTGCTCCGCTATACGATCGCTTTTGGCGACAGACCTCGTCATTTTGAACCATGGTCAAGTGACGAGGACTACACCTCAGCTGGCCCCCCTCGCCTAACTACCACGCCAATGGAAGAACGTTTGAGCTCTCCACAGATTTAACGTGCATCGCTTCCGTACACGGCGAGTCATTTCTGGTAGTGGACTCGAACTCGTGACAAGTCAGCCACGATCTGATACCTTGACCACTAGGCTACCGCGTCTACAAAGCATTATTAATTATGTTTGCTGAATAAAAGTCTTTTGCGATCTTGTCATAATTACTTCCTCAACTTTATTTTTTTTAAAAAAAAAAAGAAGTAGAATAGAGAATACGGATTTTAGTTACGTTGAGTAGATCTGATTAAATATTGCGACTATATATTTTTAGTTTTGCCTGTTACTCTTCGCATCAGGTAACAGATCTTTAAACGTAAGACACAAGTAAAATAGCACAGATTATGTTTTTTTTTCATTAGTTCTTATCTTTTACAACAATTGCCTTATCCTAGTCACTTAGTGACTACGGTAGCCTACTGGTCATAGTCACGTCACCGGATGTTATGAGTTAGAGCCCCCAGTACAACTGAATACCCATCACGTATACCTAGAAGCTGATGCGCGTTATACCTGTTACGGCTCAATGTCCTCTGTTTGGCGTGGTGTCTTTATTCGAAGAGGGGCTTAGGTGTCGTCCTCGTCACTTGACCGTGGCTCAAAATAACAAGGCTTGTCACCAGTAGAACTCGTGTAATTTTAAAGTGCTTAGTTCAATCTACGCAATAATTTTCTTGTTCAAACACTATTCTACGGAAGCTTTACTTTCATTACTTAAATTCTCATTTGTAAAATTAATGGTGGTCTCCAACTCGTATCGGCGTTCTCGAATCGTGGGTTAGAGTTCAGGTTTCAATGAATATTTTTCGTGTAAGGGCTCAAAGTCCTCACTTTAACGTGGTGAGGAAGTTCGGAGTAAGTGATACTAGCTCAGGTGCCATCTTTGTGTCACTTGAACGTGGTTTAAAGCTGAAAGTACATTCAGTAGTATCCTTCGACTAGCCGTGGTAGCCTAGCGGTTATGGTTAGTGTCACGGTCCACCGTGTATTCGTAATAAGGCCGATCTGTCGAGGTCCGGAGCCCTTCCTTTGGTGTGGTGTGGAAGTTTTGACATCTAGATGCCAGCTCAGGAGTAATCTTAGTTTCAACTTGGGTCACATTAGGGTTCAAAATTACGAGGTCACCAATAGCGCTCTCATTGCTTTTTAGGGTCGATTGGCAACGAACCTCATAATTTTGAACCGCGATCAAGTGACAAAAATGCCAGCTGAGCTAAATTTCCAATGTTCAGTCTTTGACACCAATGGGAAGACTTCTTGTTTTTTTTTGAAGTGATACATTAGTAAAGAGTTAACCAATCGAACTACCAACGAAAATAGACAGCCAGCTATTCAAAGATGGTAGCCTTTTTTTCTCTGTATACTGCACTTTTACTCTTTAATAAGGGATAAAACTTCATTTTAACCCTTTGTAGTAGTGTAGACTGAACCAGAACCAAACCAAATTCATGTCAAGTACCAGTTTTAATGAACCTTATTTTGAAAAAGGAGGATTTAGATTCGAAGTTGTCAATGGTTTCAGATATTTAGGCTCTGAACTGTACACACTCAATGGTATAGTCCCAGAGGTTCGTAATAGAGTCACTACTGGTGACCGGCATTTCTGTGTGGACAAAAATATATAAACTTTAATTCATCAACAGTAAAACCAAATAACTAATTTACAAGACATTGATAAGGCCCGTTTTCTCACATATGCTGCAGAAACGTGGGGAATGACCGAGAGAGAGAGAGGGATACTCTTGCTATATTTGAAAAAAAGAGTTCTCTCTCTCTTAGAAGTATTTTTTGAAAGTTTAAAATGAGATAATATTTGGAAAAAAGAACCAATTTAGAAATTCTCTCTCTCTCTCTCTCTCTCTAAGCATTCAAAGAAACATATATTGTTAAATTCACTGTAATACAAAGGTTAAAGTGAGCAGGACAGCTGATAATATTGGACGACAATCTTATCACGAAAAATATATTTGTGGCTAAACTATAGGGTACTCGAAAAAGACCAAGACTCGGGTGTGTTGATTGTATAGAAAACGATCTGAAAACTATAAATGTCAGAAACTGGAAAAGTCAGGCCAAGAACATGACAATCTTGAATGGAATTCTTAGGAAGGTCAAGGTCTACCCTGGGCTGTCGTGCTATTGAGGAAGCAGTGTAGACTTTTGGCAATATACTGTTCGATCACCTGCCAAAATCATAGAATTAATTTCATAACTTTACCCTAGGTCTGCAATGAACTAATGAATTAGTAAGAAAGAAGGCAACTAGAAGAGTCTACTTATCGCAAATTAAAACTGATTATTCGATTATTAGTGTTAACGAAAAGTGCCAGCTAGCAGCGATTTCAAAAAGCAATAAAATATTGTTCAGAATTTAATCATAATTGTATCAGAAACTTCCATCTCTCATAGCACGCTATACATATTTTGACCCCTTAAGGCTGTTTTTGGAAAAAATAAGAGACCCTGAACTAAACGCGGAACACATTTTCAGACAAAAAAATGACTCAATTTTCATAAAAAATTTGCAACATTATAACTCCTACATCTATTAACAATATAGCGTTTCTAAAATAAAAAAATATTCCATAAATATTATTTTTTTTTCTTTTTTACACGTGAAAGGATAGCTCATTTAACATTACGGTATACGAGAAAAAACGCGAAACACATTTTATGCCAGAAAAAATGGCTTAACTCGGTCAAAAATGGGAAGTGTGCTAAAATATGTTGCCCTCTAAAGGATAGTGAAGACAGAATTTAATATTTATTTTTATTTCTTTTACATCTCTGAAAAAATGTACCTAATTCGGGTCTTATATTCTTTAACATTAACTGAAGACAGCCTTAACTGAGTGTTGCCAAGAGCAACTCAAGACAACACTGAGTATAGTATTTATAATTTTCTTCATAAATAATTTTTAAAAAATTAAAACCCCAGAAACACATGTATTTTATCTTTTGTTATTATCTTGAATCCAAAAAAATGAAGTAATACCAAATTTATGAGTGACAGAGGGTAAAAATATATATAAGTAAACACACATAATTATTTTTAAAATGAGGTTTATGAAAGTGCTATAGATTTTTCAGAATTAAAATTACTCCTGAATATATTGCGTGAATAAACGCAATGAGTTCATTTATTAAAACAATAGGCGATTCAATACTGCTTTCAAAGAATTTCTACAATCCATTGATTTTTTTCAAAAGATTCGAAACATCGTAAATTCTAATATTTTCCACTTAGATATGTTGATATGACATTGTTTAAAGAGATATACGATGCAATAAAATCTATCGAAGAGAGAACAGACTATCAATAATATTAAATCAAGTTTTGGAAACACCCTGCAGACTGTTACATCTATTCCTAAAGATGTTATAACAATCAATTCTGCAGCCCATGCCATAACACTTGTGTTAACAAAAGATCGATCCACTGGGGCCACCCTATTTTCCAGTCCCCCTCAATAAAATGCACCCCGCATTAATTTGTGCGTAAGGAGGGGAAATAAAGGAGATTTTAATTACTCGTCACAAGTGTCCTGTTGCCCGAGCGCTATCCGATCAAGCCATTAGCATCACTCAAGAGCGTCACACCCCTGATGCTATCTCTCAAGCACTTTTATGGCACGACTACCGTGAATCTATTCCAGTATCTTAAAGTGATTTGCTGAGATTGATCTTAATGATCAGTTGTGTGAGGAGAAAGATCTTATATAATAGGAATTAGAGGTGCTTTAAGGGATAGAACTAATACGATTGTACTTATTTAAAATAAACTTAAATTACTTTTTACTCCTTAAAAGGTGTAAGAGGGCCTTACGCCGCTTAACTTATTTGGAACTATAAATGTAAGTTAATTTTAAATGAAAATTGAAAACAAATTGTATCAAACACGTAGGATCGAGTAAAAACAGTTATTAGAGAGCACGCTCTCTCGTCTACTTGTCAATGAACAGGAAAAATATGTAATTTATAATATAAAGGGTGTTTTTTAGAGGTATAGAACTTTAAATTGCAATAAAACAATGATGTATTATTCGATTGACGTGAATTTTTTTTATTCGAAAGATAATCTTGTGGCATTACATTTTAAGTATGATTTCTGGCATAGGACTGCCACGGCTGGCTCGGATGTAGTCCAATCTGGACGTCCAATTTTCGATGACTTTTTCCAACATTTGTGACCGTATATCGGCAATAACACGGCGAATGTTGTCTTCCAAATGGTCAAGCGTTTGTGGCTTATCCGCATAGACCAATCACTTTACATAGCCCCACAGAAAATAGTCTAGCGGTGTTAAATCATAAGATCTTGGAGGCCAATTCACAGGTCCAAAACGTGAAATCAGGCGGTCACCAAACGTGTCTTTCAATAAATCGATTGTGGCACGAGCTGTGTGACATGTTGCGCCGTCTTGCTGGAACCACAGCTCCTGGAGACATCATGATTGTTCAATTCAGGAATGAAAAAGTTAGTAATCATGGCTCTATACCGATCACCATTGACTGTAACGTTGTGGCCTTCATTGTTTTTGAAGAAGTACGGACCAATGATTCCACCAGCCCATAAAGCGCACCAAACAGTCAGTTTTTCTGGATGTAACGGTGTTTCGACATACACTTGTGGATTAGCTTCACTCCAAATGCGGCAGCCGTTTTGTTTGTTGACATAGCCATTCAACCAGAAGTGCGCTTCATCGCTAAACAAAATTCGCTTATGAAAATCGGGAACAACGGCAATCTCGTTTTGGGCCCATTCGACGAATCTACGCCTTGCTTGATGATCGTTTTGATGAATTGTCAAACCAAACTGAGAATAAATCACTTGACAGCTGTTAAATCGGTCGCCATCTTGGAAAGTAATGCCAACTTAAACTTCTATACCTGAAAAAAAAACACTCTTTATAAATGGATGATTGCTTTTGAAATTGCGTCACTCCAACACCTTTCACTCTGAAAATTTGCATGTATATGTATATTTTTATGGAAAAGGTTTTTGTGCGCAATCTTTTTTGATTAGACTTTTTAATAAATTATTCTTACTTTAAAAAGAAACAAATATAAATTAATTCCATTGATATATTTATCTATAGAATAACATTCTAGAAGTTAGAATCAAAATGGTGGTATCTATTTGCTCAGTTTCATAAAAACTAAACCGACATAAACATTCGAGTTTATTTCATCGTAAATAGAATGTAACTAAATTTTCATTGAGTTTTCGGAAAGAGTAAAACAACTACAGGCGAAACATACATATGACTTTCTGCAAATTTAAAATACTGACATAACAAATGCAAATCTGGAAACGGAATGAAATTAAAAGCCTCCTAATTTGTTTTCTGAGAACAAACACTTCATTAGAGTTTATTTTTGAAATGTTTGACAGTTCTCGTTTCTTGGCAAGTATAAGAAACGAAACTTTTATAATTCGATAAAAAGGTTTATAATAATCAGAAGATATTCGAAAGTGAATTATTCTTTACTTACTCTTTCATGATTTCAAATACTTCATCGGATGTGAAATGTTAAATTTCTAAAATAAATATTGAGAGTATAATAAGAGAGTATTGAGAGAATAAAATACATACACTGCGCCATTTACTTTATTGAGTAAGAGATGTTTGAGGCAAAGTGAGATATGAAATGCTTGAAGCTTCCTGTTCTATGTAGTTTAAGCAAGAAATTATTCGTCCCGGAATTATCTTAGGAAATGAAGTGAAAAAGTAAATAACCTTTTAGTCGTATTTAATATGTTTTTTTAGAAAAAGGGAAAGAACTGAGAGACAAAGTAGAACAAATATTACAATACGGTTGAACGAGATTCCTTTTTCTGGGCTTATAAAATATTTTCATCGTTTTGTACTTATCCATTATTGGGACTATTTTGGCGACTGTTTTTCCGATTGGTCGTCAACATGATCATTGGCAATGTTATCAATCTATAGCTGATCCTGGGATAAAATCCATCTACTGTTCACACCACGATACATAAATAAGTTCGTTAACTAAATAATATACGAGGCAGGACTCAAAATTTCCCGAGCTGAGCCTATAACGTGAAAATTCTTTGCAACAGAGCGACTATGGTAACACATCTACGATGCTGCGTTCTTCCCTTTTTCTAAAAAAAGCTTGTCCCAAATTATGTGGTTGGTGACTCGCCACGGGGTCGAATTTAGTAGTCGGCTATTGAAGGAAATTGCGTTTATTGAGCGGAGAATGAATATAAGATTTTGTATTCCATTGGGAAGTAGGGTGAAATTGTCGAACCAGCCGCTTCTTTATCAAATTTTGAAAAATCACCAATTTAGCGCGTTTTTGCGTGTTGTGTTTTGGACTAGCTACCTTTCCACAACAGGTAACACCGAAACGCGAAATTCGGGTATGGTGCATTTATCGATTCGGCGAGAAAGCACTTGGCGCAGTGCTTCTCAAACTGTGGGGCGCGCCCCCCTGGGGGGGCGCGATGACCTTACAAGGGGGGCGCGAGCATATCGAAAATAAAAGATTTAAAAAATAATTAGTTTACTGGAATGAATTAAAACAAAATACTTTCAGACATAATAAAAAATGCACTTTTACTCTGATATAATTTATAGGCGATATTAAGCCATCAAAAATAAAAACTTCTTCAATACCTAATTAGCTATCTTTGATCCTATAACCAAATAAAAACTTTTATTTGATTTGCTGTCATCCCGTGATGAGAGATTTTTTATTACACTTTTTTTAACCTAACATACTACTCTTTCAGAGAAAAAACAGATCCCGGACCCAGAATCGAAAAACTTTAGGAACATAAAAAATTCATCACTGTCATTATTTTTGAAATACTGCACATTATAGCTGTAATCTGTTTGACCTTCTAAATTATTGGTACAGTTAGTTATGACCCCTCTCTTATGTGTTCTCTGTTGCGCTTTTTTTCATTTATGATATTTGGAAAACCACGGAGAGAGCACACACAAGCACATGAAGGATTACTTGGCCAAGACATATTTTTATAAATATTCTCAATGTATAAAGCATAACGAAAAACGTTTCACACACAATTTTTTTAGCAATAACATACATATTATCTTAATGAATATACATTTTACCCGGAAGTGGTCGCGCGGGACACATAGATTACGAAATCGTTAATTCTGGCAAAACTGTTTATTTAGTACCAAAGAAAAATTGAAAAGTCCTTGAAAGTAGGTAAGTAAACTTTCTCATAGCTAAATTATTCACTGGAATCATGATTTGTATCGTGTACAATAAAATAATTATAAAAAAAAGGATTGGGGTGACTCAATAACCGTATCGAGTACGCGCCTGCTCCCGGGTTAAAACATGTTAAAGTCTTTTCGTTTTAAATATTAAAAATAATACAATTATTCTTCATCGATATTTTATATTATTGATCATTATTTAACATCAGTGGTGCACACAAGGGGGTCCAGAACCTCCCCCAAAGCCCTTGATTTTTTCCGATTGAATATAATTCTAAGTTTATAGTACGCAAAATTTAGTTAAGTATTTGTTATTAATGATTAATTTTATTAATTAATGCTAATTATTTATTCAAGAATTAGTTTTTTACTGTGTTTTGTTCCCGAAAATCGACAAAATCAAAAGGAACCTGATACAAGATTGGTGAACTTTCGACCCCGGATCCCCCCTTGAAAAATTCCTGCGTGCGCTACTGTTTAACATCAATTATAAATGCTAATTCTGTGAGGCTTAAAATTACAAAATTAAAACTAATTATAATTTGAGCAACGATTTTAAAAAAATCATTTTACATTTTTGTAAACATTATCGAGCCCTTGGCTTTGCTCTCCTTACAATTCAGCTATTATATCAATAATGTTTTATTTTCTTATAAATGAACTCATGCAAAGAGCGGGCAATTCAGCCGGTATACTTTTATTGTATCAGTGCTGCACAGAATATTTTATAACTAATTAATTAATACTAAATTAAGAACAAGTTTAATAAGTATTAATGACATCCATGAGCTTGTCTTGGAAAGCAAAGTTTTTATAAGGAATGCTTATTATTAGAAATTGACCCTCTGAGTTCTTTTTCTATATTTAGCAGATATCTATTTTGTCTTCTAAGCAGCTACCGCATTTTGCAGTATGTTCAATTTAAAAATTAGAGAAAGGAAAAATAACATAATAATTATCCTATTGTTTTATTTATTTATTTATTTTGCTTAAAAGTAGTATACAAAATTTAATACTTATGTTAATAATTTGTATGGTTCATAATTAAGATCGCCTATTGTAACTTTAGCGTCAAAGTGCATTATTATTGCATTCAGTACATTATTAATGTATAAGGGGGGGCGCGAAAAAAATTGTGATCGAAAAGGGGGGCGCCAGTATTGAAAGTTTGAGAAGCACTGACTTGGCGGGATAAGCGGTAGATTCGACAAACCAACCGAAAATAGTGCTACGGAGACTTACGAAATGTTGAAGCATGTGTATGTCTGTTATACATTGTTGCGAACGAAAACAGCTTTTTCACCACCTCCTTCTTCTTCTCCTGATCTCACACCCAGTGACTTTTGCCTATTTCCTGAACTGGCACATCGCTTGCAGGGTCGTTGATTTCAATCTGCAGATGAAGTTAAAAGGGCATCGCAGGCGGAATTAAAGGAAATGGCTATAATGAATTCCAGAAATGTCACGACGACCTATACAAGCGATGTAAAAAGTGTGTTTTCGCTCAAAAGCCTTATTTCGAAAGTGGATGTGTTTCACACACAGCAATTTAACTAGCGATTTTTTTTAAGTTATAGATTCAGTCCGGGAACTTTTGAATCCTACTCCTTAAAACGTGTCAAGCTTCTGTAAATGTGTGAATATTAACGTCGCACTATACAGCTACACTTAAGCTTTAGGTGACGGACCTGGTATAGTTTTGAACCATGATCAAGTGACGAGGACGATGCTTGAGCTGGCATCCACCTCCTAACTTACACAACCACACCAATGGGAAGACGTTTGAGCTTTGACATATTTAACAGGCATCGGCTCCATCTGTCCTGTTGGTTTTTAGCAGTACAAGTCTCGTCAGCCATTAGTCCATTAACTTGACCACTAAGCTACCGTGGTCACTTCTGTAAATGGGAACTGAATAACTGGGAGCGCAAATGTATCCAAACAGAAAACTGTTTGAAAACACGTGAAAAATCACTTACTCCAGAAGCGCAGTTAAATCTAAATCAGCTTTGAACCCGGTTAAAATTTTCTAACTTGAACCAGGGTTAAAATCTGAACCTACGATGATGAAATGAATCTAAGCGAAGCTCCTTTTTTTCTTTGTCTGTTGGTCTAGTTAAAAATGAATATGGCGGTAAAAGATAAAAAGCTGGTTCTTGGAACAAACTCTCAACGATTGGTGAGGCTTGGAAAGTAGTAAAAAAAGGAAGGGGAATCTCCTTGAAATTTTATGGAAACTCACTTTCATCCCAGAAAGCACGATATAGACTAAGAGTCCTGAATCATAGTTATCAAATTGATCATTTATAAAAGAATTGTTTTTTTCTGTAAATTTTAAACATAAAAAATAGCATGGAAATCGTACCAAAAATGTGTAAACAGCTTCCGAATTCTACATTAATTATTTTCAAAATTTCCCCTTTTTTATGCTTTGTAAATTTTTAGTATGGTTATTTTTAATTTTAGGAAAGATATGGTGAATTTGTGAGCGAACTTAGTCCGATACATTTGTGTATCATAATGTTACTAAATTTGTTATGCATGTAAACAGTGTAAGAAAAACTCATGGGAATGTGTTAATAAAGTATAATTTAAAAGAATCCACACATCAATTCTTAATTTACTTTGAAATTAATTATTTTTTAAAAAACAAAAAGTTTAGCTTTTATAATATCAGAAAACAACCTATTGTAAATGAAACTTTAATCGCTTCAATTTCTATTTTTAAAGACGTTTTTATAAATTTCACTTGTATGTAATGGAATCTTTGAACTCGATTTTTACCCATTTTAAAAGGTTAGATTGATTCGAAATTTCGCACACTTGTCAAGGACCCATGAAAATACAATAATTTCAGAATTTTGTTTTATTGCCCTGATAAGGATTTTAATAATTAAGGATTTACGAGATTTGGCGACTAATTCATTAATCCTTTTTCGATTTGGCGTCTAATTCATTGAATCGTTTCTAGATTTGGCGACTAGTTGCATAAACCATTTTCAGATTTGACGATCAATTCCAGATTTAGCAACTAAAAGATTAAGGTGCAACCCTAAAACTGCAAAATAGGCATTAATAAAATATAAAACAAAAAAAAAAAAACTCTTTATGTGAAAAAAAGTTAAAAAAAAAGACTCGTGTGCATGTGCATAATTTTATGTTCTGAAAATGGTTAAACTTTAAATTACTCACACAATATTTTATAATAAAGCAGCAAAGGGCTAAGTGAAAGCTGAACTCATGCAACTCAAAATCATTTGATGTTCTAAGCAGGTTCTCCTATTAATCCATCAAATCAACCATATTTTTTTTTATTTTTATAAAGCAATACGTTTATAAGTGATGATACGAATTAACATCATAGAAATGCGTTTAAAAGATGATAAATTTGTGTTCTAACTGCTAAATATTTTTTATGTTGATAAAAATTATAACAATATTTTTAAGAGGTGATAATACAATTGGCATTTAATATTTCTTCTTACACACTTTTATTAGATAAATTCAACAAGGAATAAATGATAGTTTTAAAAACTAAAAAAAAACAGGCTTTTTATGTAGATTGAACTAAAAAATGAAAAATAAATTATAGTTTATACATATATAAACTAAAAAACACCCTTTTATAGTGTGTGCAAATCGAACTGAAAAGTAAACAAAAAAATTCTTAAAAAAGAATAAAATGATTGACGAGAAAATTAATGCCATTGGGGTATAGCAATTATAACAATTAATATAGAGAATCCACGCTTTTACCCGAATGACATTATATATACATATACATATATAATTTTCTCTTTGATCATTTTATTTTTATATTAAGAATTATTTTTTTTTTTTACCTTTTAGTTCGGTTCACTATAAAGGCGTATTTTTTAGTTTTTTTAAAAACTATAATTTATTTATATTTACTTTCATGTATTCATATTTTTAATTCTCTTCAAATGTATAATGTTTCTGTAAACGCGGGAAAATATTTGAAGATTTTTCACTTCACTTTAATATTAATCTCATTAGCAATACAAGAAGTAAGTAACTTATCCCCAAACTTTTATAAAAAGTAAAGAAAGCGCTAAGCACGTCACGTTACTTACTCTCAGAAGTAGTTTTTTAGTTTAACAAAGTAGGCGAATGAAGTTTCAGTGACATATTTACTTCGGGAATTTTTTTTAAAAAAGCTATTTCTCTCTTACGCGTTCTAAGAAATATCTTAAAATCCATAACATAAAAAAATACTGTAAAAAAGTTTTTTGTATAAAATTCTGCTCTTTGTTTTCAATTTCTGTATATAATTGAAAGAGCATCTTATCTTTTTCGTTTTTAAAACACACATCAAAACATACAAAAAATGCATGCTATAATTGTTTGGCGTCATTCATGCGAGTAGAGTTATTTCTTTTTACTTGTCCAAAAACATATTTTTATCATGTTTATTTATTTTAGAAGAAAACTGTTGTTTTTTATATTTTTGAAATAATTTGCAATTATCTTATGTTCTGGAATTCACATTTAACGAAAATATATAAATTTATATTAATGAACCTAGTAAACAGATTTTGTTCATTTTTATAAACATGCATTTGCAAATAATTTAACAAAGTTGTTATTATTCTCTAAGATACTGAAAAAGAAACGATTTTGGAGTCATGATTATTTCCTAAAAGCAAGATATTAAGTGATTAGTTATGTTTGTTCTTTAACAAGCGTAATAGATTATTGAAAAAGTCGTTGAAATGTATTTCACATTAGATTCAACGACAGAAAGCATATTTCGTTTACGCTTTTCGTTTTGCTGCTTTTTTTTTACAGAGAGTTTCTCAAATTATATATAATTTTTCTTGTAATTTAAATTGCTCATTTTTGTTCATTCTTTAATAAAATTATTAAGTATAATTACATAAAGTTGCAAATAAGAAGTACGTTTATAAAAGGATTCCATTTATATATATCTTTTAGGGAATGCCCTATTAGTAAATTAGAATTCAAGTCTTTGAAACTGAAGTTAATATATTTTTCTAATAAATAATAAAGATGAGAAAATAAACTGCAATACTGTTGAAGCAAGGTGAATAGTGGACGGGAAAAAATATGGACTAAACAAATTATAATTAAGTGGAAAAGATATTCTATGAAGTGTAGGAATTCGAAGAAAACTAAATTAAAAAATAATTTCAAAATTTAATATAGTCACACAAAGGGGGGTTATACATTTTCAAAAAAGTAAAAAAAATAAGACTTACTTTTGATTACATGACTTTAGATGTTAAAATAAAATTATTTTCTATAATATAAACAACCGAAAACGATGATTATTGTTAAATGAATACTAAGTAGTGAGTAGCAAAAAGTACATTTTAAAGCTTCAAAACCCCCAGCCTGTCGAGTCTATCCGATCCGAGTTCCTCTCATCTTCAATTCAATAGTGCACTGTATAATTTCGAAAGCAGGTTTTCTTTAAAAAAATTAATAGTAAAAACTTTCAATTTATTACTAATACAGCACCATTGATTTCATTTTGTCAACCAGTGTATTTTGTTAACTAACCACTGCAAAATAAATAAAAAGTATTAAATGCAAAAGTATTAAGATATCCGACTACGTTCGGAACCGAAATTTTGAAAAAGCGTATAAATGGATAATATTTATGATTTTTTGTGTCACTTAGATTAGAAAATGTATATAAAATTGTTTTAAGAATAGTATTACAATAAAAAATTATTTAAGTACAATATTTTGACAAAATATAAACATAGAATGACCCATTTTCAAAATATTCTCCTTTTGTGAAAAATGCTTCTACTATAATAATATTTTGACTGTATATAGCCCAGACCTCTATACAGAGGCTCAACTAGAATTTGTGAAATATATAACTTAGAAGAGGGTTTATCCATGTTTTACAGCAACAGAGGGGAGAAATTTTAAGAAAAAAACGCCGATAATTATTTCAATTGGTGGTAACTCTGAAAATTATGTGAATTTTTTAAAAATCATAGTTGAGTCTCTGTACAGAGTTCTGAGCTTATATACAGGCAAAATATTATTCTAATAGAAGCATTTTTCACAAAAGGAGAACATCTTGAAAAACGGTTATTCTAAGTTAATTTTTTGTCGAAATATTGTATTTAAATATTTTTTTTTGTCAAAATGTCCTTAAAAGAATTTTATACATGTATTCTAATCGTGACACTAAATACCATGAAAATTATGCATTTATGCACTTTTTTAAAATCACGGTTCCGAACGTAGTCGAATACCTTAAAGTATCTCCTTGAAGCATATAAATTTTATTTCCAGCAACGGGTCGAATTTAACAAGTAAAGTCTGACGAGATAAAGTATACATTATATGGCATTGAAAATACAACAGAAAAAATGAGAAGCCTGAAAGTGAAAAAAACTTGTCAGAGAAAAGCAGCAACGATCAGTAAGTAATGCTTACTTTGAGAAATTATACGTTTAACACAGAACTCCAATAACTTCAGCTCAGTAGGTTTTAGGGCCAATACACAAAGACTATACACTAGGGTTCAGGAAACTTTTAACCTGCAATAAATGCATGCAGAGTTAGAGAATAGAGGTCAATCATATAAGTATTTACAGTTTTATTACATATGAATATTGTATCATTTAAAGATATTTCTTAGCATAAAAATAAACAGCATAAAGTATATCTATTTTTTTAAAAGAAATTCTTTTAATTAAAATTGTAAGTATATCATGTATTTTTAAACACACACACATATATATATATATATTAAAATAAGAAACATAACAACATAATACATTCATTAAAGACATAATAATAAGACATTATATAATAAAAAATTTAATTCGAACTTAGTGCTTACACCCGTTTACTTTTATACGGCAAAATCAAGGGTACAATGCATGACCCAATTTGACACGATTCTAAGCATTCAGTTAAATGATTTCCTTGTTTACTCGAAATGATTTTTCGTATGAGGAAATATTTTTTATTTAGATATGTAGAACAAAAAAAGCGGAAAGCAAAATACATGCAGGTTTTTTTCTCTTCAAACAACTAAATCTCTCCAACTATGGCATTTAATAATTCCCAAAATAACTGTAAATTTATCGGTACATTTCCGCTTAGCCGACGCAGGCAATAAAGCCGCAAGAAATAATACAACCAACGCCAAACGGAATATATCCGCTGGTAACCTTTGACCATCAATCACATTTCAAGTTGTGGTATTTTCTTGTTAATAACGTCTTTTTAATCATGCATCAAAAATAGATGAAAAACAGATAAGAACTAATAATTATTTTTAAAAAATTTGTATATTGTGCGCTGTCGCCATTAAAACCTTCTTGGCGAGATTTGCGTCGGCATTAAATGTCCATAATTCTGAAGAAATTTGTCAAATGAGGTCCATTACAAGTTCATCAACTTCCATCCTCTTAATAATTGATAAATTTGCAGAGTAGCGTAGAGTGCCACTAAGAGTTGTACCACATGTGGCACGCGTGTCATAGGTTGCGAACGCCTGCTCAATATGAACCTAAGTGATATTCAAACTGGCTTACCTTCGCGATGGCATCCCACACTATGTTGGGCTGTGGAGTGTTCCTCAGATAGGGCTGAATTGTGCCTGTCAACCCGCTGACCCTTATTGGAATAACAGAAGCGTGATTTTTCAATTTCTGCTGTTAGTTCATATATATATATATATATATATATATATATATATATATATATATATACATTCTATTCATCCATTCAAGATCAAATTTATTTTTTAAATTTGTAGTGGAATACACTTGATGTTATAAAACAGTTCTTTTTAAATATTAATTAACAAATTAATTAATTTACAAATTAGCAAATTAATTAATAATTCCAACAGCATATATAGAAAGAAAACTCGCTCGTTGTGTCCCTGTAGCGCAATGGATAGCGCGTTGGAGTTCTAATTCAAAGGTCATGAGTTCAATTCCCACCTGGGTTGGCCTATTTTCTGAAAATGTGATTTCTTTTCTACTATGCTATTTTATTAGAACAATTAAATTTGACTCTGTTATATGTATACATACAAATTTATAATTATTTAATAAAAAGTAACTAAAATATAAAATTTTTCTTTGTTGACCTAAGTAAGAATTGACTTAATTTTCTTTTTTATATTACTTGTTCATCTGAGAACACGACCCTGTACATGCCAATGCCCACATCAGTCATATTGAGTATTAGTGGATGTGTTGATCTACGTGTGCTGATCGTTCCAGCTGCATCAGCAGCCTTCGAAAAAAAATTACTGATCTGAAATTAAAAAACTCCAATTCATCATGCCGCTTACTTTTTATAATGGTTTCCTATATATTTCTTCCTTTTCTTTTTTAAATTTAATCTAGGAAATTTTTTTTACATAACTTGAGAAATAGAGAAAAGAAATGTATTATTTATTTTTTAAGAAACAAAAATAATATGCAAAGATACAAATATAGTTTGTAAAATAATATTTCCCACAAAACACCAGAAAAAACTATATCTGTATGAATTCCACACAGATTTAATCTTTCAATTTGGAATAAATATTTCCTGGTCTAAAGAGACTTGCAAAGCACCCGAACAGAATGAAAAGATTCCCGCCACTAAGAAAGTATAGGAAACCTTTAATGGTTATTAAAACCTTTCTGCCGCCATACCGCTCATTACGGTCGCCAAGCATGATTAAACCGAGAGCCATCGATTCTTTAAAAGCAGAGAATGCTTGCGAAATCCTGACCTTCAGGCTCCGACTCGATAATCAGCTTAATGAATGGCGAAATTAATCATGATTATTCTCAGCCGTGTTTCGTCATCTTGGTTTCCGATCGATTGGCGCTTAGTTGCCAATGATACAGTTATTTGGCGAGTTTATAAAATTGTTGCACTTTCACGTTTCAAGCGGCGCTTTTAAAGTGGAAATAGACTATGTTCGGATAAACTATTATAACTGGAGACTAAAATTAAAAATTGAGTTACATATTTATAAGGTTAGAGGCACACACGGATAAATTAGGTAATGTTATATTATGTAAATTTATCAGGGTAAATATATAAATGTGTTATAAACTTCGCTTATTTATGGGATTTATTATAGCCTTGTTATTAAACAGAAAAATTGCTTGCGTGAGAAAATTGTTATATAATCATTCTTTAAAGTAATACCTTGATTTCAATAGTTCAGCAAGAAACTCTCAAGAAGTTATCTCACTCTCAATCTCGTCATCATAATTTTTTACTCCCATTCTCATGATTAGTTTAACTTTTTTTGTCATTTTCTATTTATTTATTTGTTTTTAAAATTATCTTTCAATTTTGCTCCTTCATTTATTTTGGAAAGACTTCATATATTTGCAATAAGAAAGGGGTGGAAAGTGGATAGCTGCAATTTTTACAAAAAGTACAGCCAATAAGGAAAGCCATTAACGACCTTTTACTCCTCACCATATACAGACAAAAAAATTAAAGTTAATACATTTTTCCTTTTATGTGTTTGCCCAAGTGTAGTTTTTTATTGGAATTCAAGATAAATATCTGAAAGGATTCTTCCCTTAAAAACAGCAGTGGAATGTCAAAGCCATTTAATTCATGGTGGATTCAATCACATGAGAAGTTAGCTTTGCACGGTAGATTGATTGATTCGTTTTTAAACGTTAGACACTTAAAACTTGATAGAAATGTGTTCAAATGGAATTACGATGCTACATTGATTTCGCATGATCTTTGCAAAGTGATACTAATTTTGAACAACCTCATTAAATAAACACTGACGGGATAAAAATCCCAACAGCAAGAAATATTTGAGTTTAAGAATGAAGACTTGTGTTTTAAAGAAAAGAAATTTGGAAGGCGTGTCTATACATCAGAAAGATGACATCGATTCAAATTCCGCGCTTAAGTGTGATGCTAGTAGCGTCACTCAGAGCTTGCAAATAAGGATTGCCTTAAATGCGTGCTATAAAGTTCATGAGCATTTATTTGTCTGTGAAATATGACGAATTGAGTTAATGTTAGCCAAGAATGCCTTGAAAAAGACGAAGAAGCAGTTACCAACTGCTCACCGAGTTTTAATGAGGTCGTGCAATAGGGCTACGAGAAAGTGGATTTTCTTTCCACGATATTGCAGAAAGATATGGCTGGAATGTATCCACTGTGCATGATTGATGGAAGCAGTAGTTCAAGATTTAGTACTGCCTCAAAACCAGCAAGTTCCAAGCGGCCATGTGGTACTACCGAGAGGGAAGGCCACCGTATTCGGCGTACGTCTGTGGTGCATCGTACCGATTCTGCGGCAGAAATTAGAGCTGCAGTTGATACCACAGTGACACAACGAAGTGCTTGAAATCGGTTACTTCAAGGACATCTCCGAGCAAGGCGCCCTGTAGCGTGTATTCCATTGACTCCAAGTCATTGCCGTTTGCGGCACCAATGGTGTCAAATCAGAGATTGGAGGGTGGAGTGGAGATATGTTGTGTTTTCTAATGAAAGCAGGTTCTGCCTCGGTGCCAGTAATGGCCTTGTGTTGGTCAGAAGGAGACTAGGGGGTCGGCATCAAACTGTGTGCGGCAGAGATCCACTGGACCTACACCTGGAGTCATGGTCTAATGAGAAAATTCCCATGACAGTAGGAGCCCTTTCGTGGTTATCCCAAACACACTGAGTGCAAATTTGTCTTTCAGTCTGGTAATTCAATCTATAGTTTGTCATTCATGAACAGCATACAAGGGAGAGTTTTCAAACAAGATAACGTTCGCCCTCAAACCTCTGTAGTAACGCAAAATGCTCTAAAGAGTGTTGACATGTTATCTTGGCCTACGAGATCACCAAATTTGTCTGCAATTGAGCACGTATGGGATATCATTGGACAGCATCATCCCCAGTCAGCAATGACCGTCCCAGTGTTGACACAACAAGTACAACAAACATGGAACTCCATATCACAAAGTGACATTTGGTTCCTGTATGACACAATGCATGCACGCTTGCATTCAAAATTCTGAAGGTTGCACAGGCTATTAATGAAACAACCTTAACTGAGACAAATGAATTGTCTAAATTTCATTACTCTACAATAATTTTTCTTGGTCTTGGAATTTTTTCTGTCAGTGTACATATTTGTATATAATTCAAATTAAACTATCTGGTCATGGTATATGAGAGAACAAAGTCGGTTTTACCTCAGCCAATTTGCAACTCCGAGTCCTAGAAAAAACATACCGTATAGAGGGGATATAATGCACGTTAAATCCGTCTAGATTCAAAATTCTAACGTTGACATGGTTACAGAAAAACTTACCGTGTAGAGGGGATATAATGCACGTTAAATCCGTCTAGATTCAAAATTCTAACGTTGACATGGGGGGGGAGAAATTGAAGAGGGGGTGTGCAAGTTCAAGTGCCGACCTCGCCATTTAACCATGGGTTAAAATTATGAGGTCCATCACCAATATCCTTATGTTGCTTTATAGAACGATGTTAATAAACAGTCAAACATACAATAAAACTATTTAAATAATAAATGGATATATAAATGTAAGGATAATTAAATTAGATTAAAAATTAAATTCCCTATCTAGCACTTGACTCATCTTTCTCAGTCCCCATCTTCAAGTATCAAACTAATCACCCATTTATTTCTTCCGAACATATGGCCTAGCCAATAAACATGTCTAATTCCAGATCGTTAGATTTAATAGTCAACATATGTCAGCATTAACTTGCAAGCACCCTCTTCAAAGCAGCGATACTTACCATATGTTTTTCAAGTGTTATCCACTTGAAACCACCACCATGGCGTGCTTTTTCCTCCCTGCTCTCGGTGTCAGAACAGATGTACAAATGAAAGAATAAAGGTCGTCTTTTCACTTTTCTAACTTTAATATGATTCTGTCTTAAAAATCATGACAGAAATAAAGCCGGCAGGATTTTTTATCTGCGAATGGATTTTGAATCTTAACGTAAAAAACTGATCTTTTTTATAAAATAACTTTAATATAAAAACAAACGCCAACTGCGGAAATAAATAAAATGGAGAATTTGACGGAACACCGAATGCACCGTATGCCTATATATGAAGACGTCGGATTGCCGGAATAAAAAATGATACGGAAAAAAAACCACGCTAATAATCCTCGGAAGAACATCGCTCTTAACACCGAGAAGAATGCAGTGTTTACCGCCGAATGATATTCTGTCTTTGCTGAAGAGGCCATCCAGTTTATCGTGAATGGAAGAGACATTCTAATGAAGGAAAAAAAGAAGAGAAGTGTGAATCCCTTATTCCCCCGTGATGAAAGACGTCACTCCCTTTCGCCAGAAAAATAAAAGGAAAAAATCTTCTTCGCCTGAAAGTCTGCACGGTAATATTGTGAATTTGACCACCATATAATAATAGTGAAGTACCAGCTTTGAAAGAAAAATAAATAAATTAAATTTACTAGTGAAATAACGTGGCAACAGCATCTGGATTAATGTTCACCAAGGAGTTCTGCCGTTGCAAAGTGGAGGTCAGTTAAATTGTATATTTCCAATTTTAGTAACATTGAAGAACTGAGTTTTGCTGAACAGAACTTTACGAAAAAGAATAATATATGATATGATATTTAATTTTTATAATATAGTTGTGTTATAAATGAGATATTTTCTTTATATTTTGATTGAGAAAACAAAGTATATAGGTTTAATCATACAAAATTTTGAGAAATTTTAATATATACTTCTCATAATTTTATCTTAAGATGTCGAATGAGTTAAGAGTTATGATAGAAATTGGTGTTTTAAAGTGAAAGATATAAATGAAGTTTTTAGAAAAATGACTAATGAGAGAACTAATACTAGAGATATTGATTTTTATAAAAAACAAAAGTAAAGTCAAGTTGTATTCTTTTTTCTCCATTGAATTCAATTGTTTTGTTAATTATTTTATTCAGCAGTAATCTTATTGCATGTCATTTATTTTTTTTTTTTTTTTTTTATTTTGAAATTGTGTGTTTTGATATACCGGCCATATATTCGGATTCACTATTTCTCGAAATTTTCCTTATTTAAAATTAAAATTAATTTAATAACTTGAAGCTTATTTTTGGATATTACACAATGGATAAGCGAGAATACAATCATTATAATTTTGTATATGTCTCGAAACATTAAGAGGACAAACTTGTTTAGTTTGATATGTACACCTCTCATTGTTTCTTATCAGCATCCCTGAACATCTGTGAGTTGATGACGCAGATTTTTCAGAGAGATGTGTTCAAAATTAAGTAAGGTGATACAGTTTTATTAGTGAATGTGTGATGCAAGAGAAACTCAAGAATTTTTGTCTATGAAACGTATTTTTAGAAGGTTACGGAAAGATTCAAAATATTGCATGCGATATTAAGTTACAATGAATATTGTGAAAAATTTTCAGAAATATTAAAAGTTATTATTGAAGTGAGTCCACTTTTCCGACTCAAAATAATAAAAAAGAGCTCTCTTATATTCTTATAATTTTTATATTTTATAACGCATATGAAATAAAACATTGTTTATTGTGTTGGATAGTGCATAGAAGTTGTGTGTTATACACCGTTTTCATATTATTAATAATTTCATTTTATTAGTGTCTATATTTTTTTATCTCTTTAAAAATGTATTTCATATATGCAAAATGTGTGTAACAATATAAGGTATTACTACGATGGCGCCAGAGTAGATTTTTATACAAAATTCTTATTTTAACATTTGTATGATTTCATGTATTTTTATATTTACTATCTTATTGTTTGCTATATATTATTTTCCAACATAATTTTTTTGAAAATATCTACCAGCTATAATACGAATCTATTATTATGAAGGAATAGGAGGAAACGCGAGCTCTTATTCTAGATGTCGAATATATTTGAACAAGCTAATCTTCATTTATATGTATGGAAATTCATTTTTATCAATTAATATGTTGGAAGTGTCTTTACTGTGTTTGTTGTTATAGTTTCGTTTATTGTATTGCTTTTTGATTTTAGTATTACTATTGCTTATATATTTCTACTATGTTTAATATGTCTTTCTAAATAATGTTATGTATTGTTTTGTGTTTATTGAAAATTGATTAAGTTTGTAAAGAGAGAAAAAAAACCACGCCATGACTCCCTTTTAAAATTGGGGGCAAATGTAAGGATAATTAAATTAGATTAAAAATTAAATTCCCTATCTAGCACTTGACTCATCTTTCTCAGTTCCTATCTTCAAGTATCAAACTAATCACCCATTTATTTCTTCCGAACATATGGCCTAGCCAATAAACATGTCTAATTCCAGATCGTTAGATTTAATAGTCAACATATGTCAGCATTAACTTGCAAGCACCCTCTTCAAAGCAGCGATACTTACCATATGTTTTTCAAGTGTTATCCACTTGAAACCACCACCATGGCGTGCTTTTTCCTCCCTGCTCTCGGTGTCAGAACAGATGTACAAATGAAATAATAAAGGTCGTCTTTTCACTTTTCTAACTTTAATATGATTCTGTCTTAAAAATTATGACATATATATATATATATATATATATATATATATGTGTGTGTATATGAAAGAAATATGTATTATATATCAAAAACAAGAAATAATAGATAATGAACATAACAAGAAATAGCGTAATAAAAATATAGAAGCTGAACATGAAGAACAAAATTATAGAGAAATAAAAAAGAAACTACAAAAAAGAAGAACCTAGCGAGTCAGAAAACAATTTCGGACTTAGGACCGAATAAGTGGGGTTAAACTAGTTTGAAGGCGCCAACCTTCCCCCTTTGCAACTCGGTAGGAAAAACCAAATAAAATAAAATAAACAAAAATTCAGAGTATGTAAAAACTCAGAGAGTATGTTAAAACCCCTCACTACTATTATGTAACAAACTCTTCCAAACTCTTAATGCAGAAAAATCGCAAAACAAATACGTAAGAAAAGTAGAAAAATCCTAAAACAATTACATAAGATAAGTATTTTTCAAAAAATAATTTAACAAAATTTCGTTACTCACAGAGCTTTTACGAAGAGAATCAAGCATCTTGACATCAATGAAAATCAATTATTCACCAAGTTAAAAAATTCGAATTTACATAAACACATCTTTTGAGATAACTTTTAAACCAGCCAGCAAAGACAGATATCAAAAAAGACGACAATCAAATATGGTAGAATTTGAATTGGTTGATTGCCAAAAATGTAAATTTGCTAGGCTCTAATTTGGTTGGTTGTCAACAATGTGTAAGATGTTCAAGATGTGTGTGGAAAAAATGTAAACTGTGATATGAGTGTTATGATGTAATCTTCACAGCAAGACCACTAACATGCTGACTTTGAAATCCTATTGTTGTGTGGTGGTTTTGGAATTAGAAGTAGCAAGACGATTAATGTATTTGTGATGAATATAAGTTCTTAAGAAATTAAAATGGTATTCATGATCTAAACAACATTGAAAATTTTTTTGATATTATTGTATTTATTTATTTTGTGGGTAGTTAAGTTATCATTTCTAAATAAAAAATTCAAAATGATATTTCTGTAAATTGATATATGCAAGTTACTATTTCATACAGGAATTTTAATTATATGGAACTTAAACGAATCTCTTTTGTCAAAAATGTTACTGACTACATTATTGTTAATAAGATGCAAGTCTAAATCGAAGAATTCCACCATATTAGAGTTGAAGTTAGTTTTAAGGAGCTTGAGATAATCAGGGTAGAACGAAATATTTGGTCTGTATTCACTATTTTTACCAAAAATTATTAAATCATCTATATAGCGATAAATCAAGTAAGAATCATTTACAACATGATCAATTTCAAAAAATGTAAATATAGGTTTGCTAAACAATTACTATCTGGCACACCCTGAGGTAAACCTTTGATCTGTTTATAAAGATTCTGATCAAATGCAATGAAATTTTCTTTTAATACGAGGTTAACAAGAATATGAAATTTTTCTTTTTTCATTGAAGTATATAATTCATGTTTATCATAAATTAACTGTAGAACCTTAATCATATCGTCAATATCTATAGAATTAAAAAGGTCCTCGAAATCAAAGCCATGCATGGAAAAAATTGACATATCCTTAGTAACTCTAGCAATCTCTAAGCTATTTTTAATTATTGCCGTGTTTTGTAAGTTATCAATTAGATTTTGAAGAAGAGATTGTAAGATCTTCCCAGACTTCGTGATATATGTATTGTATCCATTAGTGATACTACGGAATTTTATAGGGCTTTTATGAAATTTTGGTGTTAAAAAAATACTTGGATATTTAATTTTATTTAGTTGAATATATTCAGTCTTTTGTTCAAAGCTAAAAGACGATTATCATCTTCTCTATTGTTGTGAATTGATTTTTGAAATGAATTATTATTTAAAATGTGGTTACTTAATATTTTACTGTAAAAGTATTTACAAATTATGGCATAATTAGCAGAGACCTTATCAACATATGTAATCACGAAGTCATTTTGGATATTTTCTATTAATGATTTAAGATCTTTATACATAATTTCACTTTCAACAGTGAAATCTAATTCCCGAATTTCTGTTGCTACATAAGATCTAAATTGATTGAAAGCTTCAATCGGCATTCCGTATTTAATTGCAATTTTAAGGTAGAATTTATCTAAATCTTTTATGATTTGTTTCATAACGTTAGATTTATTTTTTGTGACCATCAGTCTAAAACCGGTACCTTTTACCATAAAATTTCTTAACAAATCATCTTTCACGATGCCAAGGTCTCCTGTGACAACGTGCTGATGATAATCATCAATATAGTCCCGATATAGATTGCATTTACATGAATCTGAACTTAGGAGCTCCGAGACTTGATTATAATTAAATATAAATCTACCAAGTTTCTTGTTGTATTTGAAAGCCTTTTTAATAATAATATTTTTAATAGGAAAAAAGGATTGATATTTTTGAAATATACTTGAAAAATTAATTTTGTTAAAGGATTTACTCATAAATATAATAATGTACAATATTCTGTAGAGTAATAATTCTGTAGGGTATATATATGTATATATATATAAATATATCATTCTGTGGTGGTGTGATATCTGTTATCTATATATAAACCAGTACTAACCATCACGCGAAGACGATCGTTTTGGCGTAATCGCTAAAGTACTCGCTTACGGAACAGAAGGTGCTCCGATCAAATCTTCCTTCCTTCATTGGTGACTCTGGTCGTACAAAAGAGCGACACCTTTCTCGCACAGCAGTCATGGCGCCACCTATCCACCTCAAGCCGTCAGACATATGACGCAACTAAGCCGTCTCACACAATTGACTCAACCCACAAAGTGACGCAACTGCTCACACGCTCGCCACAAATATGGTATCGTTTGTTCGACTATTCGCAGAATCATTGGGATGGGAATAGTGTGGCGGTGCAATATCTACATAAACCAGTACTAGTCATCACACAAAGACGTTCGATTTGCCGTGATCGCTATAGGTACGTTCGATCGCCGTGATCGTTCACTTACGGAACAGAAGGTGCTCAGATTGAACCTTCCTTCCTTCAATTCCTTATAAACTGATTTCATTCAAAATTTTATAACCATGACAGTGGAGTTGTACGTAAATCACACTATACTAAATTGCTTAATTTAAATATATATATAGCATCAGCAAATTAAAATTTTTACCGACCTAAAATATGTGTTTTGGGGTGTGTTGATCATTTGAATTTATACCATTTTGAATGGTAATATAAATACTGCGCTATCGATGTTTTGAAAACTATAATAAACACTACATTTTTCAATTTTTTTATACGTTTTTGCTTGAAAATTAAATCTCCAAAATGGAGTTCAATGTAAAACAATGGTTATTCTATTTTCTATTCTTTTACTCGATGTCTTTCTTGTTCTGTACTGATGGATTAAGTAAAGTTTCTTTTGCGCGTTTCTTTCATGTTTTGCATTGTTTCTGTTAAAAAAACAACAATTTAATAACAACAATATACCTTGTTCTTTAGGTTGTAAATTACTAACATAGCAGAGGGAACTTCACGTATATTTTGGAAAGGTTTTGAAAAACGTCTTCATATTATAAATCTTGGAATCTGAAATTTCTGCATCATTCGCTTTTGTGACTAGATTTATTGCAAAAGAAATGATAATTTAGCGTGTATTTTAATACTTTTTTAAATTACCTTAATTCCTTACCAAAAATTTAATAAAGCTTTTTATCGATACATTTATTTGTTAAAAAAATATTTAAACACAATAAGGAAAACGAAAACTTATATATGGAGAGAAATCTTAGCGCCAACTGCAAAATACGCTTCTTGCATTTCTTTTAAGAGTAGTATAATTTGAACTTTTTTTACTTTTAAATGTATGTTTCTTACGATATCTGTGTTTAGACTAACATTCAGCGTTTTACTAGTGATTATGCCGTGTAACTTCTCTATTGTTTTGATGAAATTATTGTTTGAAATTTTTCTTAGTTTAATTAGCGAGTTAAAGTCTTAGTTTAATTCACACTTTTGGTGATGGAGGGAGAAAAAATGGCTTAAAATTGCACCACAAAAATCTTTTTTTTTCTATATTGACATTCTAATGTGAAGCCAGAGAGAAAAGTCCTCACATGCTCTTAGATAGAGGAAATACAATGGAAAAATAATACAGATGCCAACATGGCATGAATATGTAAAGATAAATAGTAGTTATTTCGATAAACCGTGGGTAAAACGTAATTTAGAGAAAAAAACTGGCACTGCGCCTAGTGTTCGGAAAATGCATGCGTATTCTACACTCATGTTCATAAATTAAGGATAATGAAGTTCTGGCAAAGAAAGAGACAGAGGCAAAACAAATTTGACTTATTTGTAAAGTCTATTTATTAAACAAAAGGTAAAGAGCAAAAAAGATGCTATATGTTTGACATAATTAATAAAAATTGCGATTTTTACTCCCTGGAGCAAATTTCAAAAAAGAACGTATTTACAAAAAACAGTATAACATGGTTAGTATGATGGTTAATACGGAGTATGTCTCCCGGACGATGCAATACAGGCCCTACAACGCCTAGGCATGTTGAGTATCAAATTATTAATCTGATCTTGGGGAATATTACACCACTCGTCAAGCAATGCCCTCCGAAGTTCCGGTAGACAGGTGGGAAGGGGTTGACGGGCTGCAATTCGTCGGCCAAACATATCCCACACATGCTCTATTGGATTCAAATCCGGTGAGTATGCTGGCCAATCCATACGGGTGATATCCTCCGATTGAAGGCCTTCGTCTACAATGTTTGCACGGTGAGGACGGGCGTTGTCATTCATAAACAGAAATTCAGCACCCATGGCGCCCCGAAACAAACGTACATGTTGTTACAGAATGACATCCCAATAGATGTGGCCTGACATCGTTACACTCTGAGCTTGCAGGTCAGTTCTGGAACCAAGAATAATTCCTCCTCAAATGAGCTATCCTGCACCACCATAACGGTTTCGTTCAATGGTGTTCTCTTTGGTGGTAACGGGTACCTGGCGCTCTCCATATTAAAGTCCAGCAAGAATCAGACTGCAAACTAAACCTGGACTCGTCGGAAAACATCACACAAGACCACTGTTGTGGTGTCTACAATGTATGCTCTCTACTCCAGGTTAATCGCAGGCGAAAGTGAGTTGCGGTAAGTGGAACACATCTGACAGGCCTACGAGCATATATACCAATATGCCCTAAGAGAGCGTCTGTACACGCTGCCTTGAAACTGTCGTACCGGTAGCTGAAGAGAGCTGACGGGACAAGACTGATGCTCTGCTCCGTCTTTTTTTTTTTTGGCAGTAACTGCCAAATACCGGTCCTCATTTGGCGTTGTAACTCGGGAGTGGCCTGTGCTGTAACATCTACTCACATTACCATCATCTTGGAATCGTTGCCAAAGCCTGGAGATGACACTCTAAACGATTCCAAGTTCCTCGGATACTTCCAGCTGGGTACGTCCACATTCCAGTCGTCCAATAATTCTCCCACGTAAAAAATCATCCAAATGTTTCCTTTGTGCCATAACTATGCGGTTATTGCACTGAAAGTCTTTTAAAGCGCTTGTGAACAATTTTACTTCTTTGCCACCATTCCTTATATACCCCTCTCTTACACTCTCGTCATTTTGACGTACTATCCGTGCCATCTGGTGGTTTCCTGTAATTTGCATATTCTTTTTCAAGATGTGTGTGGTATTTCTACAGGTGAAATTTTTATTTTAAAGTTCAATTTCTATGTGGTTCTGAAATATCCTTAATTTATGGACATGAGTGTATTTTCTTATTTTTTCTATGGCTAGGAGATAAATCAAAGCATAGTTTTTAATTGTTTTAAGGAGAGAAACGAATAGGGACAGTCGCTTATAAAAATGGAATTCATTATTAAGACTCAAAGAAAAAAATATGTAAGATAACAATTTGAACTAAAAATAAGTTAGGTTGTTACTAATATGTACAGTGAAAATCATTTAATACGAAATTGAGGGGACTGAAATACTTTTTTGCGTTAAAGGATATTGCCGAAAAAACCCCATATAATCTGTAAAATTATCATAGCTCATTTTATTTACATATATACATATTTATGCATGTATTGAATAAAAATAAATGAAACAAAAACACATTCACTAGAACTTAATGAAATTTAATAAAAAATTTTCAAAAGTTTTTTGATTTTGATCAACAGTTTTAAAAAGCTTCATCTTCATTTTAAGTAAAATAGATGTTTTCTTTTTTTCCCGAACTCTTTGTCATTATGATCGAAAAAAAACTCTTTTAAAATAGAGAAAAAAAAACGCGAACTAAACTCACTGATTTTTATTCGCATTGCGATGTACTCGTCAAAGCCAACTGATGTGATATGAGATGTTTTTGTGTGGTTGTTGGAAGCGGAGGGGGTAAAAGTAGCTTATATAAACAAAATTGGCTTCTCACCGAGGGTATTTCAAAGCCAAATTAGCCTCTTTTTTACGAAACATGGGAAACCAACTCTCTTTCATTTCGCGGTTGGTGTTTTCCGAATATTCCTAGAAGGGAAATTGTTTCGTGTTACTCTATTTTCGTTTCGTGTTAAAAGAAAAAAATGCTTGAAAATGCATTGTAGTTTGTAGGAACTGTTGTATTGTTTCGTATCAACCAATATTTCGTCTTAAGCGTTTTAGCGTAGACTTATCTTCAAGACATATAAACTCAATTAATCATTATCTCTCTATTTCTCTTTCAAATTCTTCTTTGTATAAAAACTAGTGGATGTAGTTCATTTCAGTTGCTACATGTATAAATGTTCAAGACAACAAACGTTGATTTCTTGGAAAAAGTTTGATCGATAGAATAGAATTGAATTATTCTAAATAGAGGAATGAAAAGAAGGGTAAACACTCATCAGCATAACATTTTAAAATTCCAGTGAAGGAGATTTTAAAAGGGCTTAATGGACTTTCTGAGAGGGGAGATGGTCTTATGTGTGTGAGCTTACTTGGGAAAGCATTTCTTTATTTTTATTTTCTATTAATTCACCTTTATATTTTTCTTTTCATGGATACAATAAGGAAATAAACTATGTATATTGGTATTTTAATTTTATCGGGGGAATCAATAGTATCATACTATATTGTAGCATTTATATTTAATATAAATACGAGAAATATGTCCCGAAAGTAAATGCAGGTGAACCTACCATTTTACGAATCTCTAGCAATTTTTTCTATTTTACGAACTCTTACCTGGAACCAAGAACATTTTATAATTTTCTTCGTAAAGTAATCTCCATATAGTGAAGCTCAATTTGTATTTAACTAACTTTTCTCTTGTGAGTCAATTTTTTTCGCGTTATTTTTAAATTGTTTTTGGACTTTTCAAATTATTCTCTCTTTCAACACATTTTACGATGATTAATTATCTTTATCAGTTGCCTAACTCATCTTGAACAATAATATGTTTTTCAAAGAAAAAACTTGAAGTTAAGAGATTTAATCAATAAGTAATTTTAAGCGCACATGTGGTAATGTAGACTTACTGCTTATAAAATAATGCATGTGTAAAATTACTTGTATGCTTAAAGTTAGAAAATGTCATTAAAAATTCATTAATTTTAACATAAAGTTATTTTTTGAAGTTGAAAATGCAGTGTATGCCTGACTAATGTTTTTCTCCTTGTTTTCCTTGCAAATTTCTTTTTGTTGGGTAAGATATATATATATATATATATATATATATATATATATATAGGAATTATAATATATATATATATATATATATAAATAATAACTTACAAAATAAAGTGTGAATAAATACTTTTTTTAATAATACATAGCGTTTTTGAATTTAAAATTTGTTTTAAGTGGTGTATGAAAATTATTAAAAGATGAAACTCTATTTAATGAATTTTCCACATAACGAACTTTTCTTCGGTATTTAGCGACAAGTGCGACTGTATTCTTTTCGACTCTACAATAAATTATATCCTAGATTTTTGAAAAAAAAAATATTATTTGACAAAAGAATGGTATTTTATTTAGTTTTTTTAAATGAAAGAGTTATGCAGATAGTTTTCTACGGATGATTTTATTTCTCAGCATAGATTATTCTATGAAAAAAAGTTCAACATTTTTATTTTAATAAATTTATTTTTTTATTTTAACTTTTTTTCTGCATATGTACTAAAGTGTAAATTATTTCAATTTTCTCTATACAAAAAACTTAACAGCTGAAATAAATTATCGTGAATACTTTTTATCTAATTATTTCTTAAGGAGAGTTTCGGAAATATTTAAAATACGTAAAGAATTTAAGTTATAGTTTTAAAAAATGAAAATATTTCATTTCTTTTGTATATTTTTAATGATAACAGTTTGTAAAACTTTGAAAGAAGGTTTGGTGCTAATCAATAAGTCAAATCTTAATGCAAAAACTTTATAAATTATTAAAGATGAATTTTGTATTTGTTCAAAACTTGATGCAGAGTAAATTTAACACAATGAGAGCTTATTTATGAAGCGACTACTACTACTTAGTAATTTAGAAAATATATCGGGAGAAAATATATCGTATATCTATATCTATCTATATATATATATATATATATATATATATATATATATATATATATATATATATATATATACGTATTATCGCAACTGTATTGGCGACGTTGTAGGAAACGAAGCACATGGTTGCCAACTTGGCGAGTTATTTTGAACTTTGACATTGTTGCGACAGTACGTAAGCACCAATATATCTTATTTCAGAATCAAATTATTTTTCAAAAAAATGTGAATTGCATTAAATTAAATCCTCTACCCGATTATGATATGTTTTAAAAGTTCTGTTAAATTATTTTATTAATAAAAATTTTTACAATTGCGTATTAATTTGGGAAAAATTGAATAACAATATTTAGATAGTGATGAAGTTGAAAAATAACAAATAATTTCTGGTATAACGGTAAAGAAAAACTGTTGAAAAAATGTATTCATACAAAAATTACATAAACAAAGATAATTAAATTTATATTTAAAAAAGAAATATGAAAAAGTTAGAATAAATTTCTTCCCAAAGTTTTATAATGAACGTTTGCTTCAATCGTGTGGAGATGTTGTCTTATAAATATTTATTAGTAATTTTTAAGAATGAAATTTTTACTATAAACTAAAATTCAAACTAGAGAAAAACGTAAAACAATTAGTTTCGTTTGTCATATGATCGAATTTATTTTACTTTTTTATTCCTCTTGGAAGCCCCCAATTATGTTTAGGTTTTAAAGTTACTACACATCGACGCCAACGGGAAATGTTTTTGCCAAGTCTGTGCTCTTATGCAAGAATTTCAAGTGGAAAAAATCGTTTTTACCCAAGAATATGCCAAAGAGAAAGCCAAATGATGATAAAATAGTTACCGATATTAATAGGCTAACCTCACAACTGTGGTAAAATTCTTAAAAATTTGATAACATATGAATTATTTTTGAAGTTCTGATGACGTGTAATTTACCGTAATGCGTCCAATAATTGATAAGTATTTGCTTAATTTTTGAGTTTTACTTGAATCCAATGCAATTTATAAGGGACAGCATTACTGCTGTAGTTTTGATTTCTTACTATTAGCTCACACTTTCTATATATTTATTTATCTTCGTAAAATTTTCAATCTTAATAAAATACATTTTAAAGTGCTCAATTAAGCTGAAATTTTATATACATGTTTATTTTTGATGACAATACGGTAATTTAACTATAATTAATAAAAATTAATTGATTAAACCTAATTATTTAAATAATTTACAAATACAGCCACGTTGGCATCATTTTTGGCGACTTAGCGACCCTTTTAGCGACGTATCAAAACTTGAAAAGTTTTTTTTTTCTCACGTTTCAAAGCATTCATTTGAACTGAAATTTTATATACACGATTGTTTTGGATGACAATACGATACTTTAATGATAATTAATAACAATTAATTGCCACTTAATATTCTGATTGATTCTGTCATATTTATGTACATATTTATGTTGATTATAACTATTTAACAAAAAGTAGTCAAAATAAAACTTTTCTTTGTTGATATAAGTAGGAATTGACTTATTTTTTATATTACTTGCAGGGCTTCGGTAGCCCAGTGGTCAAGGTATCGGATCATGGCAAGCATGTCATGAGTTCGATCCCAACCCCAAAAGACCCGCCGTGTAGGGCAGCGATGCACGTTAAACCTGTCGAGAGCTGAAATGTCCTCCCGTGGGTGTGGGGTGGTAGTTAGGAGAGGGGATGTGCCAGCTCAGGTGTCGTCCATGTCACATGACCATGGTTCAAAATTACGTGATCCGTCGCCAAATGCCCTCGTGTAGCTGAACAGTACGACGTTTATATTCACTCACCCCTTTATATTACTTGCTTAATATTCAGTAAATTAATGGTAAAAGAAGGTTTTGAAAAAGGATTAGATACAATTTATTGATAGATAAAACACTATACATAAGAAATATTAATTTTTAGTCGTTTAAAACTCAATTTGGTACTAACATATTATAGAGTCTCCAATTTCGTCAAATCAAAACAATTCGCCCTGTGACTCAGAGTAGGCAGCTAATAGTGGAAACCCGTCCCTGTGCATGTTCGAACGTAATAATAGGGATGACAGTATTTGGCCACATTTTTTTAATTGGCGACGTCTTTTAATTTGGCGAAATTGGTCGATGGTATGATACGTAAGTATCCTCATTTTTTATCATAATAAATGATTGAAAAGTTTACTTTTTTAATTTTCTCTTCATAGGTTTTTATTCAAAATTTGTGGAATATTTGAATTTCAATGAGTGTTAAGATTTACTACTTAAAATAAATTTCTCCTTAAGAATTGTGAAATATCGACGAATTACAAAGCATGATTAAATATTTTTCATTACAATAAATTATGACTAAAGCATTTTATTATTTTTTTATGTAGCATTGTATTCGCTTATACATATATGTCTTTCTGCTTTACATGCAACATGGAGGATTTTTGTAAAAGTTTTTATTATGTTTGTGAATAGCTGGTGATTGAGTAGAATAAAGAAGAGAGAGGAAAATTGGTAAAAAAAAATAGAATTAATTAATCACACTATTTTGATTTTTCATTGATGACTTTTTTTTTTGTTAAATGCTTTTGATAAATATTTTTGAAGCATTATATTACCGAAATATATAAAATTCAAACTTCTTCGTAAAAAAAAAAAAAAAAAAAAGAGAACAGTAACTAATTTTTAATTTTAAGGCAAACCAAAACCTTCTTCACACAAAAAAAATATCTAAATTTATCTTAAACATAATATCATTAAGAAAGGAAAAATCATCGAAAATTAAGAATTTTTTTCAAAAAAAAAAAAATAAAGAAAACTTTGTCATTTGAGAACGGAATTTTTTTTCCTATGCTTGGATATTTAAAAATATTCATGGAGCTAAGCGAACCAAATAAAAAAATTCTTTTCAATGAAGGCGTTATTCTGTTCGATTTCAAAGCATTTTTCTTTCGATGAAAGAATCAAGAATTTCTGCAATATCTTTTATTAATTAAAAGGCGGTGGAAAAGTTATTTTTGATCCATAAAAAGCTGGATGGGATCAGATGGCATTAATTGACTTTGTTGACTCTGATTTTCATTTTCGTGTGCTAATGTGAAAAATGTGGTTTTGTATAAAAAGAAATAAAAAAAGAACACTTGAAATTCTATGCTTTTTTGTAAAGTATTTAAAAAATCTCCCCGTTTTAGATAACATGTAGAAGATCAAAAACACGTAGAATCCGAATATTTTGAGGGGATATTCTAGTCTAGAGGCATAAATTTAATGTATTTTATCAGGTGTAATATAAAAACCAAAAATATTTTTACCGGTCATTATTATACCAGATATTTATCAATGTTTGAAGAATAGAAAAAAAAATTGAGTGAAAAAATAAAAAAAATATTTAAAGTTAAAGGCCTAAGTGGGGGTTCTCAAAAAAATAACGCGCCCTGCCTGTCATGATTGTAACCTTTCAAGTAATCTGCAAAAATATATATATTCTCTATTCAAAAAAACTGTTGCTATCGTCCAAACTCCGAAGAAGTAAAAAAAAATTATTTTTTTTTGGCAAAGTGGCTGTTTGAAATAAAAAGACATTTGTTTACCAATTTTTTTTTTACTTTTCAGAATTTTTTTAAAATAGTAAAAATTGAAAATTTACAATTGTTTTAGTTAGTGCAATAAAGTAATGTATAGATAAGGCTCGCATTAAATTTCAAGTAAATTGATTTAGTAGAGAGCTTGAGATATCATGAAAAGAGTCTCGAAAACAGTAGTTTTGAGAAAAAACGCGTTTAAAGTTTTGGGTCATGTTACGCGTATATTAAGCCATACAATGATTGTTGTTACTGTCATGTCCCTACCTAAGGGAAGGAATGAATGTTGCCAGAGCCTGTGAGACAGGTTAGACTTCTTTACGATAGATGGCGACACCACCGATCTCCACCTCCACAATTTAGACATGGAACTGGAGGAAAGGGAAATATTCTCCTACCCCCTGCATCCGTGGTTTCAGCTGCGACCGCCCACTAGACTTTCGGACCCACTGATTTTAACGAGCACGTACTCCGTGTGTACTCGGAAGGTATTTGGTGGCATCGGGCATCGAATCTAGGCCTTCCGGTCTGGAGTCAGATGCTCTAACCACTAGGTTACCCATAGCCCAAGCCATACAAAGGTACTTTATACTTACATTTTTTCAATCTGCGAATCCTTCTCTATACATTGGGCCTTCCTCTACTTCAAAAAAAGCATTTACCGAAGTTTCTTCTTCCAAACAAGCAGTTCTGGCCCCCTTTGAAGTGTCAGAAGCTTATATTTCTGAGTGCTCTTTTTCAGTCCATTTTACTTGCAAAAATTCAAATTAACAGTCAAAATATTTCAAATTTACACTGCACTCAAAATAAGTGCATCCGCGTTGCTTGTAGGTTAGAATTAAACTGGCAGAAATTGGCTTTAACTTCATACTAAATATAAAAGATTATTTCAAATGATATAAGTGTGACTTTCAGTTATTGTATTCTAACCACTTCCCTTACAAATTTTTTTGAAAAAAATTGCAAAAAATCTCATCGCATTTTTATACTTTATTAATAAACACAAGGAAGCGAAACAAAACAAAATATGTAGGTTTTAAGTTGAATTTTTAATTTTTTAAAGGCGTAAAAGCATTCTGTTTTAATATTAGTTTACTTTCTCGAGTTTTCTTGGACAAATGGAAAAAAGTTAAATATTAGTCTTTGTATTAAATATTAGTGTTTGAAACAAGGGACAACCATGAACTGATTCACTGGCATTCTGTATTCTGTACACTGGTATCTACTCTCTTTTCTTACTGGCTTAGCTCTGGAATCTTTTATACGGGAGGGAGTACAAAGTACACTGCCTCATTGTATTTTACCTCATTGTATTTGCTTTGTTTTCAGTAACAGGAACAACATCTGGAAAATGCCCTGAGGTGAACCTGAGTGGTGATGGACTAATGCTGGGTTTTCTTGATATGGCAGAAAACTCGTCATAATGATTTTCTGAAATTATTTTTTCAGTAAGTTCCATTCTAAATTGTTTAGGTGAAAGGAAACCTCCTGATTTACTGAACAAAATATAGGCTACATGCAGAAGCATCACTTCCACTATTTTCAATGTCCACCTCTTCATAATCACTATCTGAAAAATCATCGCTTTCGCTATTTTGCATCATCGCCTTTATTTTACTTTTTTCCACATTCAACGAAACTATCCTTCTTTATACATCGCTAATCCACAGGACGACATGTACTAAAAGAATAGGGAAAACACGGGACTAGTCCCGCCAAAAGATTCGCGAAACCAACAAAACTTTGCCAAATGCCAATCAAAACTGAATATTTTCTTTCATTTCCTCCAGGCCAAGAAAAACCGTGATAAAACCAATCTTACTGACAAATTCTACTTCCCCTGAGTTTTCTCAGGATAATAATTAACTGCAATATATACGAACCCAAGATAACTCGGGATTTTCCGGCAGGTGGTAAGATATGCATAAAAAAGTACGAATGGTTTTACAAGGTAACACAATCACAGGTATATGGAGCATCCCTATCGTTTATTGTTTGATTGGTTCTGACAGAGCTGGTTTATATGCCACATCACTAAAATACATATATATCCGAAAATAGTAAAAATTTTGAGAAATCCTCTTAAGCGTATATTCTTAAATGTTAAAATTTTTAAAATATGAAAAAAAAATTGATTTATTCAAATTTCTAGACTAGAATTCCCCCTTAAATATATTTAAAAGCATGCACATACGTTTACATATTTGTCCGTAACAAGTTAATTGATAAATTTGTTAACTTTGTTTGAATTCTAGCATTTTGAGTTTAAATTTCGAAGGATTTGAGTATTTTAAATGCTATTTTTAGTTTATTTGCGTATTGTCACAGATTTTTGCTGCAGAATACCTTTTTCGCAAAATCTTGAGTTGAAAATGTTTTTTTTGTTGCTGTTTTAAATAGTTATCTATTTGCTGAATTCTTAACGTTGTAAAAAATAACAGACTTGAAAAGCTTACATTTTGTACCGATATTTCACTTTTTTGTGTAAAATGGACAATCAGGTTCATCGATACACAAAAAGTCCTTTTACGCAGCAATTTTCATTTCATTCCAATTAAAAATTCTTTCATTATAAAATTTTCTTTCCTGAACTTTTCAGAAAAAGAATTCGAATTATCAAACGTAGAATTGAAGTATACATTTAGTAAGAAAATACATTCATTGAGTTAATATCAATTCAATTTTTATAATAAAACATACATGTTAGAAATAATGCATTTTTATTAGCTAAGTTACATACTCAAATGTAGTAGTAACAGAATTTCCTTTTGGGAATAGCCAATTTTAATTTTGAAAAATCTAGTTGAATGATTCTTTTAAAATTATATATGTTTTTTGAAAATCATTATTTATCTCTTACTATTTTTAAGAAATAATAATTATTTTTATATTAATGTGGATACGAAAACATCGAACTTTCGTTGCTTCTCTGCCGAAAGGGTATCGGTGCTGGAAAGAAAGTTTTTAGGGCGAGATATGATTCTATTTCATTATTGTTAAGTAAGGAGAAGGGATCGGTGTCAAAATCAAAATCAAAATTTGCGACAAAAATAGATGCTATAAAATCTAAAAGATATGAACTAGGATGATTATTTTTCGAGAAAAGTTAAGAAGAATCTCCTAAAATGTTCTACCCAACCTGTATAAAGATGATGTCAGAAAGCAGCGTAGAAGTCAAACATTCATCAATGATTTTGAGTTTCATTTAACTCATGCGAAATTGTGATAACTGTTCCTTAAACTTGTGTAAAAATGTTCCACCACGTAAAAATAAGTTAAAAAGTCTTTATAATAGTATTTTTGGACAAATAACTTTATGATTTAGAATTCTTAACTAATTTGATTATTGATTTCAATATATTTCCTTTTAAAAGTTATTCGTATTTTTTATTTAAAAACTTAGTTTTTAGTTTTGTTCTACTTGTGTATACTATCTTGTTTAACTGAAAAATTATACTTATTCCCTTAAACACAATTTATTAAATATTTTAATGAATGTAGAACTAAATGGAAAGTTTTATTACAAAGTAAAGCATAAGAAAACACGTGTTCATCTTCATTATTTCTTATTAAATATATTTTTCAAAGTTTTATAAAAATTCCAAAGAAAATTATCATAATATTAACCGTAAAAAATTCCTTAAAATTATTTAAGAGGAAAAAAACGAACTTATTTTGACATAAACTTTCACAAAAGAGTAACGCAATCGTTAAATAAATTGAGAGAAGACTATTTCTCCGCAACATTACTTTTTTTAACGGTTAAAGATTATTAATTCCACATAAAATTTCCTGAACATGAGTATGAATAGTGTTATTTCTCTTTAACGTTCTTTTCACTGTTTAAATTCTTTTCATTCCGTTTTTAGCCGATATAATTTCCTAGATAACGCTCTCTCTCATCTGGATTTATTTTTCCTTAATAACTCAATTCTGAATTTCTTTAACGCTTAACAGAATCTCATTTATGAAATGATCATTGCGTCATTCTTCTTACAAAAGCTCACGTAAACTCGAGGTTATTTCTCAAATTATTTTTAGGAATAAAAGAAGTGTTTAGTCGTATTATAAAAGAAAACATAGCTTATTTTGCTTATTTATTCAAATATATTCGTTTTTCATAAGGAAATTTCTGTTTTTCCTTTTCCTTTTTATACGCGAAAAATTCACAAGATTTTTATAAAATTTCAGTGAATAGACTTGAAATTAATGTTAAGCGTGAAGAAATCTTTGAAAAACTACTTTATTTTTGATTTTGTAAAAGCACCTAAAAGTATTGGTTCTGTTATGCGAAAAGATGAAAAACAGCTAATGATTCAAAAAGATTCTCACTGAAGATTTTAGATGTTTTTTTTCTTTTAACTTTTATTCAAACATTGCAAATATAGGGAAGAACAAACATTTTTAAAAAATCCTCGAGCGCAGATTTATAAGTATTAACAACAGATCAAAAGAGAGAGAAAATTTTGATCTTAATTTTCTTCGAAGATTGCATTTTTTCTCATTATTTGTTAGAGATGTTGCCATTCCGTCTGACCACATCTTAGTATAAACTTATGATTTGATGTGAAATTAATTGAGGACCGTTTGCTATTTTGCTTCTGATTTTCATTGTTATTAATTACTTTTATCTAGGATTCTCACAGTTCATTGAATCGTTACGTAAAAATCAAGAATATACGAGACTTTCTTTTTCAATTTATGAAATTGAGACAGCTGTGCTGTTTATGCGAGGATAAACATCGTCATTGAATGAAAACATGGAATTCTAAAAAGCAATCGAACATTCGTTCGATATGCTGGGGAAAAGAAGGATTCTCTTCTAAATTTTTGCTTAAAGATGAATGGGAAGTTCATATTTGTATGTTTATTATTATAAAATCTAACGATCATTAGAGTAACGTTGATATTACCGAAGCAATGAAGTCGTAAACTACAGCATTGTGTGTGTCAATAACTATATATTACAAATTTGCTCTAGTCGATAAAATAATAAAACAAGGAAAATTAGTAAACATTTGGAAGAGAATAATTAGTGTTTAATCATACTTTTACGCGAGTCGTTAAAATGCTTTAAAACAAGGGTACTCAACCTTTTTTTTCTGCTGGGCCGCATACATATGTCAGCTAATCCAAGCGGGCCGTAAACCTATGTTAGCAATTTTACGTGGCTGCATCGTAAGAATAAAAAGGAGGAGGGTGTTAAAATGTGGAAAATTTATCAAAATATTAAAATTCCAATTTCGCTTTTTTCAATTATTACTTTTAAGATTTTTTTTTATTTTTGTCACTCTAGCGCTAAATTAGAAGCATTTAAGAATCACTCCTTCACAATTTCTGCATCAGTAAACGGTTTCATATGATTACCAATAACGTAACAAATTTCATAGGGTGCCTTTGTTATCGCTGCTACATTACGACTGACAAAATACTTTGTTGCTGTTGCAAAGATTATTCAAGAAAGCCTATGTATTACCTCTTGAAAGAGATTTTCGAGGAAAATTATCATTGAATGTGTTTCCTGTTTATTGGTATTTCTTAAATACAGCACTTTCGTGACAAATCGAACAATTACTGATTCATATTTGTTTTTTACCACAAAATAGTCAACCTTCCAATCGTCTTGAAACGATATATATTCTTCGAATATGTTTCGCTTGGCAAGATATGAAATCTCGTAATTGTCACTTCTCCACTGTTGTCTGTCATTACCAACTGTAAGCGTTACGGATAAAAAAGGGATATCAATTCGTATCGTACAACATCGACAGCAAAAAGCAAAATGGATATCTTTGATTTCTTGACACCAAATTTTTAAAATATTGTTCTTAAATAAGTTAATTTTTCAGAGCAATGGGCACTGACAGGGCCACTTAAAAAGGCTCGGTGGGCCGCAGTTTGATATCGCTGCTTTAAAATCTAGGCAAGGTTTACGTATATATACGGCAAATTCTTTTGGAGTAAACAGTTATATACAGGGTGTCCGGGCTTAAAGTATCAAAAGTTGTGTCTTATTATTACAGAACTACCCTTCTGAATGTAATAAACTGTTCAGTCATGGATTGGAAAACTCTCCGAGATATTTTGGGTGTAGTCCGATCGGCTGCTCGTGAGCGCATTATTCGGCAAATGCAAACGATAACCTTTTAACACTGACTTAATTAGTAAAGACGTGGAAAAGATGTGAATGCCACAGTAAAAGGTGAAGTGCGTACTTCGGTTACGAAATTTAAATCAGTCACGCGCGTACAGCGACGTGTTCGAACATAATGGAATGTCGTTACTGGCTTACCTAACAGATTTATTAGGACTGAAAAATGAATCACGCTCTCGATCAACAGTGTCTTCTATCACGAAAACTTAAAAATACTTGCCAGTTTGAGATACCAAAGTTCCCGTCCCCTTTAAAGTTCTGTCTTATTGGTGGATAGATTTTGAAGTCTGAGGGTCGACATTTCATTCTGTTCGAATAAGTTGCTGTACACGCGTGACTGATTTAATTTTCATAACTAAAGTACGCATTGCATCTTTTACTGTGGCGTCCACATCTACACTAAAGAAGTCAGTGTAAAAATTTTATGGTCTGTGAGTGCCGAATAATGCGCACACATGCGGCCGATTGAACTAGACCTAAAACATTTCGGAGAGTTTTCCAATCTATGGATGAACAGTTTATTATATTCGGATGGGTAGTTCCATAATAATAAGCCATTAATTTGGATACTTTAAGCCCGCATACCCTGTATTCTGGAACTCGCAAGTAATTTTAGCACATCTTCTAACATGAAACATTTAATACCCGCATGTAAATTCACAATAACACATATTCCAAAATCATTCAAGTATTAGACACAGTATTTCAAATCTATAATCACATTTCTGCTTGAAATGTATTGTCGCTGTCAAATGTTTAAACCTCATTTACTTCCCTGTATCACCCTCATTTAGACATTAAGGAATCTTCTAAAAGACTCTTAAATTAACTCGTTAAAGAATCATTCTAGCTCATGTGAATTTGTTCTTCTGGTGGCATATAGTTTTGTCATCAAATCAAAAGTATTCTTTCTTTAACAGTAAACCATCTTCACAGTCATAATACTCTTTTGGCGCAGTAGCATCCTCTCTTAGATGGTTGTTTGTTTCTCCTCTTTTCTTCTTTCACACCCTGAGATGAAAAGTCGCTCCAAATGGTTTCCGTTTCAAATCGAACTGTAGTTGGGATACGCCTGTTTCTACGGCTGTTTACTTTTCCGTTTCTTCTAAAATGTGGCCATGCTATACATGTATGGAAAGGAGTCTCGACTATTGTAAGGAAGAAATGATGAGGATTGTACTCTCAGTGTCCAGGCGACAGGTCGATTTATAGACCCTTTATATGGATTTCGATGAACGGCGACAAGTGGATCACGATCCATGTTGACTTTTGTCCCAGAAGAACCAATGGTGGTTACGACAAGACTGAGGATGTTGCCGGGTGCAGATACGTATTCCTTCCAATCAGAAATTGTGGAGAGAGCCTCCCCCCCAAAAAAAGTTTAAAGAGAGAGTGAGATGGAGATCGGAGATCATTATCGAGACTTAGGGTGTGATATCTATATAAACCAGTAATAGTCAGCAGGAGACGACAATCGTTTTGTCGAGACGGCTAAAATACTCGTTTTCGGAACGGAAGGTACTCAGATCGAATCTTCCGTCCTTCAGATTCAATAAGGATGAAGAAGCTGATGAACATATACTATATTGTACGTGGTTGAGGAAGATAATATAATTGGAGAAAACAGATTATTAGTTGTGGAAGAAATGACATTAGGTAAAAGAATAGTTGGCTGAGACTCTGGTAATGTAGCTGCTATGGAAGATGTAGACGGCAAGAGACTTGCTTGAGTTGAAGATGTGGAAACCGCAGGGAGAGAGGAACGACAGGGACAGAGAAGAAGCGACACTGAGGGATCAGCGACATTAGATCGGGACGAAAAAGATTATTACCAGCGAGTTCAGAGATAATAGGGAGCTCATCTGGAGTTGTGAGAGACCTACAAGAAATTAAAAGAGATAGAAACCTCTATACCAACAATGTTAAATTGGTTGTTTTTTATGTACCTTTTCTCCAAATCTGTTATATCTGCATGCTTGAATTTTTTCATACAATTAAAATACATCTTTCGCATTATACTGAAATACCTTTTAGCTATATAATTTTGATTTTTTTTAATAATTTATAAAATATTTTATCAAACATAGTGACATTTGACCCATTTCTTACGTAAAAAATTTCGTAAAAATAAATTTTTGAATCTCCAACAAAAAGCTCATTTCAGTGTATATTAGCCCTCATTATAAATACGTATGTCATACAAAACTTACATACCTGTGAACGTTATTATCCCAGAAAAGGAACACCGAACATTACGTTTACATTTTGTGATAAATGAACTTTAATGTATAATTACTTTTTTATTAAAACATTCATCCCCCCATACTCCAAATATATAATCTACACTTTTTCAATCTCGTCATTCTCTCTCTTCCTTTTAAGTTTTTTTCTTTCCTAAATTCCTTTGTTTTTTGTAAACATGGTCAGTTAGCTTTTAACAACCTCAATTTGTCGATGCATTCCATTGCCTGTACACTGTAATAACTGGGCTTAATATTAAGTTTTCTCAAAATTTCTGGTTTTAATATATTTTACGTGTTAAATGATGAAATTGCGTCCGATGTACTCAACGATAATACTTCTATTTGTACAAATATTTCCTTCGGTACACGAGACCATATTTCGTTGTTTACACTTTCTTTGAGATTTTGTGTACTTCTATGTAAACACTTTTTTAGCAATTCTGGATTAAAAGTTTTGATTTCTTTCATTCATTAAACTTTTAAGCAAAAACAAAATACTTTGTTTACATTTTTAGGCATTTAAATGGGTGTGGCCCAGTTTCAACGATTTTTTAAAAAAAGGTTTGAAGGACTTCTAATTACCCTAAAGGTTACAGTAAGGTATTTTTAGAAAGGTTAAAAGCTACACAATTTGAAAATGTAAAAATCTCAAAATTTTCATGTTAAGCAGATTTTAGACTTCCAACACTTCTTAACTTCACTATTTTAGTGGAGTGTGGACATTACAATATCCAGATCCAGACAGTCGAGAAAGAGCCCAAAAGTCGACGCTACCCAGTTTATGATAACTAGATGTGCCAAAGTTATATCTTATCGATGCAATAGAATATGCGTCAATTCTGCTTTAAATATTTTAAATAAATAATAGTTTTACTTACATATATACTAGAGGACCCGACAAACGTTGTCCTGTACACACATCTTAAATTCAAAAATTCTAAATTTTTATGAATAAGCTTTAACAATCTGGACCATTTTGAGTAAAATTTGTATTAAAAAGTTTATACAATGTCTAACGTCATTACACACATGTACGGTTACCACAATTCAATCAATCGATAGCGTGTGAATATGTGTATACTATGAGCGAAGTTAAATGTAAAGGCTGTGTGAATAAAAACTTAAACTTGTTTTAATTAAATGTGAAAATGTTGAGACTCAAACTATTTTATAACAGGTATATTTATTAAATTGTACGTAAACTTAATTTATTCTAATGCCATTTGATGTAAATGTTGCAATATTTTTGGTTAATCTTTGAGGGGTATAAACAAATAAATTCGTTGGTTTTCCAACTCTGGAACACGCAACACATAATTGGCCGTGAGAAAAGCAAGGATTTTTTAAATTTAAGCCACAAATCTTCATTGTTTGACCTTGTGACTTATTAATAGTCATAGCAAATGCCAAGCGAATTGGACGTAAACTTTTAAATGGTATAGGTGAAACTGAAGGAATCATTGGGATTCGTGGTAGAAGTACAACTTCACCTTGAAATTTTCCAATTAAAATTGGGGCTTCAAGAATGTTGCCAATGATTTTTTATGACACAATTTCGGTTCGTTCAAATTTTGAAGCAAAATTATGGGTGAGCCAATCTTCAATCGCAAATTATGTGGTGGCAATTCCGGTAAATCAAGTGAAGTTAAAAACTCTACAGGATAATTGACTACTTCATCAGGATCAACTACAGTGTCATTCAATTTGAATGTAATATTCGATACTGCGATCGTAGCGCAGTCTGCCGGATCCAATGTAAAACATTCCAAAATCAACAATTTATAAATAAAAAAAATAATTAATTAAGCATTTCTAAACCGAATTATAAATCTAAACCATTCTCGAGTCCACTGGAACAGACAAAAACTTTCATCAAAATCGGTCCAGCCGTTGAGGAGTTCAGTTACATACACACTCACAGAAGAATTACATATATAAAGATTATTTAAAAAGATATTAATTAAAAAAGCTAAAAAGCGTGAATCGTCTGCATTTTCGTAACAATAAAGATCGGGTTTGGCCAGTTTGGCTGAAAATCAATTTTCGACGCCAACTTACGTCTTTTTCAATTCCTAATATTTGCTCACGATCTCTATACATATTTTATTTGTTTGTTTGTTTATTTATTTATATTGGTGGAATTTTCAATCGCTAATAAAATACATTTTAAAGCGCTCAATTTAGCTGAAATGTAACGTACATGATTATTTTGGAGGGCAATACGATAATTTTTTTTAATTATAATTAATAAAAATTAATTGATTAAAACTAATTATTTAAAAAATTACAAATACACCCACGTTGGCGACTTAAGTCAAAATTTGGAAAGGTTTTTTTCTCACGTGTTAAAGCATTCATTTGAAAAAAAATTTTATATACACGATTGTTTTGGATGACAATACGATACTTTAATGATAATTAATAAAAATTAATTACCACTCAATGTTTTGATTCTGTCATATGTATATACGGATTTATATTAATTGCAATTATTTAATAAAAAGTAGCTAATATAAATTTTTTCTTGGTGATCTAAGTAGGAATTGATTTAAAATTGTTTTTGTATTACTTGTGTTTATAACAATAGCGTTGTTACAACAATGCAGGTGAATGTTGAGTTGTATTTTTGAATGTTTTTAATTAATATATTTTTAACTAATTGCGATATCGGACAGAATTGTGAATCTAAACCATTCTCGAATTTACTTAAACCCACACAAAAAGTTTCATCGAAATATGTCCAGTCGTTTAGGAGGAGTTTAGTGACAAACACAAGCACAGAAGATTTTTATATATATAAAGATATATATATATATAAGCTGTGTGATCTTTCTCGCAACCCGGGAATTAAGTACACTTGGGGTCACGACGTTACAACCTCTACCTATTCTTTTGTATAAAGAAATCATTGTTTCTCCCTTTTTTTAACACTTTGTAATAATAAGATTGATAATAAAATTGTATAAGCTAATTAACAGCCTTTAAGTATCCAGGGTTTTGATCGTATGATTTGATCTTGATTTTTTTCTAAATTATTGCACAGAATTTGAGGAAAATTTAAGTTTATGACATGAGAAATCAAAATAAATTAAAATTTTTGTTACGCTATAATTTATCTTTTTTGACGAAGTATTTAATAATTCGTATTTATTTGGTGCAAAAATCTTTGAAAGTTGTTTAAATTGAAATTTCTTATCGCATTATAAAAATTTGGAACATTTATGCAACGTATTAGTACTATATCGTCCACCAGAGTTTCACCAAATTAAAAGAGGTTACCAGTTAAATAAATGTGTTCAAATTAAATATATGGGCGCATGTTCGAACATCGTAATAGTAACGATAACGGCCTTTGGAAGCATTTATTTAATTGGCAATGTGTTTCGATTTCTTGAAATTGATCGACGGTATAATACGTAAATACCAGAGTTTCAATATTCAAATCCACATAACTCAAAAATTTATACGAAGAATTTTTGAAACATCTGAATTTTAAAGTTATTTTGAAGTAGAAAATGATATATAAAAGAAAAAATCCGATTCGCATGATGAGACAAAAAAAAAATTGCACTAAACTAATTGTGTTAGAAACTAATTAATTGTTTAAAGTACCGCAATATCCGGCGTATAACGCGCACCCTTAAATTTCGATCTTATTTTTTGTGTTAACCATTTATCGACCGCATTATGATTTACTGCAGTTTAATCCACAAAATATTTTTTTTTTAATCTTTTCATTGAAAATTAAGGGATATACATAAACAAAATACTCAACTTTGGGAAATTTAACTCGTCAGAGTTAAATAATTCATTAAAGATATTCGACTGTAAAATTAATTATACCCACTATTCACTTAAATTAAGCTGTCAAATCGTTTTCTAAGGTCTTCATTTACATACAAAAAAAATAAGACACCTTTTGACATTAACCATTTTTTTGGAACGAAAAGGACTATCTCTCTTCGCCATCCGCTGAAAACGCACTTTCTGTTATAAAACTATTCGCCTTCCCCACTTAAATGCTCATCCTAGAACCCGTTCTGCCATGGATCTAGGACGAGGGAAATTCAAAGAATATTCCTGCTAAGTATCGTCTGAGTATTCGTAAAAATGGTTATTCTAGGTAGTTTTAAAGTGAATGGTACTTATAAGTACCCGTCAATCGATAACGGGTTAAAGCGCGCGTTGTACGCCGGATTTTATGGTAAGTTAATCATTTCATTAAAATCGTAATTTGTTTTCCTATAACTCATTAACATCAAAAAACAACATTTCAGGATTGTAGATAGTTAATGTAAATATGAAAAAAAACTTAACACACACATCCGTCGATACTGATCTTTTTAATTTTCATTTTTAGTTTTCGGCTGTATCGTTTTAAATTCTGAGAAACGAGCTTAACATTTCCTTTGGGTTGAAATGAGGGAGAATGGTTAAGAAAACAAAGGATTAAAATAATGAAAACCACGCTTAGGGTGAAAATAAAGTTTAAGATTGAATTATAATTATATTTCTCTCTCTTTCACGGTATTAAAAACAGTAATTAATAAATTTCTCACCATACTAAAACCTGGATATTTATTTAATAAAACAGCGAAAAGAATGAAACAGGCACACTTACGAAATAAAAGCAAAAATCCATTCTCCAATCTTGCCTTATTTTAAATTGTAAACTTGTAAAAAGAGCGTTCTTTTTTAAAAGCCCTCACATATTCATTACAGATCATACAAATATATCGTAAATATTTCACCTCCTCGTTTTCGCAGCTTTCTGCTCTCTCTCTCTTTCTCGTTTACAATCTAATTATATTTGTTTTCCTTTCAACTGAGAAAGCTAGGGATGGATTATTCGAGAGTTTAATTTTTCACTTCACTTCCTCATCGAGCTCATTAGCCATTCCGGAAATAAATAATTTGCTTTGAAACTGAAGTGAAAAGAAAAGGCGCACAAAATACTTAGGCTCACTTCCTTCGACGAAACATCCTTCCTTCTACTCAACAAAGCAACGGATGAAGCTCAGCGTAGAGATTTAACGAATTTAAACTTTCTCATCTGAGAGAATATTCGAAATTCTTTAAAGAAGAAAATATGTAATGGATTTATACACAATTACTGTTTGCTGTTTTCCAGTTTTCCTTCATTAAGAATGCATTATTTTTTTATGAATTTCCAAAATGAATATGCTTCAGAAAAAAATGCATTGTGTGTTTATTTGTTTAAAAGAATAAGAAAATAATTACCATTTTCTCTATTTATTATTAACGGTGAATTACTTACTTTTCTGCCTGCAAATTCTTAAATGTATGACACTCTTACCATTCTGCAGTTACATTTATTTGTGTATTTGTCCAACGCCTGTGCTTGGCTTCTTGACCATTTGACATCGAGCCTCTGAGTACCGATTGACGATGTCATCAGCCGGGTATTCAACGAGTCTAGTGCATTGGAACAGGTGGTCACCATCCATTCTGGCATGGCCTCGTTAGCAGCCACGCCAAGCAAGTGGAGGTATACTCCCAAAAAGTCATGTCCGGTAGTTAGGAAAAAGCGGGCAACAGCCTCGGCTCTCTCCAGGTGCCTCGGGATTGGGCCCATCACTGTGGCCAGAGTTTCCCATGGCATTCCAAAACACTTCATTTTTTGGGTCATGACAGTATATTTGTCAATGTGTGTGGAGATGATGCTCGTTGCTCTTCTGAAGGTCAAGGGAACTTCTTGTTGAGTCTATTCCACTCCCTTCTTGGCTTTTTGGTCGGCTTTTTCATTGCCAAGGATCCCAACATGACTTGGGACCCACTGTAAGGCCGCAGTCCAGCCATATGAGATGAGCTCTGCAATTTTCGTTCGGCACTGAATTTTGTTAAGGCAGTCAGTTGGTATATTACTGCTTAAAGCTAAAATTGCAGCTTGGGAATCTATGGAGAAGACAATTTTTGCAAGAGCTAGGCCAGCAGATAGTAAATGCATTGTAGCTTCACAGACAGCCAAGATCTCCCCATCGTAGTTGGTGGCATTCTTTCCCACGGTCAGTGAGTCCTCAAACAGCCTACAGAACCATCCCGCGCCGGGTCCGTTTGACTGCTGCTGCTGCTGTTACATTTCGCAATTATTTTGGTTTTTTGAATTCATACTGCTAGAGTCAAAATGTTCCCGGATTGGTCACCTACATTCTCACAAGTGTATGTTTGAGGGGAAATATATCTTTTAGAGGTTGGTAGCCCTAATATGGAAAACATACAGCCATCTAGAATTCATTTCAGCTTCTGTCGGCGTTAGCTGCAGATCATTTCTGACAAAGAGAATTTTTTACTCACCGGATTTTGAAATGTCGCCAGTGCTCGCAGTAGCCAAGTGGTCAAGGTAACAGGCTCGGGGCAGTTATGTCATGAGTTCGAGCCTTGTACAGCTGAAGACCCGCCGTGTAGGGGAACGTGCATGTTAAATCTGTCGAGAGCTCAAACGTTCTCCGTTGGTGTGGTAGTTAGGAGAGGGGTTCCAGCTGAGATGTCAGCCTCGTCACTTGGCCATGGTTCAAAATTACTAGTCCGTCGCCAAAGTCCCTCGAGTATTGCACTGTTAATGCTATGTTAATATTCACTCACTCAATCACTTGAAATGTCGTCTTTGGAGCAACGGGCAAACATAAAATTCGTTTTTTATTCAAGAAATCAACTGGTCAACTGCTATCGAAATCTGGTCACAACCGGTTTGCCCGTATGCTGTATGGACACTGATATTTTCTTCTTTCTATCTTTTATTTACACTTATTTTTAATTTTTTATTGTGATTATTAGTGCTGAAGAGATGCACAGTTTGTCCATGGTACACTAAAATACTTCTCATCCAGGATTTTCCTTGTGGTAAAGACGGGAATTTTTCACTTAAGGAAAGAATCTCGGTTCTTGAAAATATTCGATAAACAAGAGCAAGGCAAAGCACAATTTGTTGCTTGAGAAGAAATGAAAATGGAAAGATAATCCAAAAACGCCGATAATATCTCTATTCCCATTATAATGTAAGAGACTTGGTATAACACTATACTTAAAATTGTGTGGGCACATATGAACACACGCCCACACAAAAAATCATCAAGCTTTTGAAAAAGAGGTACGAACATAAATTTTTTTGAAAGTATGAGAGAGATTCTTTTAGGATATATGAAACATTTTTCATAGTATTCAGAATTTATTTATAAAAAAAAAACTTTGGGGGGGGGGGGCTTTGTCTTCCATAATTCTAAAATCAAAAATAGTAAGAAAGCTTTAAATTAAAATAAGATTTCTTTCTATTTTCGTATTCTGTTATGTATTAGTTATACGCAATAAAAAATGTGCCCCTTTTGGGAAAAAATGGCCATTTAAAGGGTTAAAACTATTTTTGCTGTAAAATAGTGGTCTTCACACTTTCTCGGTTCACGAAACCCTTTAACCCAGATATTTGCTGGGAACCCCATCTAAAAAAAAAGGTCCGTTAAAAAAACACATCCCAAAATAATATTTAAAGTAGATCAACATTTTACAAACAATTTAAATAAAGACAATTGAAGAAAAATACAGTATTTATTTAAAATTTAAAATAATATTAAAGTAATTTACTCATTAATATTATTAATTCCTGTTCCAGGTATATTCTATCCTAAGATTTAGAAACTGGGAATGTGTTTGCATTTTTAGACAAACTATTTACGTACAAATTTGTTGAAGCTATCTGCAGTCGCATTTCATATTCTTCGTTAATTTGCTTCCATGTTTTGTTTTTGTTGCCAGATACGTCAAAAAATATTTTTAACGTAAAAACATTGCTCGAAATGATATTAAAATAGTTATAACTGTGTGTATGTGTGTGTGTAAAAATGTTTTCTTATAAGCCAAAACCCGGGCCGCGGCCCGTTCCGTGGATTACATAGTACCAGGCCACCCAGGAAACATTCAGCTATTTCCATTTTATTCAGTGTGGGGTATTACTCTTAGGTTTTTGCGAATTTCTATGGAATTCACTTTATACTCCATGTTAAATTACTTAAAATTCGTTTTGTGTGTAAGCGTATTGTATTCTGAAGGCATATTTCAATACCATAAAAATAAAATTATTAAATCAAAACAATCCAAAGTATCTTAGCAATCAATATCCCACCCTCAACGAGCCACGGTAAAGTTATCAAATGTTAACTGCCGACGTCGATAAAATTTTTGGGGAGCACTGCTATATGATGTTTTATGTGCTTCATTATATAATTTTTAACACTGTCACCTAAATCCAATTTATTCCGTTCCATTTTACTTAGATTTGTAAAACATTGCACAAACGGACGTAAAATTATTTTGCAGAATCCAGAATAAAAACAACATAATATTTACAATCTAGGTAGCGCATATAAAAAAGGAACGTTTTAATAATATTCTATTATATTATAATAAAAATAGCAGTGAATTAGTGAAACGCAGGCTGTCCTGCAGCGAATTTGTTTTTATTTTAGTCCCTCACACCCACACCCCATTGGGACGTGGGACCTACGTCAGGAAAAACGGCTTTCGATATTTGTGGTTAAATTAGATACACGAATTTGTTTCGCATGCATATTTATACAGTTCCTTCTTTTTCCGAATTTTTATATTGACTCTTAGAACCCTGAGCATACTTTGTGGGACCCCAGTTTCCACGGAACACTGTTTGATCTCTGCTATTAAGGAATTAGGAAAATATTCAGAATAACATGAAACAAATCGGGGACAATCCTATGTTCAGATAGAAAAATATTCAAAATTCGTTTGATTACAACACAAATATGAACCAACAAAACGCAATGTTTAAAATATAGAAATGCTTGCTAAATATTCAGATTTCGGATGAAATCAAACGCCAAACCCACCATTTTAAAATCGCGAACAGAACAAAAATGCTACGAAAGTCACTCTCCTCCTCATACCTGGATTAATAAATCGATTTGAATGCAAAAAATATTTCAAACAGCAAAATATGATAAAGGTCTCCCCGCAATGGTGTTTTTCTTTGAACATTTGAAAATATTTCTGAAAATTTCATCAACATCAAAAAATTTGAAAATTTACATTAACACTAGATTTATGGATGTTGTGGTTATATACCTATTTTTACTAAAGTGAGCCAATTGGACTCATGCAAGAAAATTGTAGCTTTTTACAAAGCAAATAGTTCCGAATCAATTTAGATGAAAGATTTATTGTTAAAAAATTCATTGAAAACAGTTTTTACATATAAATTCTGTTTTTGAAATACATTTCCCTCGAACATTTCTATTACATTTAGCACAAAGGTTTTTACTTCTATTTCTATTGCATGATTCTTGAACTTGACAATTCTTCCATGCCTCAGTAGTATGAATTTTGTCCTACGAATGGAAATGTTCTCGACTTCTCTTCTATATTTATTTCATAGCTCTTCAGCCACAGTTGGAAAATAAAATCTTTTCTTGAAATATTTACTTGAGTGGTATCTTTTCGTTCAATGTTTCCCATAAAGTTCCATCAGCATCTTTTTGGGTTGAAATTTTTTTATCCAAAGATGTACAGATAATGTCTAAATCCCTTTCGGTTTCAAAATCAGAAATAATAACCCTCACTCTTTTTCAATTCCTACACACACACACTATTAGCTCAAAAGCTCTATATATTTATTTGTTTTTTTTATTTATTTATGTTGGTGGAATTCTCAATTGTTAATAAAATACATTTTAAAGCGCTCCATTGAGCTGAAATTTTATATACATGATTATTTTGGATAAAAATACAATAATTTAATTAATAAAAATAATTGATTAATACTAATTATTCAAATAATTACAAATACAGCCACGTTGACATCATTTTTGGCGACTTAGCAACCCTTTTGGTGACTTGTGTCAAAACTTGAAAAGTTTTTTTTCTCACGTTTTAAAGCCTTCAGTTGAACTAAAATTTTATATACAAGATTGTTTTGGATGAAAATACGATACTTTAATAATGATTAATAAAAATTAATTACCACTTAATGTTGTTATTCTGTCCTATGTATATACATATATATATTACTTGTAACTATCTCATCAAAAATAGCTAAAATAAAAATTTAGTTTGTTGATCTAAATATATATATAGGAATTTACTTAATTTTTTTTAGTTTTATATTACTTGTTTGTGTGTATGTCTTCAGATGCACTGTGTTTTATTGAAATCATTGCACTAGTCTAGTTGTTTGTCGGAAAATAGAAATTCTGTAGAACTCATTTTACTTTCACAAATTCGAAATGGCTGATAAACGAGAGAAAATATCGTTACACAAACTTCAAACTGAGTTGTTTCTCTGCTGAAACGGTATCGTGGCCGGAAAGATCGTTTGTGGACCAAAGATGACTACTCTTTTATTTATCGTGAACCAGCCGTTATATACCAGCTTTGCTGGGTATTTCATGATATTGTATGAATATATACTGTTTATATATGCATAAATTATTGATAATTAAGTCCTAGCATTAAGAATTCGATTATATTGAAAAATATACTTTTAACTGCAACTCTCGCCACTTGATATAAAAAGGACAGAATTTCAATTTAATAATTTTTAATAATCTGTCAAATTCAAATAGAAGGATTTCTTTCGCTCTCATAACGCAATAACCAAGTGGATTTATGCAAAACCAATTTTCAGTGTATCTCTACTCCGCAAAAGAAAAATTTTCAAATTAAATCTAATGGAGTAAAAATAAAATTTTTATTATCAATACGCTCAGTGACTCCCTTGTGAGTCGATTACCAAAGTAACCGTCCTTAGCGGATCTTAATTCAACAAAACAAATGTTCAAACCAAATTTCCTTGTAATATAGTCCTAGCAGTTCTAAAACAAAATCGTTTAATAATGCAGTCATTTCATAATTCCGATACGCACAAACGAAATTTTGAGAAATAACATTTTGATTTAATTGAATTAATCTTATTTTTACAATGTAATAAATAAGCAGTTGCTATATTTTAGCAACATAAACATAAATTTTATATTTAACATCCTTTTTTGACTTTTTAAAAACCTGTGGTTAAGCAACCTATTTTCTGTACGGTCTCCTTAACCTTCAAATAAAGGTGTCGGCTTTCATGCAGCTGTTGCGTAGTAGTAGGGGGCGGATGGTATTTAAAACTTTTAAATTTTGAGCATAAGATCGAGACACCTGATCTTGCGGAAGTCACAGATACGAAGTCCACATTTGTTCCCTGGCGACTACAGATGTTATTTCCGTTCCCATCCAGTGCATCTAAGTATCATAAGTAATATGGATAACTCTCCCCTGAACTATAATATCCAATTCCTCAAATTTTTCAACACGCCAACGGAAGAATTTTGAATTTCGACACATATAACTGCATCACTCCCTCTATATGAGGCATTTTTTTTTTGTGGCATCAATGTTCTAGCCTACGATTTGACTGGCGACAGGAGTAGGAGCTGGCGACAATAAAAATTTGTTAGCATAGTACTTAAAAAAGTAGTGATGCTGGTATTGCACTAATAAGGTTACTGTGGCTCAAAATAATGAGGTTCGTCGCCAATAATGTTCAAGTAATTTCTGCCACTTTAAACTGAACATAATAGGTACTTTCAAATTCAAAATGGCGACGAAACACCTGAATAAAATTGAAAGATTCCGGACATAAGGTATTAAGAATAGAAACCCTTACTAGTTACTAAAACTATTCTCCCATAATATGCCTTTTATTACGGTTACCAAACACGGTTTAAGTGCACGCCATTGATTCTTTTAAAGCACAGAATTCTTGCATAATCCTGAATTCAGTCTACTTTGATAATCAGCTTAATAAATGGCGGAATTAGTCGCGATTATTCTTAGCCGTATATATCTACCCCTCTCTGTTTTGGCTGCGGATCAGATGTACATTATCCCCGGTGGAATAAAACTATTTGACGATATTGTGAAACCTTATTGCTTTCTCATTTACCATTTGATGATTAGCGGATTTGATTTTGATGATATATGAATGGTTTTCCTAATAAATTCCTATTTTGTTTTTGTTGGAATTCCTTGAGTCCAAACTTAAAGTATTATCGAATCCCAAAACTGGAATTTTTGTTTGCAGAATACAAAGAGTTCATAATTAAAAAGTTAAACTCTTCTTACATTAAATATTTATTTTTACATTGTTAAAAGATTATTAAACAATCTAATAAAAAACAAGTAATATAAAAAAATTTAAATCAATTCCTTCTTCGATCAACAAAGGAAAATTTTATTTTAGTTACTTTTTATTAAATAGTTACAATTAATATAAATATGTATATACATAGGACAGAATCACAACATTAAGTGGTAATTCATTTTTATTCATTTTCATTAAAATATCGTATTGTCATCCAAAACAATCGTATATATAAAATTTCAGTTCAACTGAATGCTTTAAAACGTGAAAAAAAACCTTTTCAAGTTTTGACACAAGTCGCCAATGTGCCTGTATTTGTAATTCTTTATATAACTAATTTTAATCAATTATTTTTATTAATTATAATTAAATTATTGTATTGTCATCCAAAATAATCATGTATATAAAATTTCAGCTCAATTGAGCGCTTTAAAATGTATTTTATTAACAATTGAAAATTTCACCAAGATAAATAAATAAAAATATAAATAAATAAATAAGCAAACAAACAAATAAATAAATAGTAGGAATTGAATAAATGATGTAAACCATATACAAATTTATTTAAAATTTTAATTAATGTAACAAAAAAATACTGCTATTGACCGAAACATTTTTTAAAAAATAAAGTTTGTAATTTCAAATAATAGAGATACAAATTGATTTTTATAAATATTAAATAGGAGGTCTTTACTAATGCCAAAAATAAGAAATGCTGCCATTTAAAAGCCCCGCTTCCATACTTTTAAATACTGTATATATTTAAATTTTACTCAAAATTTAAAATCAAAATTGAATAAGACCGACACGTCTACAATAGCTGAATAGACATAGTCACAAATATATAGCCGATCTTGTTTCTATAATATCTTGAGTTTGAATCATGGTACACTGAAGACCCATCGTGTAGAAAGAAGAGAAGAGAAAAGAAGAGCTTGATATCTTTGGGAAACGGAACGCGAAACGTTCCTCCATCCCATACCGAAAGGTATTTGGTCCTTGAAGTGGAGCGATCAGGATTGAGAGGGAGCTTCCTCATTAGTGGACTAAAAGAATCGGTGAGTTAACACTCTATTCGCTGCCTTAAAGTTATGGAACAGAAACTGAGTTGGAAAAAAGTGCTTGCCTGTGTGGGTTTCAGATTGAAAATATTTTAAAATAAAGAAAGGAAATATAAAAATAAAATGACAAATTAAAAAAATGATCATTCGCCACGAGGATGACGCAATTCATTACTATGGGGGATTATACGAGTCCAGAAGGATTCTTATGGGTCTCTTAGTATTGACATTGGGATTGTAATTTTCAAGAGTTAAGACATTTAAGTTATTTGAATTTGGCATATTATCAAAAAATTTAATTATTATTTTTTTAATATATTCGTGTAGAAGGAATCATGTATGGTAAATATTTATAGGTTCTTAGTCCATCCATTTACGTAGCGTGGTAGTTTAGAATACAAAGTGTTACCAGATCTATTTCAATATTAAGGTATATTGAGACAGATTGCTTATTATTGCCGGTTAGGTGGCGTGGTCGGTTTGTCTTTGTCCTTCTATACCTAAGGTTGCGGGTTCGACTACGGCCCAAGTCGGTGGATGTTCATAAGACAGAAATTCGACAGCATCCACGCCGTATGATTAAACGGAATGAAAAAAATAACTTGAGTACCTATTTGGCTTGGATGCTCTCACAAAACTAAAATCCGAAGTAGTGTTTCGCGTCGCCAGAGCTCTGTGGAGGAAACTGGGCATCAAAATTACTTGCGGCAATTGGTATCGCCTATATGTGTGGTGCCAAACTAAAAAGTGATATCAGCTCCTGGGGAATGTACTAGGTCTTGAAAGGTTGAAAACCAATGCCCAACCCTATTAGAGAAAAAAAGGTATTAAAGTATGTTTTTCTTAACAAAGGAAAATCTGATATTTATCCAAAACGTTATTTTTAAAACATCATATGTAAAATATTCGCTAACACTTTCTCAAATTAATATATTTCGCTCTAGAAGAATGTAACTTTCATATACATGAATTCAGGGTCTCACATTTTGTTTTATAGAAAGAGTTATAAGTATCAATACAAGTACATAAAAAAAGGAAAATGAGCTTCCTTTTAAATTTAGAGACATTTTCCATTAAAAAAATTATATTCTTTTGAAAATATTTCAATTCTCAACAGGTAAAAAAATTCATCGCGGAAGTTTTAATTTCATGATCTCACGAACTGCATACCCATTTATCTCAATAATCTAATTCCGTTTCTTTTCCTTTTCGTGATTTGAATGTGGCGGATTATTATGCTGGAGTTAATTTTTCACTTCACTTCTTGATAGAGCTCATTAGCGATTCCGGAAATGAGTAATTTGTTTACAAAGTAAAATGAAAAGAGCAAAGAATCTGCCAAATATTTTGTCTCGCTTTCCTCTTCTAAGCATCTCTTTATTTAACAATGTAAGCATGTTTATTGGTATATATACATTTAAGGAAATAAAACTTTCGTATCTCCGTGAAATTCTTGTAAAAGAAGAACTAAAATAGATCTTTCAGATAACTTTCTGTTACTCTTTTCATCTTTTTATTTAATAAAATGGAGTTTCCTTTTATGAATACTTAAGAGGAAATCAAATATGAACGAAGAACACATTTTGAAACACGAACAGGAAATCACTGAATAATTTTCATTTCCAGTAATAAAAGAAAAAGAATTATATTCATAATTTTGTGATAATTATATAGTAAAAGCTGCTTTGAAATTTTTAAATACATCCGAAGTTTAACGGAAATTGAATTCAATAAATAATGAACGCGCGCGAAGTAGGATGTATTTTACACTTTTCGCTTTTGTTAAACGGCACTAATTAATCACTATATTTTAATTTCATTGATTAGAATCTTATTTCAAAAAATTACAAATTAGTAATCCATTTTGATGCTGTTTGAAATTATTCAATTCTTAAATCAACCCAAAGATGTCATTATTAACACAGCTGCCTACGCAGAAATCCTTTTTTTTTTTCAATTCCTACTATTAGTTCACTCTCTTCTTATATATATATATATATATATATATATATATATATATATATATATATATATATATATATATATATATATATATATATATATATATATATTAGAATTTTCAATCGTTAATAAAATACTTTCTTTTCATGCACTCGATTTCAAATACATATTTTAAACTTGTAGGGGATGACACTTGATGTTAATACAGTTTTTTCAAATATTAATTCATAAGTTAAATTAAAAAATAAATAAATAGTAACAACAAAAATAATAGTCCAACAGCGCATGCAGAAAGGAAAACCGTTCTTTGTGTCCCTGAAGCGCATTGGGCTTCTAATCCAAAGATCGTTGGTTCGAATCCCACCTGGGATGTCCTAATTTCTGAGAATGTGATTTCTTTTTTACTATACTATTTTATTAGAATAACTAAATTTAATCAATGAAGGAATTGATTAAAAAATTTTTTATTACTTGTTATTTTCGCGTGGAATATATGATAGCTACGTTATTGTTTGTCTTTTGATCTGGTGTTTAGAAGTGCTCTTTCATCATTATAATTATCTTCAGTTTTCTTACTAATTTCATCTCTCTCTCGTCCGCTTGATTTCTTACAATTGTAACTAAAACTTTCTTCGGACTAAGATTCCTCAATAAAAAAAATCACTACTTTCGTTTCCGATATTTAAAACACCTTCTGTACATGTTTCCAATTACTTCTTGCAATCACCATGAAACCTTCTGTCATCTATGATGACTACTGAGCTCATGGAAAAAATACAGTTTCAATATTTTTAGTCACCAAAAGTTTGTAAATTTCCGTGTGCCTCAGAGTTTTTATCAGCTAATTTTTTAAAAATCTCATATTACACTAACTATGATTATTTTAAGTAACAGAAAAACTTAAAATGTGTGTTTGTAATATTTTAAATTTACATGAATGAGATTTCTTAGAAATCTAAATAGTTATCTTCAGTTATCTAGACAATTATATATGACGTGCATTCAAAAAATATCTCATGTTTATTTATAACAAGTAATATGAAAAAAAAATATTTTTAAGTCAATTTCTACTAAGATCAACAAAGAAATATTTTATTTTAGCTCCTTTTTATTAAATAGTTACAATTAGTATAAATAGGTATATCCATATGACAGAATAGAAACATTAGGTGGTAATTAATTGTTATTAATTATCATTAAAGTATCGTATTGTGAGCAAAACAATCGTATACATAAAATTTCAGTTCAACTGAATGCTTTAAATCGTAAAAAAAAGCTTTTAAAGTTTTGACCCAAGTTGCTAAAAATGAAACCCCAACTTCGCTGTATCTGTAATTCTTTAAATAATTAGTTTCAGTCAATTAATTATCATTAAAATATCATATTGTCATCTAAAACAATAGTGTATAGAAATTTTCAGCTCAAATGAGCGCTTTAAAATGTGAAAAAAAAAACTTTTCAAGTTTTGACACAAGTCGCCAAAAGGGTCGCTAAGTTGCCAAAAATGATGTCAACGTGGCTGTATTTTTAATTATTTTAATAATTAGGTTTAATCAATTATTTTTTATTAATTATAATTAAATTACTGTATTGTCTTCCAAAATAATCATGTTTATAAAATTTCATCTCAATTGAGCGCTTTAAAATGTATTTTATTAATGATGAGATGAAGATTCCGCCATGATAAATAAATAAATAAATATATAGATATTGTGAGCTAATAGTAGGAATTGAAAATTACTCTTGCTAGATGCAACAATATACAATTAAGGCTATCTTCGTATTATATTAAAGAATAGGGGCCGAATTCGGCTTATTTTTTTCAGATATAAAAGTACTTAAACATTAATATTATATATATTCTGGTTACACTATCCTGTAGAGAACTGCTTATTTTATCATACTACTCATTTTTATCCGAGTTGACACATTTTTCCTTTTATAAAATTTGTTTCGCATTTTTTCTTCTATACCGTAAAGCTAAATGAGCAATCCCCTCAAATGTTAAAAGGAAAAACTAATTATTTATGAAATATTTTGAAATTTTAAAAACACTATATATCATAAGCAAATGCATGAGTTACATTGCCACATTTTTTTTATAAAAATTGAGGCAGTTTTTCTGACTGAAAATGTGCTCCTCATCAAGTTCACGCTCTCGTATATATGGCGAAAAAAGCTTTTTTTAATACATTATTCCAACAATACAAAGAAACGTTACAACCAAACATTGTTCCTAACGATTCTGCCACTGCTGGAAGGAACAACTCTTTTGAGATGCCGCGCAGTTGGTTCTTCACTTTCTGGATAGTATCTTATCTGGATTGAAATTTAGTTTCGCAGTTTATGTATTTAAAGTGACCAAAACCAGTTAACAAGAGATCAACGACAATTTTACACTCTATCTCTGTTTTAAAATAATACTTCTAATAAAATCCTTTTAGAATAAAGAGCACTCTCTCTCTCTCATTCCTGTCCCTTGTAATTGGGGCCTTAATGTATTTGCTCTTTTATTAAGGTACAGTTAAAAATACACTGAAAAAGACTCAAAATAGGATAGAGGTAATAAAATAAAATAAAACAAGAAATATATATAAAAAGAATTAAGTCAATTCCTACTTAGGTTAACAAAGAAAAATTTTATTTTAGTAATACAATTAAAAATTACAATTGATATAAATATGCGTATACATAAGAAAGAATCACAGTATTAAGTGGCAAAATAAAAAGCGAATTTTTCCTTGTAATAATCAGTGTATACTGTCGCTACATATTGCCTTCTTTTGGAAGAAATTTAATTTTTTCTCCCGTATAAAACTAAAATTAATTAATTTAATTTAATGAATTAATTAATATTTGAAAAACTGGATTTACATCAAATGTCATCCTCTACAAGTTTAAAAATATGTATTTGAATTTGAATGGCTGAATAAAAAGTATTTATTAATGATTGGAAATTTGAACTATATATATATACAAGAAGAGAGTGAACTAATAGTAGGAATTATAAAAGAAATACACACTTTGTGTTAGTAATCTTTTGATATTTCAATAATGAATTTAAGCCCAGTCAAATATCCCATGTATTATTTTCAAAAACACTTTTTTTAAAAAAAATCAGCTTTATTTATGTCATAATAAATTAATCTAACTGCCAAATAGGAAAAGGAAAAAAATGAATACACTTCACTAAAATCTGAAGTAAATGACTTAAAGTATCCGAACACGTTGAAAATGACCAAATTCGGACAAGGCCGATATTTTTGTTTTTTACTTTATTTCCTACATCTATATTTTGGCTTTACAAAGCATACTTTGTTTTGATCCTATGCTTCTTAGAGGCCAAGTTACAATCAATTTTATTAAGTTAGAAAAACCGGAAGTGGGGGTCTTTGATCTACCAGAAGTGGGCATTTAAATTGTTCGAAATCTATCATGGCGAGTCTGATTACACAAAATATTACAAATGTATTTCTATAAAACTTTTTGCACCTGATATTTACGCTATTTTCTAGAGAATGTACTAAAATATTTCTTATAGTATGAATATATTATTTGAGTTAGGGCATGCTATTTAAATAATGGTCTCATAAAGGTGTTATTTTTCTTATAACGTTTACTCCATCATCTCTAAATCTTTCAAATTGTAATAAAACATTAAAATTTTAGTACATTCTCTAGATAAATGCCTCTATATTGTTTTGGTAATTCTTTTACTAATATAAGTTTATAACTTTTTTTCTCTAATTGCTTTGAAGTTTTACAAAAATATTGCTAAAATTTCACATATAATTGTGATTTTTATGAAATTCCGGCAATTTATTTTAAATATTGTGGATTAAATATTAGTATTTATTGGTATTGAATCCTAAAAAAGCCTTTATATGTTTAAATGCGTTATTTTGTCAAAAAGTACTCTGAACGTGTTCGAATAACTTACGACGATCAGTGACATATATTCACGAAGAAAAAAAATCCTTGCAATGCATAGACTTTTAAACAAATTCGTGTTCAGCCAATTAATTCGAATATTTTTTTAAATTCAAAGCACTGGCTCACACATTTCATAAATTTTTTCATTAATTTAACTTGTTTAATAAATAACTTTCCCTTTTTGTTCACTTCACACAACCCAGTAAATACCAGGGACTTAAATTTGATACAACTTGAATTTCTAATCAAAAATTAAATTTTTAGTATGTACGCTACGAAAGGACGCAGGGACAAAATGTCTGACCGGAGATGAGTGCCTTTTATTGTGAAGTACTACTGTACTTTCCAATGGAGAACTTTAAAACCTCGACAAATCGAATTAAACTTAACAATTTAAAATAAAAAGAATTACTAATTGCAGACTTTTTACAAAAGTTTTTAAAATTAATTGAAGAATTTTAAATTTTGATTTAGGTACCCATGACTCATGCATAAAAGTTTAAAATCTTAAAAAGAATTAAAGGGAGTGGAGAGCTTACAAAACAGCAAAAGTCTTACCTGCACGAACAAATAAAATATTTCAGATTGCATAGCTTCGTTTTCTTTTTAATATTCTATCATGAAGGGAAAAAATATCCCCAAAAAACTTCTAAATTATTCTACTTATCTTAAACAATCCTCAACTTAAACCAATTAAAGCACTCAACTATTCTTAAACTCATTAAAATATTAAACTATACTTAACTCAAACTCATTAAAGCCTGGAGCTAATCTAAATTCTATGACGTATTACATAGTTGATAGACTTTAGAAGATAGGAAGTTAATGGTAATTAGTTAAGATATTTAATAATAAAGTGGTAAAAGAGAGGAATGTGTTGAAAAGTTCTTTGTGGCATAACAAATAGTTTAGATGGAGAAAATTTATATCTTGAAGAAGCCTTAAAGATATAAGTTTCATGTGAAGTCCTATGTTTTATGTGAAGTTTTCAAACAGATATTTAAAAAATGAAATATAGATTTTACTTTTTCCCCGTTAGCTTTTCAATTAGCAAATTAATTATTTGAGAATTGTTTTTATTTCAGTTTTTTTTTAATAAGCAAAGCCTTTGCGGCAATTAAATTATGTACGAATTTTTTCTAGTTCAATGAAATATGAAATTAAAATATCCAAAGGATAGTTGATTTTATTGGATTTGACAAAAGTGTAAAATTTCATTCACTTTTTTGATTAAATTAGTGAAATTTTTAGTATTTTTAAATTTGATTTTTGTTAAATCAATTTAGCACACACGTTACAAAATTTGATACTGCTTACAGGCCCTATCATTTAAAAAATTTTGAAAAATCAACAACATCAACGAGTGTGCGTGCGTGTGTGTGCGTGCGTGCGTGCGTGCGTGCGTGCGTGTGCGTGCGTGCGTGCGTGCGTGTGCGTGCGTGCGTGTAAAAGTAAGTGTTTTTTAAAAACGGTGTTCGTTGCTTGAAAACATATTTCATGTGCATTAAAATAAGATTCATTTAAACATTTTCATATAATTACGTAGAAAAAATTGGATACATATTACCTTAAAAATTAAACTAGATGTGATGAAATCTCTTTGATATATTTATTACATTTGTTCTATACACTACAAATTCGTTTTACTCACGAAATTATTTTATCCTGTATATTATGTAACTAGTTACAAGAAAATATACGGGAATAAAGAAAAGAAAATAGTAAATTATATTATATCGATCAATCAGCTCTTAAGTTATTTTTATTGTGGTTTCATGTCCCCAATCACATAATTATCGAGTATCGCTGTATAATTCACTAACATCCTACATTTGCCACTTTGGAAGCTGAGTGGTCATGTTGGCAACTTCTAACTATTTGGCTAAATATCAACATGGAGGAGATTCAATCCAGGCATGTGTTCGAGTATCGATTCCACTAAGGTTCCAATGTTTAGTAGAATCGACAAAAATCACTTGACAAATGCAGTTACGTGTTTCAAGCCAGTCTGCTCACGATCATCGTTGTTTCCAACTTTTGCTTTTTGCATAAACTTTATGTTAACAAACACAAATTATGAACCTTAATAACGCATATATGCAAAATGCACTTTTATTTAAAAGTACATGAGTAATACATTTTTTCTAATTTTAAAACTTTTTGAAGAATTCAAAAAGAAATATATATTTATTCATTTTTACTAAATTACAAAATTGGATGTTTTATCTAAATTTTACAAGTAGAATAACAAGTACAAGTCTAATGTCAATTCTGAATTCAAGGGAGAACACATGATTGCCTTTATCCTGTAATCGTCATGACTTTAGTCCATTTGAAACGGTCCGTCCACGAAATTCCGTTATTCCTCTTGGGGTTATAATTATTCTTTTTAACTGTATGTTCTGTTGAAAACATTCCTTCGAAGAAGACTTGATTTATTCAAATGAGTTGTTATATTTAAGCGTTGGCATTTAGGTACACGATGTTAGTTGACGGATAATTGATAATTGGAGATTAAAAGTGATTAAAATTGTAAACTAGATTTACAACCGGAGGTCGTATAATTAAGAAAGATTAATGGTGGAAAGGCTGCGAAAGTTAGCTCACTGTTCGTGAGCTTACTACCCATTTTACTGTTAGAAAAAAGATTTTAACCCCCAACTACATTAAGGAGCTTTTGGATTGTAGAATTATTTCATCTGCACCCTTTTTGTATCTGAGGGAGCTAAGTGCATTTTATTATTATAGTTAAATCGCAAGAGAAAGTCTTACCTCCCTAAATTAAGTTATTAGAATATCTCTGTGAATGTTCAAATTGAGATTGGTTTAATCTTGTGTTTCGGATTTTTTGTGAATACAACTACTACAATCGTATCGTGTTCGGAAATAGTTATGTTAAAAACAGAACCCCTATAGGCAGTCTCCAACATAATCTTTAGGGTTACCGTCACAACGTTATTTAAAAATCAATCCAACCAACTTTTGAATATTAAATTCTGAAGTTCTCTCGTCGACTTTCATTATTCATAACATTTTAGGTATTTCATATTTCCCTGCTGTATATTTTCCATTAAAAAAGGGGACTTGACAACTATTTGATCAGTCTATCGACAGTACAATATGCACAAAAACACATTTCTTTCAGAAATATTCAAATCAGAACATTATACAAAAATCAATGTACATTAACTCAGGTCCAGTCTTTCAATCAAAAATTGGAATCCTCTTCCTGAAGCAAATATCTTTACGTTTAATGAGTCAAACAAGGTACTTGGACGAAATTAAAAGGACTCCGGCCATAGAAGTATAGGAAACCTTTAACGCTTATTAAAAACTTTTCTCTCGCCATGCTTCTCATTACGGTCGCCAAGCCCAATTAAAGTGCACCATCGATTCTTTTAACACGGAGTGTGAAGTCCTTACCTTCAGGCTATCCACTCGATAATCAGCTTAATGAATGACGGAATTAATCTCGATTATTCTTAACCATGTCTTATCCTTTCTCCCTTCTTTGGCTACCGATCGATGGCGCATTGCCGCCCGTGGAATAACAATTTGGCGAGTTTGTATAACTTCTGTAACCATTTTCTGTGGGATGATTAGCGGATGGAATTTGACGATGCTTGAAATGCTTGATTGCTTAGAGGAAGAGGGAAAATTAGAAAGCATGTCAGGAGTATAAAAGGAAATATTCAATGATGTAAAATATTTCATAAATGAATACTAATTCGAGTGCATTTTGTTACATTGAATCCTTTTAACATTAAATATTATTTGATGAATTTAATTTAAGGGCTGGAAGGGTGTCAAACCGAAAACATTTGTAATTGCTACATATAATACCTATGATGATCTTGTTACAGGGAAGACTGCCTTCAAAAAATATTTCAATTTTCTTAATAAGCTCATTAAGGGTGTAAAATAAATGCAATGATTATATTTTGTAAAATATAAAAGATATTCATTTTTTCCTATGCAACACAAAAAAAAGTGGGGAATTCTTCTATTCTTTTACTCTAAAACTTTTCGAGATTCAAATTTTATATCATATTAAAGATGTTCAAGCTATCAAGCTAACTCATTTTAATTGAATAGATAAATCTGAGTTTTGAGGGCTCGTTGGAGAAAGGGAAAAAATCTAAAAATCTGTTTAGCTAAGCAGATATGTAGGAGGCATCATAGTTGTTTTAACTTCATAATAAATTTTGCTTAATTTGGAATTCCCAAACGTCAATTCGAAGCAATCTTCAGGTTCCAATAGAAATTATAAACCTTCGCCATTATATTATGTGTAAGTCCGGGTCACCACTTATACATACCAGTCAATTAAGAAATGAAAAATAAGATAAAGTGTCAGAAAAACTTTAAAAATAGTTATGTGGCTATTGAACAACTGTCATTTCATAGTCATTATTTTGTAATGGCTGCTAATATAATATTTTATTAATGAAAAAGAGTAAAAACCGTTAAAATATCTACTCACTTAGAATTCTAAGGTATTTGAAAGTGATTTTTTAAAAATAAAAAAAAAGACTTTTAAACCCTTCGAATTTCCTACATTGTGCTTACAGTAATCTGTGCTTTTTTTAAATTAAATAAAATGTTGATTAGCAATTATGTTAAATTGTTTTTTGCTTTTGGCAGTAAAATTGAAGTATATTTTTAGCTACGAAAACTTAAGATGTTAAAATAAATGTTCCAGGAAACACAATTCATCCAATATTTCTGTTTAGAACAAAGAATAGGAGAAAGTGTATGGCAAAATTTTTTGTTTATACATTTTACTTTGAAAGCTAATCATATATTTCCGTAGTTGCTAACGAGCTCGATTGGGAATTGAAGTGAAAAATTAAACTCTAGAAAAATAATCCACCAAGGTTTTCTTCATTAAAAAGAAAACGAAAATAATTAGATTATGCAGAGATCAAAGAGAAGAATTGAAATTCCTACCTGAAAATTTTTGTTATTTCTGCAGAATGCCAGCTTACTCAAAAGATATGCTCTTTTTATTTATTTATTTATTCATATCTTTAATTATAAAAAGGAAGCTTATATTTTATAAGTGCAGAGTTATAATGAAATAAGATATCTTTAATAATTTTCGCAACATAGCTGGACAGAATTCGAATCACTTTCCGCAGCTCAAAGAAAACTAAATTATGACGTTAATGGATTAATTAATTATTCAATTGTAGCGCTGATTGATTAATTTAATAAATTATTTTTTACAAACGCGTTTTCTTTATTTTGATATTTGATGGATCATATCCGAGCCTTTTACTAACGTTCTGGGAAGAAAATATTTTATAACTGTTTTCTGTTTGTAAAAAATCACTTCCCGTGGAGATACCATGATTTATGTAAATTTGAGGGCTATTTGAACTCTTGTAAAGTGAATGTATGAGTTAGCTGTTAGGATGCTATTAAAGTTAGATTAGCAAAGTCTTTGGAGTTCTTGAAAAGAAGCTTTAGTTCGGAATATCCAGATGACCTGGGCGAGACATGGTGTGTGCAGTTGCATCGGAACATACGCGGTTAAGTGAATAATTACTTGTCTTAGGAATTTAAGATAAAAATTAAATTTGACTGCTCCCTCGATTTATAACAATTCTTGATAGTAAATTGATATATCAATAAACTGAGTTACTTATATGACAATGGATTAATCTTTCGGAGTCCCAAACTTCACCAGCGACCGTTGGGTAGCGACAAATCTGTCACGGAAATACATTTATTGCTTGTTTGTTAACGTCCCACTTAATAGCAGAAGGCTATTGATGACCAACCTTGCATTTCTGAACCTCTGTCGTGGGACTAGATTTGTACTTGTATTGTCACTCCACAATCCAAACACCATCAAATATTTGATTTGATTACTTCACCGCTATTAATTACAGTATATACATTGAATGTATTAAAAATATTGTTTAGATCATTATAGTCCCGGATTTGATCTTTATGAGAGATGAGATTGCATCCGGTTCGGTTCGATATTTTCCAACGGACTTCTTCTACCCTATATGGGCTTAAGGGATGGTAGAGGTCGGCCCTTTTATCCTCGTGTAATATCCGCCTCATGGCAGGAGTGGGGGGTTCTCACGGTGTCAAAAGTTGCCGGAGCGATGACAAAATAGAAGACCTCGCAATATTTTAAGAGTGCATGTGGGCATAGGAACGTGGTTATCCTACCCACAAAAAGATGCGGAATTTTCAGCTGCGTGACGCGAAAACGTCACAAGGTGACCTTGAGCCTCAACAGATTGAACTAGCATGAGCTCCTCGACACGGCAGTCGTTAGTAGAACCAGATGTCGAACCTGCGATTCTAAAAAAACAACACCTATCACCAGTTCATGACCATGACTTCTTGGCTACGCTAACTAATTTTACAAATTACACATATTTAACAAGAAAAAAGATTTTTTTAACTTTAAACAAAACATTTCTGAGAAAAGAACAATTAATAACATTCATTTTAATATGTTCATTATAAGTTGTCTTTTAAAATATGATAAATTTTTCCCTCTAAAACATTCCCTAAATGTGATAAATTCTAAGAAACTACAAGAGAATATTCTATGAAATAAGCATCAACATAAACTAAATTATTTTCTTTAATTATTTTGATAAATACTCTATTTATTCTACAATATTGAAATAAAATTGAAAATAACATCATGTAAAATTCAACTGAAATATATTTCTATTTCTTGTAAGATTATTTGAACTTTAACATTTAAAAATTAGTATAACTGTACTTAGTTCAAAAGAGATTTTAACGTAGTCTCCGCTCTAGTTTTTTTTTCCAGAAATTATATAGTTTGCTTAAAAATTTCTTAGTTACCTGATGAAAGAAAATTTACCTACTTTCATCAATTGTGACGTCACATTGTCTTTTTTTACTCATGTATTTGTTGATATAATAGAAATAGAAGTTTAAAGTAAAAATTTAAATAAAATTATGTTTTTTCAATGTTGAAATTTATAGATTATCTTAAAGTATATATGCTATCTTGTAATTAAAGCAAAGACGATTATTCACTGAATTGCGGAAAATTGCAAAGTAAAAGAAAACGGATCGCTATTGTTAGACATATTTAAATAATTAATCTTTTATTACATAGTGTGTTTGCACAGTGTACTATAATAGTAATAAATGTCTTTCATCTATCTTGTGTTGAGATAAAGGACTAAAGATTTTCTTTACAAAGCCCATTTATCCGGCTTAAGATAACAAACATGTAAATTAAGCTATTTCTAAAAACTATAGTACTTATCAAATATTTACCACTTTTAATAAAACTTTATTTCCTTTACGGAAATTTCTAAAACAAAAAATTATAACCTGTTTTTTATCCTCAATAATTTTACAAAAGTGTTATTTCGCAAGTTCTTACTCTTAACACCTTAACGGGCTCAAAGCTAAAATACGCTTTTCTGGTATAAAGTACTTAATAAATGTAATGGTTTCATCCTCTATAAACATTATTTAGTCACAAAAAAATATCTGATGGGGGTTTTATTCCTGGGTGGTGGCTAGACTTTATAGCCACTGCGCATTTACGACATTTAACTTACTTTTCAGGAAAGAAAAAATAAATCATTTTTCAAAAAAAATTTATGAGAAATTAACATTTAAGCTAATAACTATTTCAATAACAAATAAATACAAAATAGAAGTGCAATAAAATAATAATAGAATAATTGTACAACATAGAATACTTACTTAGAATATACATAGAATATTTAAAATATACATTGAAATTGGTATCTATCCACAGTTTATATTTTATTTAATTTTAGTATAAAAAGTTAGAAATAGAGTAATATATTTGAGGATTAAAATTAATAATTTCCCCAATTTGATGAGCTATTTACTGTAGAACTTAATAATATGCAAACGTTTTCTCCGGGGCAGAAAAGTGGCAATGAAACATTTTCGAACCCGAGAATCTTGTGCCACATATTGTAAACAAAGTTTGTTTTTATTTCCGACCCCCAACATTCTCACGTGATTCTAAGTACTCTCTCTCTCAAGTACAGGAAATAGGTCATTTTTCTGTTCTATGTGGGCAGTGGATAGAGCCTCATTCCACATATAAAAGCCTAAATAACACTTTTTTTAAATTGTGCATTTGCTTAATTCATTCAGATGAGAGAAATGTATACTTAAGACATGTCGAAAGAGTTTTTTCAAAGATCAAAAATTTTATTTATAGTAATCAAAATGCAATTTGTAGATTTACACCGAGAAAAACTGTTTTTAACTACCCATCAAAGGACATGAAATACAAATAAGGTATCGTGATGCCATCCGTATTAATTTTTATGCGTTTTAGCTTCAATTAACGCATATGGATAGACTAAGTATCCAACACCCGATTGGAGAAAATTTTTTTAATATGTGGCTAGACCTTATTAACCACTTCCCGCTAAATTGTTAAATATTTAAATTAGATATTTAACTATAGTTAAAGAAATGTTATAGTTTCAAAGACAGTGGAAAGATAAAAAGTAGCCTAGGGGGCAATTTTTAGTTTTTGATCGAATTAAGTATCTAAAATTTCCTTTGAGTTTTTATTTATTCTAATAAAAAGTTTGAGCTCTCCCAATAATGATAAACACGAGAAACGTTTTGTGAGGTTTATTATATTACTTTTACCACATTGCATTTAAAATCAGATATCAGAAAAATCATTTCTTTAAAAACGTTTTGTGTATTCAATTTGAAGTTTTCTCTTTTCATGCTTGCATATGAAGACAGAATGTGTGAGATACTACATCTACTTATGATCTGTAACTCACGAACGTTTAATAATTTTGCAGTTTTCCTGTAAAGATCAAGGGCGCGAACTCTATTCCTGAGGACATTCCAGAAAGTGGTGTACACAAGGGTAGAGTTTGGAATCAAGCCCCTTTCATAGATCAACTAATTTTTTTTTATTTTTAATAAAAAGATCACCTCAGCGCTTTCGCTGAAATGCCCCCCTCCCCCTTCTTGTAAAAGAAGTCTATGTAAGGCCCTAGTTCCATCGATTGTCCTGATCTAATAGTCCAGATTTCATTTAGTACATCTTATGAAGAATAACGGATCCACTGCACATAAAATTAAAATAAACTACTTCGTGTGCTTATGGAAAGTGAGATAGTAGTTTATGGGACGCTTTCGTTATTTTGTTATAGTTCAAAAATGCGAGTTTCGGCGCAGTCATCGCAGCTAGTTCTATAGTGCAGTTCACCTATTAAACCAATTGATCAATTGATATATTCTATGAAGATAACATAACATTAAAACATGCGAATCCCCCCAAAAATAATTGCATACTAAATTATATTAATATTTGAAAAAAATCTTGCATCATTAATTATGTTATTTTAAAAAAAAAACCTTACATCATTAATTATGTTATTTTAAAAAAAATTCTTCTACCTTAATTATGTTACTTGTATTCTAAGTAATTTTATTTTTTATTTTAAATTATGTGTGTGTGTTATTTGCATTCTAAATTACATTATTTAATAAATACTTGTATTCTATATTTTGGTGTGTGTGTTTCATAACGAGTGTTGGTATGAGTATATGTTTTTGTGTATTCTCATGTGTGAATTACTTACTTTTATTCAAAATACCGCTACTTTTAATATTTGTATTCTAAATATATAGATTTTAAATTATTAGGACACTTTAAATTATATTGTGTATACTCTTGCTAATATTACTTTTATTTTAAATTCTAAATGATAAAAGCTTTTATATTCTATAAATATTATCGCATGGGATCAATCTCTATATGTATAATTCAAAAAAAAATTTTAATATTCGAAAAAAGTTGTACTTTCAATGTTTCGAGTTTTGTAATTAATTATACATCTCTAAGAAAATTAGTTTTTTGCAGGAACAAAGATTGATACGAACTAAAAAAGACTACGCAGCCGGTAGGATTCGAACCTACGCGGGGAGACCCCAATGGATTTCAAGTCCATCGCCTTAACCACTCGGCCACGACTGCTGCACCTGAGTCTACAAGTCTCGTTTCATGTGCTTTGAGGTAGGTAATCTAAGGAAAGGGAATTTTTTATCAGTTTATCTATGTGAATGTTTCTTCCAAAAATATAATACAGGCAAACACAATGCTTCCTTATCAAGACATATTCTTCGATTTATTAGAGATATTAAATTTTAATATAGCTCGAATTAGAGACTGTGATACTTCTCCGTTTCGTCAACGCAAGCCTCACCAAGCACATAAAAATATTAATAAATATTAGTTCTTTTCTTGTAATAAATAAAATAATTTGTTTTGTTTTTTATCCAATTTTTTGGATTATGAAAATGAAGGTACAGTGTTTTAAAACGTGTTGTTAAAAGGTTACTATTGGGAATATTATGTTTGGAGTTGGTTGTATCATTTTGGCGACAATGACCTAAGTTTGTGCAACGGAAAAGTACCGAAAATATTTTTAGCATATTTAATAAAAAAATATTGCAATGTTCCCACATATCTATGGGGGAAAGCGTATGTGTTTACATGTGTGGAAGTTTAGAATTTTTGACGTCAGTTAAAAGCCAGTTATAGCAGGTTAGTGTTGGTTTCAATAAGAATTGCTTGTAGATAGGTTTACCATATTTTGAAACTTCGAAAAAATATGTAGTTTTGAAATTACTTATATAAAATGGCGTACATAGATCTTTCTTGCGGGGGAAGAGCTACATTTTAAGAAACAGGTACACACAAACGAAAGCACCAAATTCTAATTTATATAATTAAATTTAAAATTTTTTCATCAACGGGGATTGAGCCCTCAACACCCCTCTTGTATGCGCCACTGCTAAAAAGTCTTAAATGTTTACTGTTGCATTATATATACATTTTACCTATACAGATGAATTTTTCGACAGACACTGCTTTTCCAGAAATGTGGTTTGTTTTATTTACATCATAAAATTCAAAACCAAAAAATTCCGAATTAATTTTTTTTTAATTTAGCAGGTATTCAACAATAAATAAGTTTTCCACAATTGAAAATATTCTCTCAAATAGAACAGACGTCCCAGGGAAAGATACTATGGAATCAGACTAATCTCACTATCAACCCAATGGTCTGAATTCATGTGACGTCATAGTCACAAGATAAGGACAACCACACGTGTTTCTAGACAATCATTTCAAAAACTCATGTGACGTCATAGACACTCGATAGAAGCCATTATTTGTTTCCAGCCAATCAGTTCATGCGCTTTGTTGTTGCCAACTTTTGCTCTTTGCAGAAATTTTCCCTAAAAAGTATATATTTCCCGACAATAATGCACATAGGTAAATAAAATGCAATTTTTATTAAAAATGCATGCTAAAAATAGGAATTTTTTAATTAAAATTTCTTTTTCTTAACATTTAAGCATCTTTGATCTATTTATAAATTTAAAATTTTATCTCAGTTTTACAAAAAGAGCAATGAGTATACACTTAGTTAAATGACTGTTTCGAATTCAATCGAAAACACATGTATCTCATTATCATGTGACCGTCATGAATGGAGCCTATTGTGAGCCTACTATATTGTCTCCTACCGCTATATTTTTTTCTCGTTTCAAGCTAATTCTTTTTAATGTGGCTGCGATTTTGAAATGTTTTTAGACAATATTGTCCTTATGTAGGTTTAATTAAATTTTTTTCTCCTGTTTATTCCTGAAAGAATTGTTTGCATAATTTTATCCTTTCCTCTTTAAATATTTTGTAAATTGGATACGAAATTTTTGCATTGAATACACTGGTGTAGCTAGCTCTGTGGGGGCCCTGAATCAAAATTATTCCGGGCCCTTTTTTAGATATGGGAGTCCTGTTAGTTGGACTGTAGTTACCCTTTTGGGGGCCCCGTATCATTGATACGGCTGATACGGCGGTAGCTGTGCCCTCGACTGGGCTGAATGTTTCCTTCAAGCTAAAAATCCTTCAATGACAACCTAATTGAGATGAATCGTTACAAATGAACGAGAAAAGGAAGTTACCTGATGAACGAACTATATTATTTTGAATTATAGTAAAATATGATTTTTTTATGATTATTTAATTGAAAGAGTGATTTATAATGCATTTTTATTTATCTCTCTTTCGTTCATCCTTCCGCAATTGTTACTTGCAAGTTCTCTTCATTTAAATCTTTTTTTAAAATCCTTTAAGGTATCCGACTACGTTCGGAACTGTGATTTTGCAAAAGCATATAAATGGATAATATTTATGATATTTAGTGTCACTTAGATTAGAAAATATTTATAAAATTGTTTTAAGAATAGTATTACAATAAAAAATTCTTTAAGTACAATATTTTGACAAAAAATGAACATAGAAAGACCCATTTTCAAAATATTCTCCTTTTGTGAAAAATGCTTTTATTATAATAATATTTAGCCTGTATATAGCTCAGACCTCTGTACAGAGGCTCAACAAGAATTTTTAAACTAAATAACTTGATAGTGGGCTTATCCATGTTTTACGACAACAGAGGGGAGAAATTTTAAGAAAAAAATGTCAAAAATTTTTTCAATGATGGGTAACTTTGAAAGTAATGTGAATTTCTCAAAAATCATAGTTAAGCCTCTGTACAGAGGTCTGAGCTATATACAAACAAAATATTATTATAAAAGAAGCAATTTTTTACAAAAGGAGTACATTTTGAAAAAAGGTTATTCTAAGTTGAGTTTTTGACAAAATATTGTATTTAAATATATAAATTGTTTCCGTCAAAATGTCCTTAAAACAATTTTATACATGTATTCTAATCTAAGTGACACTAAATATCATGAAAATTATCTATTTATACGCTTTTTTAAAATCACGGTTCCGAACGTAGTCGTGTACCTTAAACTTAACATATTGACGCCTTTGCTTCAGTTTCAATGAATTACGTTAAAAAAATGCAAGTTTTTTGTCATTTTCAGTAATACATTACTTGTTCTGGTGTAGAAAATAACTGTAAATTGTCTGTATGTGTGAAATGGAATCATTAAAACGTACATCCAAAAGCATTCCAATGATATTGAAGAGGTGTTAAAAAGCTAAAATCTTATTTTTTGACAATTTGAGATTTGTACGTTTTCAAATTGTACAGATTTTAACCTTCCTAAAAATACCTTACTTTAACCTCTAGGGTAGTTAGAAGCCCTTAAGAACTACTTATAAATAATCGTTGAAATTGGGCCACGCCCATTTGAATGGCGATCAATGTAAACAAAGTACTTCGTTTTTGCATAAAAGTTTAACGTATGATATAAACCAAAACATTTATCTTTTATTGTAAATTGAGCCTTTTATTTTTTTTATTTCCTAAACATGGAGATGAGCAACAACCGCACAATGGCATTCAGATCGAGGAGGGTCGTTATTATTGCAAACTATACAAAAGATTGAATTCTCTGGAAGACACGAACTATATTATGTTGAGTTACAGTGAACTTTGAATTTTTGTTTGTTTATTTTTGTAATAAATTGCAACTTTAATACACTTTTGAATTAACTCTCTTGCGTTCAACCTTAGGCACCCAATTCAACCCAATTGGGGCTTGAAAGTTCAATTAAATCTTTTTCAAAATCCTCTAAGCATAAGATATTGTCACCTTTGCTTAAAATTTCAACGAACTACGTTCAGGTACTTCAAATGCATGTTTTTCTCATTTTCAACAACTTCATTGTTTCCCTTTTTGTTCTAGTGTAGGAAATCCATGTAAATTGTTTGCGTGTGTCAAATGGAATCACTAAATCATACATCCCAAAGCATTACAAAGACCTCGAAGATGAATAATTTATTAATTTCTTTTTTATTTAATCCACGTAAAATTAATATTGAAATGATATTGTACTTTTTATGTTTTTAATGGAACATCCAGATGTCTGTAAATTCCCAGAATCCATTGATTGTGAGTACCTAATAATGAATTTATATCGAATTTCAAATGAAATTTATCCAATTCACACACACACTGTTCACTTGGCAATAGTGAACTACTTCCGAGTCTGCTAGCAAATTATGGAATTAAAAAATAAAAAATTGAAAGGAAAACCCTGTCATATATGTAGCATGCAGCCAAAACCAAGCAGTCTTGGCGCGCAGGCGCAGCTAAAACACGAACTGAAACTTGAACTAGTGGAAGAGAAACAAAAACTCTTGGACATTAGAGAGAGAAGAAAGAACGCGAGAGGTGCGCGAGCAGGCGTTACCTTCTGCATATCATTGTCAAACTTATCTACCTTTTTAATTAATTTTTGTTCAATGTTAAATAAACCATAAGAAAGACTTTGGACCCCTTGTTGTCTCTCACAAATTATGGGGGCTCGGCCGGGATCGATAAAATTTCGATTTTGAACCAAAGTCTGGACAATGAACAAAAGCGTCCGTGAGGAGACGCTCCGCCATTTTTCGAAAACTTCGTTCAACCTGTGTAGAGGTTTGAACTCAGCATAAATATTCAACCTGTGTAGAGGTTTGAACTCAGCATGAATACTCCGCCTGTGTAGAGGCCGGGATTGAAAAAGATTTCGATTTTGATCAAAGTTTGGAACGTGAACAAAAGCCGTCCGTGGAGGAGACGCGCCGCCATTTTTCGGAAACTTCGTTCAACCTGTGTAGAGGTTGAATTTTTTCAACTTCATTCCGCCTGTGTAGAGGTCGGAACAAATAACAAAATAACCTGTGTAGAGGTGTATTTTTCAACGAACCATCGACAAATATTCCACCTGTGTAGAGGTTGGATCCACTCACAAACACCTGCGGAGAGGTGTCAATTCGAACAATTTCAACTATATTACCTGCGAAGAGGTGAGATCTGTGAAATCGAAATTTTTCTTCATTGGATACATCGTACGCGAGCAACAAGGGAGCCAGAAAAAAAGGTAAGACCTTCCCATATTTTTCTAAAATGTATAAAAAACGCTCTTAAAGAGGATCTTATAAGAGTTGTTGAGAATCTAGACGGTACTGTGGAGAGTACGGATACTATAGTTAAACTAAAGACTAAAATTGAGAACAGTAGTACATTTGAAAGTGATCCAGATTTCGTTAAAACTTTAATTCAAAACTGTATAGATGAGAGAGTATCGCGAAACGAAAGAGAGGTAACTTTAGAAAAACAGAAAATTGAGCTCGCGACACTTCAGTTAGCAAAATTAGAAAAAGAAATCGAACTTCAAACGGCTAAAAATAAAGCATTAAGTTTAAATCCTGCAGCTAAAGTCGAAGATAAACAGTTCGAAACTAACATAAAAATATGATAAAAAAGTATAAAAACTTTATCTCTTCCTGTTCCCAATAAGATCTGAAAATTTTAATCTGTTCTTTCAATCATTAGAACGCGCATTTTTAACCAAGAAAATAAATGATGAATATAAATCTGAAATTTTAATAAATCTTCTGGGCGAAAGAGCTCATAACGTCTTACTGTATATTAAAGAAGAGGAATTAAATGACTATGAAAAACTAAAATCTATAGTACTCAGAGAATTCCAATTAACCCCTCGCGAGTGTTTAAACTCATTTAAAAATGCTGTAAAATCATCAGGCGAGACATACATCCAATTTGCTGCAAGATCGACGGCAAACTTCCAATATTATTGTTCGTTAAGAAAAGTTAATTCCTTTGAATCTCTATGTGATCTTATAATTTCTGATAAATTATTTGAAACTTTAAATAAGGAAACTGCAACTCATATTGGCATTCGAGAAGCAGAAGATTGGTTTAGGCCTATTGATTTAGCTAAAGAGTGCGATATTTATATTTCATCTAGAAGCGGATCAAATAAAGAAATTCCTATTACTTATGGATATACCCAAGACCCCTTTAAAAATAGATCACAAAACTTTAAACCAAAGATTAAAGAGAGAACTATCCCCAATATCATGAAAGAGAAAATAAAAATTGCTTTATATGCGGTGATTCATCTCATTACGCAAGAGACTGTGAGAAGCGTTTTAAACCTAAAAAAATCTAACGACCACATCCATAATAGAATAAACGTGAATACTTTGAAAATCGAGAGCGAAAAACAAAATAGCGATGAATGCGCAAATCTTCAATACGTAAACATTTTTGTGGAAAATCAGCCCGTAACAGCCTTGATCGATTCAGGTTGCCAGATCCCAGTTTTAAATTCCTCACTAATTAGAGTGCAAACACATTCCGAAGAAATCATAACATTAAGCTCATGTTTTGGCGAAAAGCGAATGGTAGAAGTTAAACCCATAAATATTTCTCTTGATCAACACTCGCCCGGTATAAGTGTGCGAACGGCGATATCACCGACCTTGACCGAAGAATTTATTATACATCCCAGTGTATATTCTGAAATAGAGAAACTAGGCCACGCAAAAAGAGCGATGTTTTATTGAATGAAAGTGAATCCTCTTTAGGTGCTCATGCTTATGCTTATCCTAATGTTGTTTCTTTTTCAAATGTTCCTGTTTCAAGTGTGATAGAAAACTCTAGTTATGATTTGCCATATGTTAAAAACTTTAATACTAGAAATGATTTGAGTTCTCTAATTAAGGATTATAAATGTAATAAAATTAAGACTACTAAGTTAAAATTGAGTATTGTAAGAGAAAAATGTTCTGATATAGTATTGTGTAAGAAAGCCAATGGTGCCATGAAAACGAGTTCCGTGGAATTTATCTCCCGCTCACCTACCCCTTTACCTATGAAGAGTAAATATAGACGGTTTGCAATGCTCCGACGAATCTTTCAACCCTGGCAGTGGAAACGAAGGAAAAAGAGAAATCGTTTTGAACAGACGTCCAGAACTCTACAGAGGAAAATATCGATGCGTTCAACCAAAGATCAACTTGTTAAAAAAGACGTTCTTATGCCTGTGAAACAATGTTTTCCTGTGGAACCTTCCGGATGTCGAAGAGGTGCCTTCACATGATGGAGAAACTGTCTAGTTCAGAAAAATTATGATATGTTTAATCTCTATATATTTGTCGTATAGTCCTTGTCTGTTCCGTTTTTTTGTATGTTTCAGATTCTCCTCTGGTCTCCATGGAAGTACCGCTGCGGACAGCGTACGGTCAGAATGGCCGTTGTAGCATGCAGCCAAAACCAAGCAGTCTTCGCGCGCAGGCGCAGCTAAAACACGAACTGAAACTTGAACTAGTGGAAGAGAAACAAAAACTCTTGGACATTAGAGAGAGAAGAAAGAACGCGAGAGGTGCGCGAGCAGGCGTTACCTTCTGCATATCATTGTCAAACTTATCTACCTTTTTAATTATTTTTTGTTCAATGTTAAATAAACCATAAGAAAGACTTTTGGACCCCTTGTTGTCTCCCACATATATCATTCGATTCTAAAGAATATTATCGTATGCTATGATCTATATATAATTTTTAAGAAAAAATTAAATAACCATAGAAATGCCTTATAGATATTTTCGAATTTTGTAATAAACTATATGCGTATGTCTAAATAAAATTAATGCATTAACTAGAAAAAAGATTCATACAAAGAAAATTTAGAATGACTAGAACAGGGATGGCGAACCAATGGCACGCATGCCAATGATGGCACGTCATCGATCGAAAACGATTTGCATTTTAGCTTAAAATAATTAAGTTTACTATGAAGTACTATTATGAACAAACGTGAGTGATCCGTCGCGATGCCGATAAGTCGGGGAGCAGACTCGTTTGTTATGTCTTGCGTAAATACTTCGTATATTATAAATTGCTAATGATGCAAAGTTTATCTACGCATAGTGTGTGTATGTAACTATTGCTAAATATATTCAAGTTGTTTAAAAAACATATTCTAACGTTTACATTAATAGTTCAGCTTGTATACATCTAATTTATTAATGTGATCTAATTCTTGTCTTGTAAGTCTAATTGGTAAAATAACTCTCACTCCTTTATTTTTAAAAATTTTAATGACCTGAGACAAAAGTGAAAGAGCAGACACTACAGAAATTTCAGAAATCTCGTACAAGCACTCAATTTCCTAAAAACAAATAAATCTGCCCCATGAGCCCGCAGTCGTGCGCAGTCAATAAAAAAGGTTTTTTTGGCGGGGGAGGGAGGAATCAAACGAGAGCACATAGAATAGTAAATTTCATCGACACAACTGTACATTTAAAGTTTTGTGTTAAATTTACGATTTTTAACTGCTATTTAACATGGCTAGTTCAACAGCAAAAAAAAGTGCAAGATAGTAAGTGTAGCAGAGAATTTCAAACTTGGTGGGCTGAGAAATATGGTATGATCAATAAAGGTGATAAAGCGGTGTGTGCTTTATGTTCTGGAACAGGGGTATGCAGAACATCGTCTGTAAAACAGCATTTTGAAACAAATCACAAATCTTTTTGTGAAAAAAGCGAACCAGAGCAAAAAGAATTAATTGCAAGTGCAATAAAAGACAGAAATAAACAGTCGACGTCTATGTTAAAATATGTAAGCAAAAATTGTCACACAAGTGCGGCAAGTTACTCGGCTGCAATTGTCATTGCTCGGCATGGTAAACCTTTTCAAGAGGGAGAGTTTTTGAAGGAAGCTTGGTTGGCACATGTGCGCCCTCACTTTTTGATGATTTTGATAATAAAGATAAGATAATTCAGCGCATCAAAGATGTTCCTCTATCTAGAAACACAATGAAAGATAGAATCTTGAAATTGGCAGAAAATGTTACAGATCAACAAAAAAAATGATATTAACTCCGCTCCTTTTATATCGCTATGTCTTGAAGAAAGTATTGACATTATTAAATCGGCACGTTTAGCTGTCTTTGCTCGATATTGTGTAGGAAACATCATTAAGGAAGAATTAATTGCGATAACATCGTTGTTAACAAATGCAAAGTGCACAGATATTTGTACGGGAGCTAGAAATTCGCTTGCTGAGAAAGGAATTGATTTGAAAAAAATTGTTTGAGTAACCACTGATGGTGCTCCAAATATGGTAGGCTAAAAATGGTTTCATTTCTTTATTTAAAACAGACGTAGGAAATTCGATTCATGAATGCCACTGCATTATTCACCAACAAGCCTTATGTGCAAAGAGTGGTTTAACATCTCTTGATAATGTAATAACTTTAGTCACAAAAATAGTGAACCTCATATCATCGCAGGCTTTAAATAAACGAAAGTTTGATGCTTTGTTGTATGAAGTCAATTCGGTGTACAATGGCTTAATAATGTATAACAATGTTCGCTGGTTGAGCCGCGGGAACGTACTTCACAGAAGAAATCAGACTGTTTCTACAAAATGAGAGCAAACAGTTGATGGATATTATGTGGCTTTTAAAATTGATGTTTTTACAGACATATGCCAACATTTCAATGAATTGAACATAAAGTTTCAAGACCCGATTAAAACAGTTATCGTCATGATGGATCTCATTCGCGCTTTTGAAGCTAAACTATATGTTTTCAGAAACGATATTATTACAAAAACTACAAGTACTTCCCAAACTTAAAAAAAATATCAAAGACTTAGATGCCCAAGAGAAACGAAATGAAGAAAAGTTATTGATGACTTTATTTCCATAATGGATTCTTTAATCAAAGAATTTTCAGCGAGATTTTCTCTGTTCAAAGAATTATCGGAAACGTTCAAATATTTATTAGGTACCCTGATGTGATTTCGTTTGATAAACTTAACTTGTCTTAATTCGATTGGTTGGAAATTGAAGAACTTGAAATGCAACTGATTGATTTCCAGTCTAGTTCAACATGGATTAAAAAGTTTATTGAAACAAGGAAAAAGTTGGAATTGATTGAAGCAGAAAGATTGACAAGCAATATAAGTAAAAATACCAGTAACGAAATTTTGGAAACATGGAATTTGATTCCAGACGCATTTAACTGTTTGAAGAAGTTGGCGTATGCTATTTTAAACATATTTTCATCTACCTATGCCTGCTAGTCCTTATTTTCAGAGATAAATAGCATCAAAGACTCGCTTAGAAACCGTTTAATAGACGACTCTATAATTCAGCATGCATTCTACTAAAAGTAGCATCTTATAATCCTGATATAAGTTATTTGTCACCTAATCTACAACAGCAGAAATCACACTAATGTTCTTTTAATTTAAATTACAAATATAACTAAAACATTTACTACTATACAGTGCAAAATGTATTTTTTCGTATTAAATAAAGAATTTTGATTTGTTCGTATTTAGTTTTATTAGTTCTTCAATAATCACAAGTCAAAATTATTTGATGGCACGCCTATAACTCATTAAACGTTTTTTTAGAAAAAATGGCACGTTGACCCAAAAAGGTTCGCCACCCCTGGACTAGAAGTGGCCTGTAGGATTTGAACCTACGCGGGGGACCCCCTTGGAATACTAGTCCACTGCCTTAAATTTCTCGACCACAACTGCGACGACTCTGTCAGCAAGTCTCTTTTCATATCAGTTCACGTAGGTAATCTGGGGAGGGGAGAGTCGATTTTTATCGCTACACATACATATGTGTAAGTACACTCAGGAACATTGAAAAAAGCGACCCAAGAAGGAAGCTAAGTACAATCGCGAAACTTTGCAAATAAGTACAGCGTAATGTGATATGCAAATGATCCAAGTTTTGTGCCAATACGCATGCTCATACACGCCGAAGTGGCGCTACAATCAGGAAGAGGGTGCTGTATAAGCCAGCGCAAATTCGAAGATTAGTAAACGTGACGATTACCCGCCGATTGTAGGAAGACTTTGGTAAGCGAAACATGCCAGGTAAACGTGCTAGAAGACATTTCTCTCAGTTAAGCGAGTTTGAGAGAGGCCTGATCATCGGGATGAAAACTGCAGGCTGGTCGACGCGCCATGTTTCTATCCAGTTGGATCGTTCGGAGTGTGCCGTTAGAAATTATTGGGAGCAGTGGACACGAGAAGGTACCCACGCGCGGAAAACTGGGTCTGGAGCAACCAGGAAGACCCCGAAGAGAGACGATCGAAGGATCGTGCGGCAAGCACTTGTGGACCACACAGTTACTCACCCAACGATACGAGCAGTCATAGGCGTAGCAATTGTTCACAAACAAATTCTAGACACCTTGCAGAAGCAAATTTAAATCCAAGCGACCTTTCCGTGCACTCCCTTTAACACCGGATCATCGGCAACTGCGTCTACAGTGGTACCAAGCCAGATCAATGTGGAATGTCACAGATTGGCAAAAGGTTGTGTTTAGTGATGAATCCCGGTTTGTTTTGGGGATAGATGATAACCGTGTACGGGTGTGGAAGCGCCCTAGCGAGCGGTACAATTCCCCCTACACTGTTCTACGTCACACTGCCCGCACAGCTCGTGTAATGGTCAGGGGAGCCATAGCCTATGATAGCCAGTCCACTTTAATTGTGATGCGTGAAACCTTAACGGGCCAACTTTACGTTGATTGTATTCTTCGACCCCATGTAGGACTTTACCTAAATGGTCTCTCAGGGACAATTTTCCAGCAAGATAATGCTTGACCGCTTACAACAATAGTTGCGAAAGACTTCCTACGTCATTTACAGACTCTTCCATGGCCGCCCCGCTCCCCCGATTTGTCCCCTGTAGAGCGCGTGTAGGATCAGCTAAAAACTAATACATGCACAGTAGCAAGAAGTTTTTTAGTCGCTATGCAATTGCATTCGTTTTTATGTTACTTAGGCTTCTGGCAACCAATACTGTGTGAAGTCAATGATACTCAAAATTATTTGAAAACAGAGGGACTAAATATCCATCAGTGTGCTAAAAAATACGTGTTTTACAGACCGTATTAGAAGCTAAACGAGAGGAATTCGTGGATGACGCTTTAATATGTACTAAAAGTTTATGTGAGAAGCTTGAAATTTCTTTTGAACCCCCAAGACGAATCAGGAGGAAGCATATATTTGGCGACGGAAGTAAAGATGATCAGTTATCGTACGAAGATGACTTGAGGCGATCAATGTTTTCTTCAGTACACAGAGTAACCGCTAAAATTCGAGAAAGATTCCAAAAAGTGCAGAATCTTGCGCAAAAATATGCTTTTTTAAGGCCTGAAGTGATATTGAGCATGACCTACCTTAAATTATATAGATCAAGCTTCTCAAGACAATAATAAAGAAGTATTCCAACTTGAGCGCGTACGTCTACAAGCTTTCATAGCTGCAACAATCCCAGGCTGTAAAAAATCATTAGGTCCGACTCTCTGGGTTTATTAAAATATATTATTGAGTCCAAACTTGAAGATGGCTTACCAAACATTGTCATAATGTTGAGAATTTTTTATCATTTGCCATCAGTAATGCCAGTTGCGAGAGCTAAAAGTTGCGAGAGTCTCTCTCTCTCTCTCTCTCTCTCTCTCTCTATATATATATATATATATATATATATATATATATATATATATATATATATATATATATATATATAAGCTAAAATTCATAAAAAATTATCTCAGATCGACTTTGTCCACGTTAATTCTGCTTTCGGCTAATGTTAAAGAATAGGACCCAAATTCGGAATGTTTTTCAGATATAAAAGTACTCAAACATTAATATTGTATATATATTCTGTCTTCACTATCCTGTAGAGCAGTGATCCGCAAACCACGGTCCGCCTAAAGAACATTAAACTATTGTCATTTTATTTAAAGTGGTGCATTTCTCTCGGATTTGTGCAACTTTCCACGGAAATCACTTTATATTCCACGTTAAATCACTTTTATACATTTTTGGTGTAATTATATTTTATTCTGAAGGCATATTTAAATGTAACTAAATTAAAATTGTTAAATCAAAACAATCTAAAATATAAACAATCAACGTGTCCCACCCTCAGCGGTCCGCGGTAAAATTATCAAACGTTTACCGATCCGCAGTGATAAAAAGGTTGCGGATCACTTCTGTAGAGAACCGCTTATTTTATCATACTACTCATTTTTATCCGAGTTGACACATTTTGTCTTTTATAAAATGTGTTTCGCATTTTTTCTCCTATACCATAATGCTAAATGGGCTATTCCTTTACATGTTAAAAGAAAAAAACTAGTTATTTTTAAAATATTTTGAAATTTTAAGAACATTATAGTATACACAAATGCTTGAGTTACAATGTCACAAATTTTTCTAAAAATTGAGGAATTTTTTGTGTCTGAAAATGTGCTCCGCGTTAAGTTCACACTCTTGTGCATATGGCGAAAACAGCCTTAAGGGTAACAAATTTAGCTATTCTGGCACTTGAACATGACATACTTATTGATATTGACAATTGTATAAAAGATTTTTCTATGAAAAAAAACACTAAAAGTGCATTTTTAATCAAACAAATTTCAAGCTGCATTTTGTGACTTTTGCTAATTTTATTGACTAATAATTAAAATAGAGAGGCGATAAAGTTCTGGTCGTCCCCAGGCGGAGAAAACCCACTTTACGCCATTGGCAGAGGATATAACAAAATAGTCACAATAATACTACAGGAAACATAATAGACTTAAGACTAAAATGGCTGGTTTAAATATAGCTTCAAAGTGCCAAATTTTCCTTTTATTTGCCTATATTATTGGGCTGGAATAAAATAGTAAGAGAGCAAATGTATATTAAATTTTTTTTCATACTAATATTAGTTCTTAAAAACAAAAATACTCATAAATGAATAGTATAAAAATATCTACATATTTAGAATAATTGAAAAAGTTTAAAAATAAATTTGAAAACTTAATTGCTGACAACCAAAAGGAGCAAAAAGTAATATATACTCCCTTTCAAGATCCAAACCAATGGAGACCTTAGAATAGGAATTTTAGGATATAATTGTTTCTAGTCTTCCAAGAAAGTGACTGTATATTGTACTTAAAAAGTGTGTGCAGGGGGAATTTATGTTTTTTTAAATTTATTTGTAAAAAGAGAAAATATATAAACTAAAATTAAGGTAAAAATTCTAAATTCGAAAAAATTCGGAACAACTTAGCTAATGGCGCCATCTGTGATTAAGTAAAGTGATTAATTTATATTAAGATTTAAATGAAGAAAATTAATATAATACAATAGTATGTTCTTGAATTTATTAAGGAATTTATCTGTTATTAAGTAAATTCTAGAATTTAAAAAATTTACATTAAGTAGTTAGAAATGTATATATATATATATATATATATATATATATATATATATATATATATATATATATATATACATATACATATATATATACTACATATATATATATACATATACATATATATATATACTATATATATATACATATACATATATATATACACATACATATATATATACTATATATATATACATATACATATATATATACATATACATATATATATACTATATATATATACATATACATATATATATACATATACATATACTATATATATATATACATATACATATATATATACATATACATATACTATATATATATACATATACATATATATATACATATACATATATATATACATATACATATATATATACATATACATATATATATACATATACATATATATATACATATACATATATATATACATATATATATATATACATATATATATACATATATATATACATATACATATACATATACATATATATATACATATACATATATATATACATATACATATACATATATATATACATATACATATATATATACATATACATATATATATACATATACATATACATATATATATACATATACATATACATATACATATACATATACATATATATATATATATATATATATATATATATATATATATATATATATATATATATATATATATATATATATATATATATATATATATAACCTCCCCTTTGATGGCTGAAAGTATCCTTTGCATATGCCTTTTTTATTTGAAATATCAAATGTGTTCATTGTTTGTTTGTTTTTCCTCCCTCAAAAAAGATATGAAATTGAATTCTTTTCAATGCACAATACGTTCTTTTAAAAAAATTAAAAATTATTTTGTACATCTAATTACGTATCTATCGGCAGTTGTGTGCAGTATCTAAATTGTTTCGCCTGGAACATGCCGACAAGAATGCTTAATTTAAAATATAATTATTATTATTCAAAGGAATTCAGACAAAAATGACAGCCTTTCACTTTTTTTGAAAGTCTTAAATAATTTGATCTTATATTTCTCTTGGTTTCCTGATTATTTGAAAATTTAAGGGCTACTGATCTCAATGGAGAAAATAACTGAAATTGTTTCAATCCAAAAAGAGCGTCTAATGAAATTTATTGTTATATAATTTTAGAAATTTCAATTAAACCTGGCATAAACGCCATTTATGACCACAAACTTTTTTTTTCTCGCAAACTTTCGACATTTGACGTTGCATTTAAACTTCAAAATATTTCGATCGATTGAAGGATGGATGGGGGAAAAAAGCTTATCTCATAATTTTTTAAATATTTTATTTTATGATATGAATTAAAAGATCCAATGAAAGATTTAATTTCAACAAAAAAAATCTATTTTTATTATCTCATTAAATGTCTTTATTTCTTTTTTTAAAATATCTGACTGCATTTTGATATTGAATATTGTTTGAGATCGAAGTATTTTTTTGACCAGAAATATTTAAAAAAAATGATTTTTTTTCTTCGGGAAATATCGGTCTTCCGCTATTTAATGAAATAATATTAAATCAATAATAGCAGTTATATATTAAAAATACACGTTTAAAAATAAACATCGTTGAAAATAATACCTTAAAATTCGCATGAAAAATATTTCATCTGAATGTTTGTGTTTCATAAATGAATAAAACAATTACCTTTTTTTAAAGAGCGTAAAGCAAAAACAAAAATTTTCGCAGCCGGTAGGATTCGAACCTACGCGGGGAAACCCCATTGGATTTCGAGTCCAACGCCTTAACCACTCGGCCACGACTGCTTGCGAAGCGAGGAGAAATTTGCTATATCAACCTTATCCTGCCGCTGCTGTTTTCGTCAAGAAGAATTCTGTGTTTTGTTTCATTAAGCTATACGTTTTTTTAAAGTGGAAATTATGATTTTTTTTATCGATCATTATTACTCATGTTACCAATTTTTTTTTATTCTTATTAGAATTCTTTTTATTTAGTTCGTATAATTATTACAAATAAGAAAAAACAATCTTAATGTAACGAAATATTGATCCATCGAATACCAATAAATTTCTACAGTTTAATTTCATATTTACGACGTGATACTAATACAATTAATCATAATTTCTTTCAAGAAAAATAAAGATAGAAAAAAATTAGTCTGCACTTGTGCTTATAAATTTAAATAAAATGATCAGAAAATTATAATGTTATATTCGCAGAAATGTCGCTGAGTTTTCCATTGTAAGTTTGTTGTAGACTAATAATAATATAAATTTTGAAAAATTTGGGTTTTTCATTTCGCTAAAAAAGAAAATATTTGTGTGATGCATTAAAAATAAAGAATAAAAATTTATCGTTAATAGAAGTCAAACGATATTTTTTAAAAATATGTTTAAAAACTTCATATTATAACAACGTAAAAAAGTATTGAAAAATAGTTGAATTATTTACAAAATTATTACACTTTTAAGGCAACAATTTTGGACAGTAGAATTATTTTAAATTATAATTTTAATTTTATAATTGTTAATTTAAATGCTTCCGAAATTATAGCTTTTAAAATTAGTATTTAAAATAAAGCGCAGGGCAATAGTTTTATTTTATGCATAGTTATTTAGTGTTTGCATGATATTAAAAACGTTTCAAAATTTAGTGATTTTTTTAAAATTATTTGCTAGAAAATAAAGGAATTTCTCACTATGCATACATATAATTCCTTCAAAAATATTTTTAATCCGTAAAAATTAATTCATAGCCTGTTTCTACTATATCTGCTGTATATTTTATTTAGTCAAATGAAAAATAAATTAAAGTAAGACAAAATAGAAAATTTTGAATTGTATTTATAAATAATAATTTTGAGTTACATTCCTTTTTTCAGCATTAAATTTGAATTATCTTTTCGTGGTTCATTCTGAGTTTATTATTTTTTTTAAAAAAAAATTAATTGTAAAAGAGGATAAAACGGAAATTTTTCAAATAAAAATAATATAAATAAGAAAACAAAAAAATTTGAAAAAAAAAATTTATATTTTAGAATTCAGTATTTCAATTTTTTATGATAGAGATGACTCGACAACCCTCAGAACTATATTCCATTACAATATTCAATGACGGTATTCTTTACTTGCTTTTTGTACTTATGCAAATTATTCTGGTTTTCATTTCTTTTTATGCCTGCATATTAAGTAATTGCAAAAATCAAGGTAGACATCTCTACATAACAATATGCTCATTCAAGCGATCGCTGAAAAAGAATCTGTTGTGGATATTCTCGTATCGGGGGTTACATTCTAAAAACATACAGCCGAAAGCGCCAAAGGGTATGGTAAAATTTAAAAATCCTTCGTGTGTGTGATCGATGGGGTGGGGGCTGTTTGAGCCCCCAAATTCCACCCTTTCCGCTGTTTGACATTGATTGTTTTTCTGTATGTCCAATGTAGGTTCCACTTATGAGAAGTATAGGTACTTTTCCATCAATGCCATGCCACTTGGCGACATTTTATTAATGTTGACTTATTTTTTCAGCGATAGGTGTCACGGCTTTGATTTATTTCCCGGTATTCGTTATTAAATATAAGCTATCTCATAAGCCTAAGTGGTATCAAGAATAATTGGTACGGCTTTTTGAAACTGGAACTGATCTAGAAAAACTATTTTTTGTCCACCATGTGAGTTAGTTTCAGCTAAAAATAATATTTGAATCACAAATTTATGCTACAATTCACACGTTTTTATCAGTAATGCGGTTAGTTTTAAAAATGTATTTTACCATTAAAAAATTTCTTTTTTCAATTTTTTACCGCGTGGAATCCTTTATTTCGTAAAATGACTTCTTTTTGTGAAATAATTGATCACGTGAGATAGAATATGTAAAAATACTTTATTATACGGTTTAAATAGTTACTTTATAGAATAACAGTTTTCTTATAATAGAGAGATAAAGACAGTATGTTTTGCGTTTTGAAAAAAAAACTAATATTTTTTTAAAGAATGCTTTTGCCAGCAAAACTGAAAAGCCTAATCATTTATAAAATTATAAGTTGCAGAAACTTAAATAAGATTGTTGCTATTGCTCCTATATTCTGTTTATTTATTTATAATTAATTAATTAATTAATTTACTTGCTGTTAAACTAATTTTTTAAAAATATATTTTCTGTTTTTCTTCATTATTTATCAACTGTCTATGTGTAATATGAAATACATAACATAATACATAAGGGTCTTTTTTTAAAACTTATTTTTCGAAATATAGGGAATAATCACCTTTATTTTAATCATAAGAATCTTAAATAATCTCTCTGTATTAGAAATAAATATTAATAAAGACGTTTACAATTATCTATGCATAGTTATAATAAACTTTTTATCAACAAAGAACTAAAAGGGAAACTTGAAAATATTGCATTTAATAATAACGTGACGCCATGGCTAATGAAAACAGGGATTTTCGAAAACGGTTAATTAATTAAAAAAATGAAATGAGTAAAAATTTTATATATCATAGTCTGCGATAAAAATATATCTCAGTTACATAATTATATAATAGTTTTAAATATTGTTTAAATATACTTATACAACAAATCAGTGGCGTAGCAAAGGAGGGTGCAAGAAGGTCTATCTTCCCTTGAGCTCCTCTCGTAGAGGCGCAAAAAACGATCCCCAAGACAATCAAAACAGACTGATATATTTATTACTTTTTAATTGTTTTTCATGTATACAAACATAGATAGTATAATAATAATAATTCACTAGTCAAACAATGTTTAATTTATTTAATTAGTGAGATATCTATTTCTGAACTCTTTAACTTAGTTTTTCCAAGTCGATCTCAATGCATGAGTATTTGCGTATCGTAATTGATGTTGAAGATTTTCGTGCGTTAAGTTTAAACACGATTTATGTTTGATAAATTTTAATTTAGAAAAAAGAAAGAGATTCGCAGGAACAGAAGCAGCGGGATAAAATAATAACAGTTATGGGACTTATTTTTACATCCCCCCACTTTTTAACAAAAAATATTGTACAAAATAGTCGAATTGTAAAGAATCTCGCCGGCCTCAAAATTATTCAAGGCGGGCCAAATGCGGCCTCCAGGCCGTGGGTTGGACACCCCTGCTCTAGGGGAATGTGAATGCGAGATTCTTTCTAATCCTAGTTGAAGCATGAAAATGAAACGTAATATTTTTAAAAAATAGGCTTAGAGAGAAAAAAATCCTACACTAAAATGAAACATAAAAGGCAGAAAAAGGACAAATTTTTATAGAACTAAGTAAATAGTATTATTATCATTAGCAATATTGCAGTGATCTTAAGAATAAAAATCTATTTTTGTAAGCGATCGAAATAGCAATGAACAGATAGTTCTATTAATCACATTACTTAAATATACTTACTTGAGTCTAAAAAGAAAATTAAAACAATTAAAAATTTAAAATAACAAAATTAAGTATATAGGTATTAAGAAATGCTATATATACATTAAATAATTTAAATACAAGAAAACAAAATATAATTAAGAAGACTTCCCTTGCAGCAACACCGGATATATTTGTACAAAACTCCCATACAATGACAAAAGAGCTAGTATAAGCCAGAGATTACATGATATAAATCTTCTGATTAAGTCCCTTTTTAAAGGTTTTGACATAGATTCCTCTCTTCCCAATCAACTACCTGTCATACTATCTATCCCTTCGCTTAAATTAATCCATGGACAGAATTAAGTATTGTTAAATTACAACCAAAATTCACAAAGCCGGATTGGGTCTTCTGAACAAAATTACCTATGATTTTAAGTGGGAATATTAAAGTAGAGTTTTCAAAAGACAAATCAAAACCTTTAACTGATTTTTTTTAAAAAAATCAAGATTCAATTTAATTATGTCAAATGATCCAAATGAAGCACGAGGAAGTACAGAACAACGTTTGACGGAGTTTTTTTTATAGATATTTAAATAAAATTTTGAATCTCTAAAGGATTTATAACCAATTTCAGCTACCATAAACCTATTGTTTCCTTCTTATAATACAATTAATTCCCAAATATAATTGTATATTTCGCACAAAAATATTACTTTATGAGTACAGACATATGAATAAATAAATTTATAGGACACAGTACTAACATCTCCTTGTTTTTTATTCACCTAACTGAACCCTGAAATAACAATACAAAATTTGAAGCTATCATTTCTATCGTGTAGTCATACGCATACACACTTCCCCCCTACCTCTTTTTGCCTTGCCGACGCTGTGGGATCGACTCTTTTCAACATTCTGCAATAGAAAATTATAGAGCTGATATTCTTTGAAATCGCTCTACCATTATCCTAGATAGTATTCATGAAGGTTTTGAACCATTCAGTGGCCCTGTTTGTGTTATCTTGTCTTGGGGTGAACAAAGTTCGATGAACAAGCCAGCACATCTTCTCCCATTCGAAGCGTTTCACATTCATTTGCATACAACGAGAACAAAGGAGATTTTAATTACACGTCACAAGTGCCCTCACCCCACCAACTCTTATCCTGATCTTTATTGGAACCGTATTCGAACGCTCTATTAGCTCAGCCTTAGTATAATAGAGAAAGCCTTCGGGAGAAGACCCCATAATGCACCCCAGGTCTCTTGAGGGTTTTGTGTTTCCTCCGAGAATTGGCTTACAATTTAAGAGACACGGTCTAAATTTGAAATGTTTTTAAATGTAAACATTTTGACCAGTCGAGTAATGGTTCTGGATTCAATCGAGCTTCCATTGCAAGTATTTCACATAGCAATGATTATCTCCATATTTAGCGCAGTGTTCCTTAAACTGTGTGGCACGCTCCCTTGGGGGGTAAATCTATGAGGGTGGTGCGAGCATTTTGAAAAGTCGAAAACAAAGATAATTTTTAAAATAATTATTAATTAACTATAAAAGTAAATAAGTAAAATACATTCTGACATAATAAGAAAAATTAACATTTACACTGATATAATACACTTATAAATGTATCAGTACTGCACAATGTATTTTACAATTAATTCAACAATACTAAGTTAAGAACAAGTTTAATAATTACCAGTGACCCCATGGGCTTGTCATTTGTAAAATTATATGCAAAAATTTCCACATAGACGCACGTGTGGGATGTATGGAGGGGGGAGGGGGAAGAAAAGGAATAAATAAAAGCAAATAATCTGTGTGTGATAAGTAAATCTTTCGCAAACAATGCCAAGGTTCTTTTATTGTATTCCAAAGCCTTCGGCTTAATTTTAGAATAGCAGTACACAGAAAAGATCTTAATTCGAAAAGACCTATATATACGTCTCGAGATGTAGTGCACCTGTTGGACATGACATATATATATGTGTGTGTGTGTGTGTGTGTGTGTGTGTGTGTGTGTGTGTGTGTGTGTGTGTGTGTGTGTGTGTGTGTGTGTGTGTGTGTGTGTGTGTGTGTGTGTGTGTGTGTGTGTGTGTGTGTGTGTGTGTGTGTGTGTGTGTGTGTGTGTGTGTGTGTGTGTGTGTGTGTGTGTGTGTGTGTGTGTGTGTGTGTGTGTGTGTGTGTGTGTGTGTGTGTGTGTGTGTGTGTGTGTGTCCTTGGTGTTTAACATACCGGTTGGATGAAACGTATATGCATGTCTGGGGCTCTTAAGTGGTTAAAGTCGTATTGTAGCTTTAGCGAAAAAGTATAATGTTATTGAAATCAATGTATTGTTATTTGATTGGAAGGGGGGAGGGGCGCCATGAAAATTATGATTGAATATTGGGTCGCAAATATTGAAAATTTGAGAAGCACTGATTTAGTGAAAGCTTTTTTTATGCTTTGGCAACGGTAAGCCCATTGTGGTTAGGGCTCTAGTCTTCATGGTTGGGTATGCTTTAGAACATGGGTGGCCAACCCGCGGCCCGTGGCTCCCACCTTGAATAAATTTGCGGCCCGCGAAATTCACTATAAAATAAGATTATTTTGTGCAATATTTTTGATTTTAGTGTTATGTTTGGTAACAAGTAAATCCCATAACTGTTTCTATTTTATCAAGTTGCACCTGTTTTTTTAGCTGCATTGAGATCGACTTGCAAAAACGAAGTGAAAGAGTTGAGAAACAAATATCTCACTAATTAAATTAGTTAAACATTATTTGATGATTGTACATTATTGTTATTAAAATAATAAATAAAAATGTTATCTATATTCGCGTATACATAAAAAATAATAAAAACAACAGTAATAATTTCTTCTGTTTGAAATCTTCACTCTGATTAATGTTTGGAAAGGATTGAAATATAATAGAGAGAGATACATATTTTTATATGCGGGATTATAATGTTTTCCCGAAATGGCTCCCAAGGTCGTTTGGATTGGTCACCCCTGCTCTAGAAAAATTCATGTGTTTGAGTTCTGATGATATTAAAGAGGTTTTAGATAAGAGTACTAGTGGCTGCTGCGTATTAAGTTTAAAAGATCGTAATGTTACACTTGAGAAATGAAGAAGATTGAGTTTTGCTTTTTTTGCCTTGGAGCCGGGATCGGCAAACCGTAGCTTTTAGGACTTCCGTATGTATTACTACAAAAACAATTATGTCTACTATAAGAATTGTTTCTTTTCCCTTTTTTCCCTTATAGTTATCAATTGAAATAAAATATACCTCTATTTGCGTATGCATTCTAACATTTGGCTGGCTGGAAACAGTTACTGTTGTATTAAAATGTTTTCCATTAAAAAAGAAATGGAAAATCTCATTGAAAACATTTGAATTAGCTTTAAAGCAGTAACTTGTAAGTAAAAATGCTGCCCTTGGGAAGACGCTTCTTTCGAGATTTTCAGCAACACTCACGTGTATTTGCATGTATGAGTTTGGTAGCACTCAGGAATGGGCAGGAGGTGCATTTTGCCTTCCCCTCCACATACATTTAGGGAAGTGATTAAAATACATTCTGTACTTTATAACGAGCTTAAAGATTAATAAAAAAAAGTGTTGAAAAGGCTTTTATATGCTTGAACAATTAAAGTTAATTTTAATTAGTGTAGTAGAAACATGAATTTTTTTTCCAAAATAAAGGGCTTACGGGAGGGACGAGCAAACTTTTCCACAGTACAGACTATTATTACAATTAAATAATAAATACGGAATTTGTACTAATATATTTTACTACAATAAAATAAACTTATTCTTTTAAAGCAGCGTTTAAAGCAAAGCGCAAGATACAAGCACAGTACACTCATGGACAAACAAATTAACGCACAAGAAATAATTGCGGGATCATAACGAAACTTGGCATGAAGGCACATGTCGGGGAGATACGCAAATTATTAGAAATACAGCATGATTGCGCGTTCCGTATACCCGGTAGAATGCGCTTTACGTCGTTCCCCGTGGAGTATAAAACAGGTAACCAAAGCTAGTTTGAGTGTGCTGAATTGCTTACAAAGGAAGAGCTGAGGTAGACATGCCATTACGCCATTTTCGAAGACAACATGAGCAGCTGTTGCAGTTTGAGAGGGGGAGAATCATCAGCATGATGGAAGCTGGGTGTTCAGCTAGGTGAGTAGCTCGTCAATTAGGTCGCTCTGATATTGTTGTGAGGAGGTGTTGGGACCAGTGGATCCGAGAGATGCCAGACCAGTCGAGAAGACCACCACATCGTAAGAAATGCACGCGTACAGCCAACTGCTTAATCAACCGCCATCCAAGCACAGATAGCACTTTCATTAGGGGCCCCTATGTCTTCTCGAACCATTCGAAGGCGCCTGGCTTAAGAACATTTGGGATCACGGCGCCCATTACGTGCGCTGCCCTGGACGCCGCCTACCCATCGACGCCACCGTTTGGAGTGGTGCTGCGCACGAGGAAACTGGACTGCAGCGGAATTGAACCAGGTCGTCTTTAGCGACGAATCCAGATTCAATCTCAGCAGTGATGACAATAGTGTTCGTGTGTGTAGACCCGGTGGTGAATGCCTCAATTCTGCCTTTGCTTCACAGCGACACATCGCTCCCACAGCAGGTGTGATGGTTTTGGATACTATTGCCTACAATACACGGTCACCCCTAGTATTGATCCGTGGCATCACACACGATAGCCCGGCGGTATACATCATACAGAACTTGTATGCTTCAATGCCCGTTCGTATCGCATCGTGCATTCGCGCTAGAGGGGGTTCAGCAGGGTATTAAATCTTCCGTTCTCTCTCTCTCTCTTTCTGTTGCCTTTTTCTATAAAAAAAATAAATTATTCTTTTTCTTTGATTTTCTAATCATTTACTTATTTCAAAGTTATCATTACGTATGTAAAATTTCGTTTCATTTTGACAACTCCTTCTTCGTATGCTAATTTTTTTTTTTTTGTCCCTGAGCGCAATAATAGCCTCAAATGAAATAACATCGAATGGTGCATTTGTTACGAAACAATGCAAAATGTATGAAAAAGTTTAACACTTTTATATTTAAAGTAAGTGTTTATAGTTATAATCAGTAGAAGACATACTGGTCTGCCTATTGTAAGATTATCTTGAATATTTCGGTAGTGTTAAGTAGTTCGTAACATACACCCCCGCATCGCGGGAGGGTCCCAGGATTCTAGGGGACCAAAAGCCTGTCTGACGCCAAGTGCGCACCTTTTGTACAATTTGACTATGGGCACAAAATCTAATTTTGTAGTGGGGCATTAATAATCTCTGTTACGCCACTGTATTTCGATTTGTAATTATAACTGCAAATCTTCTGGTGGTCACCCCAAATTAATCTTGGAGACTGTTTGACCACGATTGACTTAACACTTACCCTTGGTTAACGATAGAGTTGGTACAGAATTTTTTCCATAAAGCTTGAAAAAATAATTCTGAATATTCTTTGGCAATAGTTTTTATTACATTGAGCCCCAGAAGTAGAAGAATAATTCCAATAACTCAAACTTTTAAACAATGAAAAACTGGTTCACTTATTTTAAATTTTTATTGAACATTGTTAAAAATAATATATGTTAATTGAAGCACACGCGTCGTGATCAAGATCGCTATCGGAGCCTTCACCCCCCACACGCATCCTCCTGCGCATGCGTATTGTGACGTTTTCGCGTCACACAGCTGAAAAATTGGCTTCTTTTTTTAGGGTAGTATAACACCATTCCTATGCACACTTTCACCCCTAAATAGTGCAGAGTCCTGTCATCTGACATCGCCCCGGCAACCTATGACCGTGAAATAAACCCCACTCCACCCTCGAGCCGGAGTATAGTTCGAGGATAAAAGGGCGACCGTCCCACCCTTGACAGTGGAGAAGACAGTCCGGTGAAACCACCAAAAGAGAACGGTTGTGTTGCCTCCTCTCTCACAATAACATATTCTGAACTGTTGAAATGATCAATATTATAAATAACTTGAATGTAAATATGTATACAGTAATTAATAGCTGTGATGTAAATAAATCAATTACCGTATTCACTTCAATCTAAGAGCGGCACTTTCATTCCAATGTTAACGCTATTGAAAATCGGGCGCGGCTTAGAATCGTAGGAAAAAAATTCTTTCGATAGAGCAATTACAGGTTCATGTATGTATTATAAGGTTTATAATACGGGTAAAACAACTAATTATTCACTTCTCTTACTAGTTCTCCTTTTAAATTGATTTTAATTTCGTAAAATTGGATATCTATAAACCATTTTTCACTCTTTTATTTTTCACAAAAACATGTTGAGAATTTGGGGTGTGGCTTGGATTTGAATAAACACGACATTTAATTTCCGAACTCTCACGCTATTATTAATTTTCTCAAAAGTCACAGTATGCATACACTATAAATGGCTATTTGTTGTTGTTACTAATGCCACCTGATCGGCAAAGGCCAGACCAAGGTCCACGAAATTAATCATGGAAAAGGGCTATAAGTGACATCTATCGTTAGCCGTAGCTTTGAGCACCATTCAGGTGACAGAACGATTTAGCTCGGTTTTACCCCAATTTTGAGGGAGAACACCATGGAGATGGCCAGGGGTCTCCCATCTCTCTTGCACTTTCATCAACCTTACGAGAAGTCTTGCGCCTCGACGGCTTTTTAAAGTACCCCCATACCGCGAAGGCACTATGCATTTACAAACATCGATCCCTTCTCCGGAGTTCGAACCCAGGCCCAACGGCACAACAGTCAGCGTCGCTAACCACTATACCGGATGGGCAACTTAAATAGCTATTTAATACACGTTATCTTATTTTCCTTACTATTTGTCTCTTCTCTCTCGAAAGTTAGCCTATTCCTACCTTAAAGAATGAAAATTAGAAATGAGAAATACCAGAGCTAATGTAGATACATCATCTTTGTTGTTTGATTTCTCAGTTATATATATATATATATATATATATATATATATATATATATATATATATATATATATATATGTGTCATGATTTTAAAGACAGAATCAGATTAAAGTTTAAAAAGGAAGGTCTTTATTCTATCGTTTCTACATCTATTCTGATGCTAAGAGCAGGGAGTAAAAAACACGCCATGGTGGGGGTTTCACGTGAATAACACGTAAAAAACATCTGGTAAGTGTCGTTGGTTTGAAGATGGTGCTTGCAAGTTAATGCTGACATATGTTGACTATTAAATCTAACGATCTAAAATTAGACATGTTTATTGGCTAGGCCATATGTTCGGAAGACATAAATGGGCGATTAGTTTGATACTTGAATATGAGAACGGAGACAGATAGAGTCAAGTGCTAGATAGGGAATTTAATTTTTAATCTAATTTAATTATCCTTACATATATATATATATGCTCAATGCAATTAAACAAAATTCCCAAGATTATTATTACAATAATGGGATTAATAAAAGAAAAACTAGAGGGGGTAGAACTAAAAGATTAAGTAGAGACAATAATGTACTTACAGATAGTATTATAGATATTTGTAATAACTTTGATAACAATTTTAACATAAAACATTAAATCTTTGATGTTCGAACTCAGTAAGACAGAATTATGTATTACAGAAGATGTACTAATTTCAAATAAAATTAAAGATTGCCATGCTTTGCATATTATAAAGGACATTCACAAATTTTTGAAGCATAAGCATAAGATAAAAGTTAATATAAATAAAGATTACCAAATAGAGAATATTGTACATTTTTATATATGAATAAATCATATATTATTGATTTTTCAGGTATTTTTAAAAAACACATGCCATCTTTCCCAATATAAAATATTAATATTAAGAAAGCTTTTAAATACAATAAAAAATAGGTAGATCAATTTTTAATTATAATGTGCCTATAAAGCTAGAAAACTTAATATGTAAATGTAAAGACTTTACAGAATTCATAGATAAACATCACAAACATGTTGTTACTGGTGACCTCAATATTGTAAAAGACAACAATCTTAGAAACATAATGCATAAAGGTACTGGTTTTAGATTAATGATTTCGAATAATAATAAAATTATAAAAAAAACAGTTATATAAGGATATTGAACAATTTATATACGAAATAGCTATTAAGTATAATATGCCTATAGAGGAATTCACAGAATTCAAAGGTAATATTACACATCAGATTAATAAATATAACTTTGGTACAGATAATAAAATCTTTTTTAATGATATTAAAAATCAGATTAAAAAATTACAAAATAATTTCATTATAGTTTATGTTGATAAAGTGCCAGGTAATTTTGCCTTCATATGTAAATACTATTATAATTTAATGATCAACAGTTATTTTGATAATAATACAGCATATATTAAGTCCTCATTTTCTGATTGAGAAATAAATAATCGAATTTTGGCTTTTCATAAACAATTAAGAATTCAAATTAATAATAGTTTTAAATTTCCTCATATATTTCTTGCTCCCAAATTTCATAAAGACCCAGTCAAATTTAGGACAGTTACAAATGGATTTAATACATATATCAGTAAAACCGGCAAAATTCTCCATGAGAGAAATATTACATGATACAATAAATAATCATAAATCCACAACCATTCTTAAAAATAGTAAATCTCTTATTGAAAAAATGAAAGATAAAAAGATTTATTCAATCTATAGTTTAGATTTTGAAGATCTTTTTAACTCTATTGATATTGATGATATGATTAATATACTTGTAAATTTGCATAAAGATAATTTATTTAATAATGTTATTTATGATAGATTTAGTTCACTACTTAGGGTTAGTACTCAAAGAGAACTATATATTTCATAAGGGTAACTATTATCTGTAAAGGTTTGCCACAAGGTGGCTCTGCGAGCAACTGTCTTGCCAATTTATACTTACATTATTTTGAAAGTAGTTATGTTAATATTTCTAAATATTCTATTTATCGTTATATAGATGACATAATCATTTTTGGCAAGCAAGTCAATTTTATACCTAATACTAATTTTTATCCACAATATCTTAATTTAATACAGACAAATAGTAACAAGAATGAAGCAAATTTTCTTGACATACATATCAAATTAATAGATAATGTAATAGTTTCTAATATTTATGATAAAAGAGTAGATTTTAATTTCAATATAATAAAAGTTCCGCATTGGGAGAGTAATGTACATATTTCTATATTTAGAAATATTATTATTAATTATATACAACGCAATAAATTTCTAGTATAAAAAAATCAGAAATAATAAAAAACTATAAACATTTTACCAAATATTGCTTAAATCAGAAATACCCAATTCGTTTTATTAATAGTTATATGAATAAAGCTATTCAATATTGTAAGGATTAAAAATTCTTACATTAATTATAATTTAATACTATAAATTTACATATTTCATAGTTATAGTTACCTCCATAATCTATTATTAGTTAAAGTTAATTATTATTATTTAATTCATATATACTCTAGTGTCTCTAAAGTTATGGTTTTTCGTAACTGTTTTATTAATTTTTGTTTTCTATTCTTATAATACTTTTGTTAAGTGCTACATTTCAGCCATTCACATACTTTGAATCTACATTAGGGTCCAGAATCTGGCAATAACTTATTTATTGCACTCCGATTTAGCGCGGGCTCTGCATTTTCAAGTGCAATTTTCAGGTAAGTTACCTCTATTTTGTAATGGATTTAGATATTCCTATCCATTACTTTCAATAGGTTTTTGCTCAGTATTATTTACATAAAGGGGGAAGGTTGGCTGGCTAAAAAACATGTTCAACCCCACTTTTATTTAATTTATATATTAGCTGTCCTAAATCAGCAATGTTTATAATACTGCAGCATCCATTTTTTAATTTTTAATCTAGTGTCCTTCATTGTATGTTCTCTTTACTGTCTCTGTGTTTTTTTCGAATGTGATTGGTGAATGGGGTGAATGTTTATCTCTTGTCTGTAGAGAATTAGACTATATATATATATATATATATATATATATATATATATATATATATATATATATATATATATATATATATATATATATATACTAGAGGACCGACAGACGTTGTCCTGTACACACATCTTAAATTCAAAATAAAAGATTTTTGAATATTCGATACTGCGATCGTAACGCAGTCTGCCGGATCGAATTGTGAATCTAAACCATTCTCGAATTTACTTGAATCCACACAAAAATTTCATCGAAATCGGTCCAGCCGTTTAGGAGGAGTTTAGTGGCAAACACACGCACAGAAGAATTTTATATATATATATATATATATATATATATATATATATATATATATATATATATATATATATATATATATATATATATATATATATGGGAGACAACAAGGGGTTCAAGACGTTTGTCTTTCTTCTATTTTATTTTAAAACTTAATAAAAATTAATTAAAAAGGTAACAGATGGGTTTTCATGAATTCTCGACGGGGACGCCTGCTCGCAAACCTCTGTCTTTTCTCTCCGCTTTCTCTCTTCTCTAATGTCCAAGAGTTTTAGTTTGGATTTGCTGCGCCTGCGCGCGAAGACTGCTTGGCTTTGGCTGCCACAATCGGCCAGCCTGACTGTACGCTGTCCGCAGCGGTACGTCCCTTTTTTCCTTTTTCATCGAGACCAGAGGAGAATCTGAAACATACAAAAAAGACGGAACAGACAAGGACTATACGACAAATATACAAAGATTTAACATATCATAATTCTGCTGAACTAAACAGTTTCTCCATCATGTGAAGGCACCTCTTCGACATCCGGAAGGTTCCACAGGAAAACATTGTGTTTCACAGGCATAAGAACGTCTTCTTTAACAAGTTGATCTTTGGTTGAACGCATCGATATTTTCCTCTGTAGAGTTCTGGACGTCTGTTCAAAACGATTTCTCTTTTTCCTCCGTTTCCACTGCCAGGGCTGGAAGATTTTTCGAGCAACACAAACCGTCGATGTTTACTCTTCATAGGTAAAGGGGTAGGTGAGCGGGAGATAAATTCCACGGAACTCGTTTTCATGGCACCATTGACTTTCTCACACAATACTATATCAGAACATTTTTCTCTTACAATACTCAATTTTAACTTAGTACTCTTAATTTTATTACATTTATAATCCTTAATTAGAGAACTCGAATCATTTCTAGTATTAAAGTTTTTAACATGTGGCAAATCATAACTAGAGTTTTCTATCACATTTGAAAAAGAAACATTTGAAATAAAATGAACACCCAAAAAGGATCCACTTTCACTCAATAAAACATCGCTCTTTGCGTGGCCTAGTTTCTTTATTTCAGCATATACACTGGGATGTATAATAATTTCTTCGGTCAAGGTCGGTGATATTGCCGTTCGAACACTTAAACCGGAAGAGAGTTGATTAAGAGAAATATTTATGGGTTTAACTTCTACCATACGCTGTTCACCAAAACATGAACTTAATGTTATTATTTCTTCGGAAGGTGTTTGCACTCTAATTAGTGAGGAGTTTAAAACTAGGATCTGGCAACCTGAATCAATCAAGGCTGTTACGGGCTGATTTTCTATAAAAATGTTTACGTATTGTAGTTGTGCAAATTCATCGCTATTTTGTTTTTCGCTCTCGACTTTCAAAGTATTCACGTTTATTCTATTATGGATGTGGTCGTTAGATTCTTTAGGTTTAAAACGCTTCTCACAGTCTGTTGCGTAATGAGATGAATCACCGCATATATAAAGCAATTTTTATTTTCTCTTTCAAGATATTGGGGATAGTTCTCTTTAATCTTTGGTTTAAAGTTTTGTGATCTATTTTTAAAGGGGTCTTGGGTATATCCATAAGTAATAGGAGTTTCTTTATGTAATCCGCTTCTAGATGAAATATAAATATCACACTCTTTAGCTAAATCAATAGGCCTAAACCAATCTTCTGCCTCTCGAATGCCAATATGAGTTGCGGTTTCCTTATTTAAAGTTTCGAACTGTTTCTCTTCGACTTTAGCTGCAGGATTTAAACTTAATGCTTTATTTTTAGCCGTTTGAAGTTCGATTTCTTTTTCTAAATTTGCTAACTGAAGTTTCGCGAGCTCAATTTTCTGTTTTTCTAAAGTTACCTCTCTTTCGTTTCGCGATACTCTCTCATCTATACAGTTTTGAATTAAAGTTTTAACGAAATCTGGATCACTTTCAAATGTACTACTGTTCTCAATTTTAGTCTGTAGTTTAGCTATGGTGTCCGTACTCTCCACAGTACCGTCTAGATCCTCAACAACTCTTATGAGATCCTCTTTAAGAGCGTTTTTATACATTTTTAGAAAAATATGGAAAGATCCTACCTTTTTTCTAGCTCCCTTGTTGCTCGCACGTACAATGTATCCAATAATTGAAGAAAACGTCGATTCCACTGATTTCACCTCTTCGCAGGTAATATAGTTGAAATTGTTCGAATTGACACCTCTTCGCAGGTTATATCTTGAAATTGTAGTTCCGGCCTCTACACAGGCGGATTATTCACATTGAGTTAGTTCCAACCTCTACACAGGCGGAATATTTATGCTGAGTTCAAACCTCTACACAGGTTGAACGAAGTTTCCAAAAAATGGCGGCGCGTCTCCTTCACGGACGCTGCCGTTTTTTTTTTCACTGTCCAAACTTTGGTTCAAATCGAAATTTTATCAATCCCGGCCGATCCCCCATAATTTGGGGGAGACAACAAGGGGTCCAAGACGTTTGTCTTTCTTCTATTTTATTTTAAAACTTAATAAAAATAAATTAAAAAGGTAACAGATGGGTTTTCATGAATTCTCGACGGGGACGCCTGCTCGCAAACCTCCCTCTTTTCTCTAATGTCCAAGAGTTTTAGTTTGGATTTGCTGCGCCTGCGCGCGAAGACTGCTTGGCTTTGGCTGCCACATATATATATATATAAAGAGAGAGAGAGAGAGAGAATTACAATTATAGCCCTTTGAAAAGAATAGAATAAATAACAGGAATAGCACAATTAGTTTTACTTCATAATATAATTTTGATGACATCTCTGTTTAGTTTCGGACGTTTTTTCTCACGTATGCATTTTTCTTTTGCACTTATGAGAAAGAACATCTTCCAATGAGGTTAGATTCTGGAAAGGAGTCGGGCTTGTAACAATTCCTGCCCCACAGCTGTGATTCAGCTTCTTTGTGGATATGAACCACACATTCAAGGAACACTTACAACCTTAAATTATTGCGTGGTATTGTCTTACATCGCCTCAGAAACCTTTGACACTCCAAGGAAGCCCCTCCTATTCCACCCATGAAACGGATGCAACCCGAGGACAAGGGGGACATCCGTGGTCATCTCCGATACCCTGGCGAAGGCAGAGAGAGAACGGGAGATGGTCTGAAAACCTCGTTAAGAGCGAAGCCAAAAAACTCCTCCCTCACAAGCAGAACATGGACTCTAATAATCTAATGAATTAGTTTAATAACTATAATGTATTATCTCTAATTAATATAGCTGTGATATAAATAAATTAAATATTTAAATTAATCTATATCAGGCTGCCTTTTATTATCTCAAACTTCACAGACTGCATTTTTAGCACAGATCTGAACTAATTTTAGAGGAAATAAATACCATTAATACTGATAAAGTAAAAAGTAATCTGGAAGGTAGCTGAGGCCTTATATATATATGTAAGCACAGCTACAAATCGTATGTTTTAAATTTTTAATTGATTGATTGATTGTTTATTGACGTTACACTTAAAAGCTACACAAAGTCTATTGGCGACTGGCTTCGTAATTTTGAATCTGGCTTTGATACACGAGGATGATACTTGTCTAACATCTTACTCTATTAAATTCCACATGCGCCACGGTAGCTTAGTGGTTACGGACTTGTGGCCGGCATGTCACAAGTTCGATCCTTAGCTTCACTAAAGACCCGACGTGAACAGGAACTGATGCACGTCAAAATCATCCTGTTGGCCCAGTGCGGTACTTTGGAGAGGGGAATACCAGCTTAGGTGTCGTCCTCGTCGTTTGATCATGGTTCGAAATTACGACGTCCGTCTACTATAGCCCTCGTGTTTTTTATAATTCGATGTTAATAAACATTTACTCACTCACCAGAAATATCCACGCCATACCAACGTGAGGAGATTTTAACTTCAGCTGGTTTAACTGCCATCATCCCTGCTATACACTGAGGCCGTGGTAGCCGAGTGTTCAAGGTATCGGATCATGGCGGCCCTTGCCACGAGTTCGAGCTCAGTACCATTAAAGATCCACCGTGTAGGGCAGCGATGCACGTTAAATCTGTCGAGAGCTCAAACGTCTTCCCGTTGGTGTGGTGTGGTAGTTAGGAGGAGGGTTGCCAGCTCAGGTGCCGTCCACCTCACTTGACCATGGTCCAAAATGACGTGGTCTGTCGCTGAAAGCCTTCGTGTAGCTGAACAGTGCAACGTTAATATTCACTCACTCACCCTGCTGTATACAAATCTTTAATTGAAATGTTCAAATGCACATTTTAAAGAAACGTAATAGCAATCAGCAATTATAAGTCAGAAAATATAAATTTTGTAAGACAATGCACACGTGAAGGGAAAAAAATTAGTTTTGCAAATAATTATTTGAACGGAATATTATTGTTTGAGAAACTTTTACAAATATCTTTTTTTAATTGAGATAAAATTATTCCAGGAAAAATCATTTTTCTTGTGCTTTAAATGCATCAACGGAACACTACATTAAAATAAAACTTTAGAAATATTGAATTTAAAATGAATTACCAACATATTTCTTTTTCTAAAAAGTGAATACATTCTATTAATCATTTCTGTCTATTCTTTATTAATTGAATTTAATGATTTCACAAAACTCAATTTAAAATGAAGTAATATCCGAAAAATATTTTCGGAAGCACATGGAACAACATTAGCTTAAACGAAACTCTAAGATAATAAATACGAATCAGTGAAGATGAAAAGATAAATATAACTCAACAGATGCGCGTGTCAGTTTGAAAATAAATAACTCGTTAAATTTGTTTTTGAAATGTCTCGATCTCTTCGTATTTATTTTCCCCCAAGATGGGGATTCTTACCTTAATTAAACAAAAGAGGAGAAATAATAGAGATAAATTATTGAAAATGTTTCCCTCCTTCGTTTATTATTTCCTCAGAGAAGAAAATATGAATTTCTTAAATAAATATTTCGAGAAAGAAGATTCACTCTCCCATTTGTATCATTTAATAAGAAAGTTGTTAAGACAAAATGATTCATGTTTATTTTTCTTTTCGCTGATGTTTGGAAACAAATTAATCATTTCCTAGAATCGATAATGAGTTCGAGTATGAAGGGTAAAGAAATGTTAAACGGGAAAACAATCCTTTAACGTTTTCTCAGTTCAAAGAGAAAATAGTGTAATGAGATTCCACAAAAGGAGAAACGGTTAACGTTATTGAAAACTTCCTTTTTATGTATCAAAATGTATTTTTTATGTATGCAGCAGATGACAGTTTTTTATTTTACAATCAAACACGGAGATGGAGAGTATTATTTTTATTACTACGTAGCTAAATATGCATGTAAAGACGGGGCTAGTGGAATAGATCTCTTAATAATATATCCATTTTTTATGATTGTTGATGTTGCTTACTGATGAGATTGACGGGGCAGTATTGTGATTATTGAAATCCATTCCATTGCACATCTTGAGATACACAAATATACACATATTAAACATTAAATACAGGGAATGGCCGACACAATACAAAATAAAGAAACGAGGATACTATACACTGCAGCCAAATACATGATTAAGGACAAAGAACAGAAAAGGCTGAATTTACAGAGAACTCGCTATTTATACTAAGCGGGATATCACATGATCTGGGTGGGTGGATGGAAGCAATTTAAAAGGTGCCCGTTAGGTGGGTAGCTAGTTAAAATAATTAAACAGTTGTCCTGAAGGACTGGATCCATTAATTAAAAGTTACTGAAAAGGATATCAGAGGGAATTATTCAATGTATGTCGCAGGAAAATGATGAAGTTAAGAAATTCATCAAATCCCTAAGGAAGAGGATCAATTGACGGGATATGTTAAAATAACGTCTCTTCAAGGTTATTTCTCTGATAAAAGTAAGTGCTTTGAACAGGTTCTATTTTAGTGAAATGATGAAATAATACTGTGCCAAGAGTTTAAAAGTGTTTATTTAACAAATAGGGTGCATTATTAAACGTAGAAGTAAGTAATACAACAATCGTTAACGAAATACAAATTATTTATTCGAAACTAATCAACAAATAGTTAGAAAATTAGGCTGGTATTTTTTCATGTGTAACATCTTTCCTCTCGGTTGCTTACACACTAAAATATCAATCTCTATGTGAATTCTATGGTCCCATTGTTTTAAGGATATAGGGTTGATATTTAGGAGATCGATAAATATTACCTGTATGGTTAAGAAGTACTAGGACTCGACCCCCCCCAGGTATCTTCCCCTGGACAGCATTTTGCCAATGTAAATCCTGACTAGTTCATTTCCTTGAAACAGTTCAGAGATTTGATAAAATAACTTACTTTTATCAGGAAAATGACCTTGAAGAGACGTTATTTTAACACCTCCCTTCAGTTGATCATATCCTTACAGGATCTGATGAAATTCCTAATTTCGTCATTTCCCTGCGACATGTATACTGTCTGTCACAACCCTAAGGTTGAAAGTGGTATAGTTAGGGACACCAAATAATCAGACATTTCAGATAAGCAATAGAGAAATTCATTAATAATTTCAGAATAATCAATTTATGATCAATTAAAGATAAACCTAAAGAGCAATCTAAATTATCTTAAGCTTATAAGATAATCAATTAAACATTTATCTGTTTAGATCCAATGGTAGAGCACTTGTCGTATCTCTCTTAGGTTGCCGTAGTCCATTTTAAAACAGCTTTTCTCTTACTTCCATCTGTCCGAATTAGCATAAATCTGGCTCTCTCTACGGAAGGAGGTTTTAAACTCAAACCACAGAAGAATTTCTCCAAGAAGATTAATAAAAGAATCGCTGATAGAACTCGCCACATGGCTACTTTTTAAGTTAAAGTAGTGTAACATATTAACGTTCGTGTAAAGGTTTATTCCTGCGAGTTGACACCAGTGTGTGTTCAATGCATTATTAGTCAATCCAAATTAATCAATCAAATCTATCTAAGAAGGAATATGGTGAGATCTTAGGATTCTCTCCGATAGACGTAGCTTGCTTCAACACTGAACTAATGGTTTCTGGTTGGAGGCAAAACCAGTCTCTCCACCCTACACAATCTAAAACCTATATATTTGCACAACGATATCCATTTTCAGTGAATCCCATATCTTGTCAAATTTTACCGCAATTAAATGGTGGACTAACTAGCGAAGGAAGACTGTAATCTTCTATCTACACTGCTGCCCTTACCTCAATGGAATTATACTCACTGAAAAAAATCTCAAAAGTTGGTGAAGTGGAGGTTGCTTTCGACTTATTATTGGTAGAGAGGTAATAGACCCGGTCTGCATCTGACCTTCGAGCTACGTAAGAGGCTCCCAACTGTACTCTCAAGTCTTGCCAGTGGTCAGATAAAGTGCCTCTCGTTCTTTGGAAACAAAAAGATCTTCTCCGTCTGTCTCAAGTGACAAGATCCCTAGACTTCTCTCGAGAACATAATGAGTAGTATGGATCTCACAAGTAAAGCTATCTAAACGGATCCCTTTCTTATGTTTGGCTTTTTGAGTCAACGTTCTATTGGATCTTGTCTGACTTCGTCGGAATTTGAAAGATTAGCAGCAACCACAAACAAAGTAGTCTACCTAAATTAGTCAGCGCATATTAATCCAAATCCATCCATTGGTTTTATGAATTTATTGATACTATAAATATAACGAGTGATTTGCTTGACTTTTGGGCGGCTGTGATAGCTTAATGGTCCTGGTCAGGAGTTTGCGGACATTGTGTCACGAGTTCAAGCGTTGAAGATCCGCCGTGAAGGGAGGATGATGCAGGTTAAATCTGTCGTGGCTGTAAATGCTCCCGTTGACGTGGTGTGAAAATTAGGAGGGTGGTCTATCAGATCAAGTGCCGTCCTCATTTGACCGAGGCTCAAAATTACGAGGTCCGTGGCCAATAGACATCGTGTTGCATTATAGTGCAAACTCTCACTCTCTCATTCAAGTAAAATAGTAATAACAGATCTATTCGCGTTTTTCCTACTAATAATTCTGTTGAGGAATAATGGGGTTTAAAATATTATTCTATTGAAAACATTCCTCTGAAGAAGACGCAATTTATTCAAATCAATGCTTATATATAAAGATTCTCTAAATTTCGAAGAGAGTGAAGTTATAAGCTAACATAATAGCAAGTAGTGACCACTGTAAGGCAAGAAGAGAGCGCTTCTTAGATTGTTTGATTAATATTAAGATTGACGATTTGGTCAATTAGTTGATAAATTGGATTCGAGTTGGTTTGAGTTAGATTTCTTTAGAAATTATCTCCAAATAGAAGAAAGTGTATTGCCTGGATCTGCTAAGTGTAAGTGGTTTGATTTATTTTTATATCTCTAATTATCTCGTCTACCTCGCTATAGATCCCATATTTAACTATTGGTGCATTTCTTAACTGGGGTTTTTGATATTTGTTACGTTGTTTAGAATTGTTAATAAATAGATTTTATATTTACTATGAGAATAATCTTTCTTGTGTGACCCGCATACACTAATGGATGGGACCACCCATCCATTATATAGTGTAGCGGGTTAACACCAGTGTCAAGATTTATTTCAGCGTGTATTGATCCACTCATTATCAATTCAAATTGATTAGTTTTAATTGTTAGATGTATCAATCCGGATTCGTCTATATATTTTATGTTTATCGAAATTGAAAACTTACGAAGGATCATTTGTCTGAGTTTAGGTGACCACGGTAACCTAATGTTCATGGTCATGAACTCGTGGCGAGCGCTTCATAAGTTCGAACCCAAGAGGTACTGAAGATTCACCTTATAAATGGTTTGATGCAAGTTAAATCGGTCGTGGCTCAAAGTCCTCCCGTTGACGTGGTGTACCAGTTTTGAGAAGGGGCGGCCAGCTCAGGTCTTATCCTCATCACTTGACCCTGGTTCAAAATTACGAGGTCCGCCGCCAAAAGGTGCGGTATTGAGTTAGAGTGTGACGTTAATAAACACTCATCCACCGATCCATCAGTTCTAGGAATTTATTGACACTGATAATCTAACGGATGATCATATATCTCAATGCTATAAATCAGGACTTAATTACAAAACGTTATCTAGTAAGAGTGTTGCAGTCGTATCTGAAGAGATAGCCTCTACCTATGGCTATAATAATAAAACGCACAGACTATTTTAAAATTCATCAATACTACTGAAAGCCCTGAAATGAATATGTAAGGATTGAAAAGTGCAAAGCTCCTAAAGATTTTAAAGCAGTTTGTGGGGAAAAAAGAAGTCACTCTTCTTCTAAAATACCACAGTCAGAGAAAATACTTCTTAGATAATCAGTGAAATTTTCAAATATTAAAATTTTTTAAGTAATCATTCCTTCTGTATGGATAATTTTTGTTAAAAAATAATTTACTCAGCAAAGCAGTTTTGTTGCTGGATAATGCTCTATATTGCTCTTATGTAGAATAGCTTCAAGATGCTGACATTTGTACAATGTTCCTGCCTCTTAATGCAACTCCTCACCATACACCAATTTATGGGTCAGTGTTTTGGAAACAATGCAGAGGAACTATATACCGCATGAAGCTGTAGCCCCCAGTGACGGGAGAGACTGAAAAAGAACAAGACATGATTCAAGAATTGAAACGCATTGAAGTAAAAGATCCTGCTAATTCCTTTCCAGATGTCTTGTGATTGCAGTTGTTATTTTCCGTTCCCAGCCAGGACATCCGGAAACAGTGTCTGAAGTTATGATTTTATCTAAGAACAATCAACAAAGAATCTAGTGACGTCTGATTTTTGGAAAGTCGACGAAATCCATTCCACTCTGAAACTTGAACATGAAAAGACAGAGTGAATACTAAGATATTTACGAGAACTGAAATGTTCCGACTATGAAAATGTTGGATCTGTTCATGGATATTTAGTTAGTGATTTTAGTGCCGAAACTTTTCCATATTATTTTGCATAGCAAATTATAAGTGCAACAAGCGATGTTAGACATGAGGGTTCATACACTATCTGGCCAAAAATATCTGGACACCCCTTAAAAAAGTGGTTCTGACGAGTGACGCAATTTGACACGTAATTGAAAGCTATAAAAGTGTTGGTAGTGGTTTGTCAGATTGTATTTATGCGTTTGTAAGGCAATGAGTAAGTCAAAGAAGCTCAGTGAGTTTGATCGTGGCAGTATAGTGGGATGCCACCTTTGTGGGAAATCAGTTCGTCAGATTGCGAACATTCTACTGGAGTCTAAATCCACTGTGAGTGATGTAATTGTGAAGTGGAAACGTTGAGGCAGTGAAACGGCAGAAAAACGAACCGGTAGGCCGAAAATACTTGGTGAACGCAGCCACAGAACTCTGAAAAGAGTAGTGAAACAAAATCCTCGTTGGTGGAAATTTCTCAGGAGTTCCAAAGTTCATCAGGAATTAGTGTTAGCGGCAGGACTGTCCGTCGAGAGTTTAAAAACTTGGGATTCCATCGTCGTGCAGTCACTCACAAGTCAAACATCACTCCACGGAATGTGAAGCATCGATTGCAATGGTGTAGAGCTCACCGTCATTGGATTGTGGACATGTGGAAAACTGTTCTTTGGAGTGATGAATCTCGCTTAACAGTCTGGCAGTCGGATGGACGCGTCTGGGTTTGGCGGATACCCGGCGAATGTTTCCTCAGTGACTGCATTGTACCAACGGTTAAGTTTGGTGATGGAAGCATAATCATGTGGGGGTGTTTCTCGTGGTTTGACCTGGGATCGTTGGTTCCTGTGATTGGAAAAATGAACTCTGAGATGTATGCGGACATTCTGGACAATGCTGCACTTCCAACTCTATGGCAATATTTCGGGGAAGGCCCATTTCTCTTACAGCAGGATAATTGCCCAATCCATACATCGAGGCTTGCACAGACGTGGTTTGACGAAATGGGTGTTCAAAAACTCGACTGGCCTTCTCAAAGCCCCGATTTAAATCCCATAGAACACCTTTGGGTCAAATTAGAGCGCAGATTACGTAGCCAGCTAAATCCACCATCCACACTGCAATTAGTCACTTCAGCTGTAATGGACGCCTGGAAGGCAATTCCTGTGGTCACCTATCAAAAATTGGTGGAAAGTCTTCCCAAATGTGTGCAGGCTGTCATCGATGCAAAAGGGGGACCAACATCATATTAATATGTGCCTCAGGACGCTCTAAGGCCATACCACTGGGTGTCCGGATACTTTTGGCCAGATAGTGTATATAGGGTGTTCAGTGACTTTTCTTCCATTTGTTGCAGCTGGAATTGTATTGCTGGAATTAAGCTGTTTTTTTGTTGTATTCTTATTCAGAAAAAGTTTGCGTCCCTACTCCTTTTTTTCTCCAGAAACATTTTCCCAGCCCTTTTACGTCTGTGCGACCATTGTTAGTATTCCATGAGGATATGTTTTATTCCCTCTCCCCATTGTAACATAAACATTTTTGCAATACCACGCGTGGTGAAAATGGACATGCTGGACATCGCAACGGGGTGAATAAATAATCTCCTCAGTCAAAAAGCACCAATTGGTAAGGGAAGTTTTTGCTGTGCTTCATCCGATTCTAAGAGAGATTATCTTTTCCTAAATTACTGTTTATATTTTTTAATATGAATGTTGAAATAAAGTACCGTAAAATTCGGCGTATAACACGCACTTTGAACACAGAAAATAGGATCGAAATTTACGGATGTGCGTTATACGCAGGGTATAAAAATGAGAGTTTTAGAAATAAAAAAAAAGAGCACAGAAAAAAATTTAGACTTCTACATAGATCGAAGGAAACAGAGCAGGCCGACCAATAGTGAAGCGAGATCTGGTAACGCTTCGGCACCCAGATTTCCCTTCGTCCCGAACACACTCACTCCAGCGGGTCTCAATAGGCTGCCCCCTGATTGGACCGCTCAGAATCAACCAAAGGCATTCTTATAGTCGTCCGTTTGGGGCGAAATTCAGACGACCCTTGAAACCGCCGTAATCACAACAAAAACACTTAATCATTACACTTCACAACATTCAAATGCATTTGCCTCTCATCAGAACTGGGATCAGTGTTAAAGCTGGCTCCAGCTTCGTTACACCTGCTGTGTCGTAAGTTTCCTTTGCAGACTCTTTTCTTTTTCATTCCAGCTGCAAAAAAAAGCAGTATTTTCCTTCCCACTGCGTTCTTGGTGCTCCTCGAACGCGTTTTGGGGCTGGTAAGCCCCCTTCCTGCGCTCTTCCATTCTCGCCCTCGTGACGTACTCTAGTTTCGTCCTCGTACAGCCGTTCTCTTCCTCCAGCCTCCCCTGCGGGAGAGTGATTTCAGATACTGGTCTTTCTTTCTTCCTTTTCTCCGCGATTTTGGGTATAAGCGATTTATTTCGCTGGCACCCGCCTCATCTAATTTTCGTTTCGAAATTCAGACGAGACGAGATTCTCGGCGGTGCGGGTCACTCCGCGCCGACTGGTTTTCTCACTCTCAATGATATTAAGTCCGCTTCAAGCGGACAAGTTTCCTTTTTCAATTTACACAATCAGATCTCACAAACAATTACAATAATGCATTTTAATAACACACCCATGCCTAAATTCTCATTTATCTACACTCACAGTAACTTATAAATTCACAATATTTTCTCACTCTTAATTTTTCTCACTTAATTTTAACAATTATGCAGCAAAGGGCAAAGAGAAAAGCTGAACTCATGTAACCGCTCAGTTAATCAAGAAAGGGGAGTTTGAGCTTCCCTGCGGGAAGCAGGTACTATACTAATCCGTCAACTTATATACATCGAAGTACTGTTTATTTAAAAGAAATGACGTTTATTTTGAACTTAAAGGATTGTAATTCTAGAAAAATACTAATTTCTTCCAAAACTTGGAATATAATACCTCGAATAAATTACTTCTAAACATAAGAACATTACAAGCGTACGTTTTAGATTTCTTCGTAAAATAAGGGGTACGCATTATGTATATATACGGCGAATACACCTAATAATTAAAATTTGCATCTTGAAAGTGTGGGTGTACGTTATACGCTAGAGTTTACACACACGGTAGGTGTAAATAATATTATGTAATCCATTCAATTGAAAAAACTTGTACATGAACTGATACTATTCAATGGAGTTTCAACTAAATTTGGTATATGTAACGTTTTAATCTTATTCTCTTTTTTTTTGAACCAATTAAATGCTCCATTTCTGTTTTCATTCAAAAAACTCAATTTATTAGGAGATTAAAAAAGAATTTATGTTACTTAATCATCGCCATTCCTGCAACCTTCTTCACCATCAGAGTTAATAGAAATGTGTGCTCCTTCATTTTACTTTTTTTAATTATCGCCTATTTTTCTCCAAGTTTAAGGAAGCAAACTTTTAAGAGAGGTGTGGGGGTTGACTATTTTTTTTTAAGAAGCGCCATGAATAATGAATGATTCTCCTTCCGTGGGGAATTTTTGCGGAAAGGACGAAAAATAGGGAATTAGCATTAATTTTCTTTCGGTTCAACTTAGGGGAGCTGTTTTTGAGGATTTGCGGTAAACGGTGCTTCTGTCTCTTTTTGTTGTGAGGGTGGTTTTCAAAGAAATAATTCGAAATGATTAATTTTTTGATACATTCTATGATTATACTCTCAGTGATTGATAAGTTTTTATGAATTTGTTCTGAGCTTTTTTTTATTTGCATAAGTCCTGATGAAATAATGATATATATCGGTTAATAAATACGAGTTTAAATCTTACTTAAACATTGTTTCAATGCTTAAATATATTTTGGTGAACCCTAATCTCATTTTCCATAATTAATATTAAGAAACTTCACTGATAAATCGAAAGTAATGATTACTACTAACGCAAAATATAATCTTTTTAATAATCAAAATAATATGTAATAATGTCTGACTAATTTTATTTGATATACATAATATTGGCACATTGTTATCGATTTTAACGGCAGGAAAGGTTCACGTGGTTAACAAGCAGACCTTTTTTGGGGGGAGGGGGAGTAAATCCTAATTTTTTGCTGTGGAACAAACACTCTAATAAACCGAGCCGATTTACTTTCAACAGAAAATATTTAACACACGCGTATAAGTCTACAATATCCCAAATTCAAATAAAGAACACAATATTCCAAATTACGCATCAGGCAATGAAACCCACAGCCACTGTCAAATGTTGGACTGCAGTGGTGCTTCCTCGCATCTTTTCTATACAGCCTGAAAAGAGTCTTCTTGAAACTTCTACAGCTCTCTCCTCAAATAATCAATATACACCCTTTTGGACTTTTCTAGGTGCATATAATTTTATCTCCTACTTTCGGGCCAATACAAGTGATTTCGTCATCACAGTGTGGCTAAAAATTATGAGGGGAATTGGCTGGGGCTAATGGACCTTTGTGTGGGACATAGATATAAGCAACTGCAAACTTTCAATTCAGGAACTCGATTAACTTGGAAATTTGCCTCCATAATTAATAAGATTTACGTGTTACCACACAAATGGCAGAACGGAATACTAAGCCACTATACTACGTTTGTGCTTTTTGCTAATAAATCAGCCTTTTCAATATACAGAGAGATTCACTACCAGATCGACAAACTGGTAGACTGTGTAGGGAGTACAGAGTTGATATGGAATAACATAGGAACGCAGGGTCGCAAATGCCATAGTTGTGAGCCGTGGTGCAAAGAAGCAGAGAAAAAGAACAGAAACATCAATACATACACGAGACAGAAAGCATTTCATTGAGAGGTTGTACTATAAAAAGTGTTCGAAAGAGCATGAACTTCTTCTAGGTTCACATAAAGATTTTAGAGTACTAGTCGGCTTGTGACGGGCTGATGCGTCTTTTTTTTAACATGTCCTTTGGGTTCTTTGAGGCCAGAATTAATGTCAACTCTTTTCCAACCAAATCCAAGAAGTGAAGTGTGAAAGAAAGATGCAAATTAAGAACCTTTTAAATATCAGAAGTTAGAGTAAGCGCGATGGCAATTTGTGGCAAGTGATGGCAATTAGAGGAATGTAAACAGTCCGTGGTTCTAGATTGAAGAAGTTTCCGATAACATTACGTGGCGAAGAATAGTAATTATACGTGATAGAGATCCATTAATCAAGGTGCATACCATTGCACACGGCTTATCGCTAGACCTCATCTAAAATCAGTGCGATCGTTTACTGATACTACAACAAGGTAGAATTGATTACTTAATATTAGGATCAGTGATTGTATTAAAATTGAGTGTAAGCGATTCAGTTATTGATAGTGGTCCAAGTTAGGTTAAGTCGTTATTATAAACATATTGTGTGTGGTGTGTTTTACCATCGTAGATTCTCTCACATAAATTATTATAATCTAATTTGTTAAAGGTTTAAGTTGAATATCTTCATAAAGTCATATCAAGATAATGTTTCCTTCTAGTTTTTTTGTTAATCTTACGCCTCTAGCTCACGCTGATACTTCTAGAGATAATCACCATAGGGGGGTATCACAGCCTGTTCCTTCAGTTGAAGGAAATGCTCGAACATCTGTAGCTGGCGAGAGGATACGTGACATGCCGGGAATCTTCCAGAACGTAAGAAATTCCATCCAGCGTCACTGTCAGGCCTACCAAACCATTTCTGGTCTAATTTCGACCACCTATTGAAAAAAATTGTTGAGCGCCTTGCCACTTGTTTGTGCTTACATCGCTTCGCAAATGCCGCGAAGTGAGTATGGGGTGTGTCCACGGTAAGAGAGAGTAAGTGTAAACAACATGGCTACCAGGTGTTGGAATAAAGAGAGTTAAAAAAATATACAGGCCACTTCTTTTGTTGAGTATGACTCGATTTATTTAAATGGAGCTATCGAAGTATCAACAAAACCATTCAATAAAAAGTTTTCTGTCACGTTAATGTATTGCTATTTCTGTTTTTTTTTTTTTTGGTACTATAGCTCGTAACTGCGATATTTGTGACCCTGCATTCCATTGTGTTTATGAGTCTTCTATGTACTCACACCTTACAGTTTGTCGATGTAGAAGAGAATTACCCTGTATATGTTGATACATTTTTGTTCTTCGCCCTCTCCTGCCTTTTCTTTCCACTTTGTTTGCTTGACAAAGCTTCCTTTAATACCTTTCTTTTAATTTGAAGTTATTGACAGTTGGTATTTAGTGTGGTTCTCTTAAATTAATCTGGGTACGATTTTTTATTTAACCCTTTATTTAACCTCATTATGATCTATTGCAGTTGGTTTCATGCAATATTTTTTTTGAATTATTACATTGAGAATTAAAGGATATATATAAACAAAATACTAAACTTTGGAAAATTTAGTCCGTTAGAGCAAATTAATTAATTAAAGATATTCAACTGTAAAATTAATTATATACACTGTTCACTTAAAATAAATAGTCAAATCGTTTTCTAAGGTCTTCATTAATATACAAAAAATAGGACACTTAAATTTTGACATTACTATTCTTTCAGGACAAAAATGATGATCTTCGCAATCCGCTGAATACACCGTCAGCTAAAAACGCAAATCTGCTATAAAACTATTCACCTTTCTTGCTAAAATACTCATCATAGAACTCGTTCTGCCATATATCTTGAAAGGGTGGCATTCAAGGAATATTCCTGCTAATATCGTCAAAATATTCGTAAAAATGGTTATTCTATGTAACTTAAAAGAGAGTGGCACTTATAAGTACCGTCGGTCGATAAAGGGTTAGTATAATTTCTTAAGTTCACTTGATTTGTTATTGATTCATTGACTCTTCTTGCTGTAAATATGTCAGATTGCACACACACACACATATATATATATTCCAATACCTTAAAATTTTTTATACATCAATTGTAATAAAGTCTACCACACTTTAAATTGTTTTACATATATATATATTCTAACAAATACATAGATACAATTTAATTTCTTAATTTTGAGGCAAGAGTATTTTCTCATTTGAAAGAGTTCTTAGAATTGATTCATTTTGAATCCAAATCAGATGATTTTTTGTGACATTAGACTGATTTTGGTTCGACATTTTAATTAATACGAGGAATTTAAAATCAAACACGTGCTTTATTCTCTATATAAAGGGTGTTTTTTAGAGGTATAGAACTTTAAATTGTGAAATAAAACAACGATGTATTATTCGATTGACATGAATTTTTTTAATTCGGAAGATAATCTTGTGGCATTACATTTTAAATATGATTTCTGGCATATGACTTCCACGGCTGGCTCGGATGTAGTCCAATCAGGACGTCCAATTTTCGATGACTTTTTCCAACATTTGTGGCCGTATATCGGCAATAACACGGCGAATGTTGTCTTCCAAATGGTCAAGCGTTTGTGGCTTATCCGCATAGACCAATGACTTTACATAGTCCCACAGAAAATAGTCTAGCGGTGTTAAATCACAAGATCTTGGAGGCCAATTCACAGGTCCAAAACGTGAAATTAGGCGGTCACCAAACGTGTCTTTTAATAAATCGATTGTGGCACAAGCTGTGTGACATGTTGCGCCGTCTTGTTGGAACCACAGCTCCTGGATGTCATGATTGTTCAATTCAGGAATGAAAAAGTTAGTAATCATGACTCTATACCGATCACCATTGACTGTAACGTTGTGGCCTTCATCGTTTTTGAAGAAGTACGGACCAATGATTCCACCAGCCCATAAAGCGCACCAAACAGTCAGTTTTTCTGGATGTAACGGTGTTTCGACATACACTTGTGGATTAGCTTCACTCCAAATGCGGCCGTTTTGTTTGTTGACGTAGCCATTCAACCAGAAGTGCACTTCATCGCTAAACAAAATTCGCTTATGAAAATCGGGAACAACGGCAATCTCGTTTTGGGCCCATTCGACGAATCTACGCCTTGCTTGATCATATTTAAAATGTAATGCCACAAGATTATCTTTCGAATAAAAAAAAATCATGTCAATCGAGTAATACATCGTTGTTTTATTGCAATTTGAAGTTCTATACCTCTAAAAATCACCCTTTATTTTATACTTTTGTTATTATGAATAAAAAAAAAAACTTTTTTAATGAAAAAGCTTTCTAAAAATTCTATATTAGAAAATCCTCATGTTTTTTAATAATTTTTTATCCAATCAATGCTATTTTTTCCAAGATGTTAGGTATTTCTTAAAAATTTCATCAGTTTTTGAATTTAAGGGTTTTGAATAAAAATCGGTATTAAAATAACATTCGTGCATATTTGAAAGAAAATGAGCTATGTTATGGGTTTTGATGTATGTATTAATACACCTATGTTACGCAAACTGGTCCGTTGTCCTCCTACATACCAGGTTCTTTGTCGTAAACTCTGGAGGGAACCCCTGAATAAATAAATATAAATGAAGAATAAATAATTAAGTCTTAACAGCTGTGTCCACTCTTAACGTATGCATACAGAACTGTAACGATTTTCATGCACATGCAAACTGAAAGCTCTTGAGTAATTTTGTTGATATATTACAAGAAAAAAAAAACTTTGGTAAACTTTAGACAAGACATTATTTCACATAATTAAGAAGAACGATTTTGTATGATTTTTAAATCTGTCTGAATGAAATGAAGTTTTCCTTGAAGTTTATTCTGCCACTTGTTCTTATAAAATCCTGAATTTAAAGTTATTTTTGCTTATAAATACTTCAAAATGTATTGAAAAGGATTTGTAAATGATGCAATAAATATTTATTTGCTCATTTAAAATTTTTCCCATTTTTTTAATATTGAAAGTTTTTCTGGGAACAGGGACATCATATACTTTGAAATAATTGATTTTTCAATTTTAGTTCTAAAAAATAGTGCTTATTTTTCTGAATCTAAAAATGTATAATACTTATATGTTTGTTGATAAAATAGCCCTAAAATATGAAAAATAAAAATGTAAACAAATGACCACGCCCTTTTTGACACCCCCCTTTGAACTTTAAATATGTAGTTTTCCCTGTGTTTGATCTATATAAACGTTCTATATAATGAACAAAATATCTTTTAGTATGTAATGTCTAATTTTTTAAAAAATAAATTTATACGTGCAAAAAGAAAAATAAGATTTTCATAATTTTAAGGTTTTATGATTATTTTAAAGAAATTATACAATTAATTCGTTACAAACTGGTTCATTATGTTTGATATGTTGCTGTATATATATGTGTAATTTTTTTTGTATATTCAAAGAATATTTTTGTAAGAAATGTTACCTATACATGAAAATATGTATTACAAGATCTCGAAAATTATGTTCATGTTAACTAAAACAAAGGGAAAAAAAACACATATGAATTTAAAACTACTTTTGTAACTCTATAAAATGATTAAGGATTATTATTAGTCATATAAAAATAGGCAAGCAAATACTAATCAAGTGTATAATATGGGAAAATATTGTTTGTTTGTTTTTAGTTTTTTCACTTTTTCAAAAAAGCATATTTTTTTGCATTTAGGTATATTTTTAAAAAAAACTATTGCACTATATGATTCCAGATTTTTTATACTTCTAAACAAGATGCCTATGCATATAGTGAACCTATTTTTTCTGTTAAGATTGTGCCTAAATTTTTTTTAAATAGTTTTATGCATAAAAAAAGCAGAAAAATAAAAAAATTTCAAATTTCAAAGTTTCATAATTTTTTTAAAGAAACTATACTAACATTTTACTAAAAAAATTGGTTCACTGTATTTTATGCATTGTTTTATATATGTGTACAAAATGTTTTGCATAAAAAAGGATACTTTTTTAAAAAATGGTACCTAAACATAAGTATATATTACGAGTTCTCAAAAATTATGTATTACTTAAATTAATTAGTTAAAAAAAACTTATAGAGTAAAAAGTTATTTATGTAGCTCTACAGAATAATTAATTTATCTTTATTAAGAACGTAAGAAATCGAAGCTCCGTTTGAAATTGTAAATGATATATGTCTCATAAACAAAGGGTCTTAATTTCGGCATTTTACTCTTTCGAGCATGTCCTGGTTCCCTTAGAATTCTCACTTATTTTGGCTAAAGATTCAAAATATGGCAACCACTTAGCCTATATGAAGCAGTTGATTTTCAATGAAGTTTAAGGTATCCATGACTAAGTTTCTGAATCAAAGTTTGACTGAAATTCAAAACTATTTTGATCTTTGCCATTTTGTGTAGGAAAAAAATCGAGCCACCAGAAAGAAAAAAAATATAAGATAGTGAACGAGGAAGGTCTACGCACGCGTGTGCTATAAAAGTTGGAAATTTTAAATTTCTCATACTAAGTATTATTTCAGGAAAATAAGAATCAAAACTTTAAATGCATCTTTTCTGAGGATTGTACTTTTTTTTTGTTTGTTTTGTCAAAATTATGTTACTTAAAACCTGATATTTTAAAGCTCTGTTTTATAATTAGAAAAGCTAATAATGATGTTTACGTTTTTGCCCGTCCCCCGAAAGACGGGCTAATATTTAAAAAGGTTGTAGGCAAAGTTTATTTGTATAAATAAAAATTTAAAGTACATTACTTAAATACCATTATTTTAACAAAAATTAATTAAATTTTAAATAAACTCCTTACTTTCCTCCTAACTGTTATCATAGTATTTGCTTTCCTGGCATCTGACACCTCCTCTAGCTTTTTTTTAAAAAATTGTTGCTTATTTTATCTCTTTAATTTATGGAAAGAGCTTTAGAAAGTTCGAGGGAAAGGGGGCGATTTTGAGAGGAGGCATCATGAATAATGAATGACGTTAACGCACCTTTTTCTTCGAAAAAGTCGAAAAAGAGAAGCAAAGCGACTTTTTTTTCTTTGATTCGTTTTCGTGTAGCAGTTTTCAAGGATTTAAAATCGAAACGGTAAATAGTTTCTGTTGGTGACGGATTTTCACATCAATTGATTTTTAATGGATTAGTTTATTTTATTGCCGAAAAGGCTAATGGATTGGATTTTAATGGCTTGATCGTAAGACAGAATTGATGTATAGTTTTCATTTAAAATATTAAAAGGAATCGAGATCTAATTTTTAATGATTGAAACTATATGTTACGTATTTACAAAATATTATTTAAGGAACCCGGCTACGTTCGCAACTATTGTTTTGCAAAATCGTATAAATGGGTACTTTTTATGATATTTAGGGTCACTCAGATTAAAATACATACATAAAATTGTTTTAAGAATATTATTACAGTAAAAAAGTTATTTAAATGCAATATTTTGCCAAAAACTGAACATATAAAACTACCTATTTTAAAAACATTCTTCTTTTATTGAAATTGCTTCTATAAAAATAATATTTTGCCTATATATGGCTCAGAGTCTAAACTAGGATTTTTGAAATATATAACATAGAAATGGATTTATCCATATTTTAATATCACAGAGCGGAAAAAGTTTAAGAAAAAAACACAGATAATTATTTCAATTGGTGGTAATTGGTGTGTTTTTTTTTCTCAAAATTTTCCCACTATTTGATATTAAAATATGGATAAATCCATATCTATGTTATATATTTCAAAAATCCTAGTTCAGACTTTGAGCCATATATAGGCAAAATATTATTTTTATAGAAGCAATTTCCATAAAATGAGTATTTTGAAAATAGGTAGTTCTATATTCAGTTTTTGCCAAAATATTGCTTTTTTTAATATTGCCTTAACTTTTTACTGTAATAAGATTCTTAAAATGATTTTATACTTGTATTCTAATCTAAGTGATACTAAATGTCATAAAAATTATCCATTTATAATTTTTTTTTGAATCTCGGCTCCGAACATAGCCTCACGAGGGGAGAGACTTAAAGACATTGAAACTAATCTTAAATAGTCAGCTGCTTCAAAATATTAAGAAAATGCTAGAATAATTATGTAATAAAGTTTAAAATGCCACATCTTCAAAATCATTAAGATTCTTTATGAAATTTGCTTGCAGATTTAGTTTTTATTTCTTTTATTTTTAATGATTTTATACTAATCTGTGTGTCAGTTTTATTTCTTACAAATAAGCCCCTTCTCTTTTCCCAAAAATATTGATGGAAGTATACCAATATTTGAAATGAACTGTATTTTTCTAGTTACATGCTTTAGTATAGGGGCGTCAAATTTGTGGTCCACAGGCCACATGCGACCCACAACGAACATTTTTGTGGTCGGACCAGTATATCGGCGCACAATACTGTATAAGGATTGCTGAAATGAAAAATGGGCACCTGCAATTGTGTCAAAATGATTACAGCTATACCAGCACTACCGAACATAGATATAAAGGGAGGTAGGAGGTGCATACGACGTCCAATGATGAAACCTGCTCTTTTAAGCGGAAATAGATCAAAAGTAAATCGTGCTATTCATGGATGTGCCCATATCGGATCAATGCGTGGTAGTATAGTTCCTGATTGCGGAGGGTAAGCTGAATTTGGGTATCTATCAGCGAATGGGGTCAGCCTATGGCGAGCACTGCTTAGTTCGAACAATTCGTGCAAAAGTTCTCGTAAATGGTGGCAAACTATACCAGATCTCCATGACAATGCCGGCCCAAACGTCTCTCGTGAAGCCCAGAAAACCTTAAAAAGTTTTTGTTGAAAAGTGTTTGAACACCCACCGTACAGTCTGGATTTGTCTTCCTGAAATCTTCCACACATTTTTCCACTCAAAAGAGCATTTTCATTCAGACGATGAAGTGAGGGAGGCTATGCAGGACTTCCTCAAGAATCAACCACAATCTTTCTACAGCATAAACATAGGCCAACTGTCGAAACAGTGGGAACTGTGTTGCAATATGCTAAAGGCGATTTATTTTAAATTCCAATAAAGGTATTCTTTTTTTAACTTGTCCACTTTCATTTGGATAATAAAATATCAACATTTCCCCGAAATAGGAAATATAGTAGCAGAGAAGAAATGTCAAGTGTCAGGACGTAAACATTAATTTTTTCTTGTTCTTTCATTTATATTTATTATACTGTATTATTCGAAATAAATTTACGTTTCCAAGGGTATTGAATTATTTTTGCGACCCACTTAAAGTTAAACCTTGTTTGTTTGGCCTAAGTTAGTAGAGTTTTAGTAGAATCAGTCAAGAGAAAAACATGATATTGTGAATTGTTCTCATTTTAAAGGGAAAAGTCGTCCAACACAATTGTTACTATCATGTGAATTTAATTTAATTTAACTGGTTGATTTTTCTTGTGTTGAAGTTGCACTCTAAAATTACCCGGAGGGTATGGACGATAAATTTTGGAGTTTTGAACCATGGTCAAATGACGAGGAAAAGACATTAGAGTCATTCTCCGAACATTCAGGTGGCCGCAAAAATCAAAGGGTCACGGTCGCCAGGCGTGCTATCAGTGGCGCAGTAAGCTTTCAACCTGGATTCTCATGGACTGGAATAGAATTTTTTTTCATCATTGTGTTCTGATTTGATTGAAATTCAATGGCCAACGAAGATATACCTAGAGACTAGGGTCAGATCATAACATAGAGAAATGAGACAAATGTCTAGGATCCCTTCAAAAAAGCTATATTGGACAAATTTGTAAATAAGACCGTTTACTTTTCCATCGGATTACTGTATATAATAAACAAATAAGCTGAATCATATTGCTTTTTATATGGTTACAAGGTTTAGCTCGGGCTTTACTAGAAACACTAAACTTTTTATTGTTATACATTAAAAAAATTTTATTAATAAAAACATAAATTTTCTTTGAGATTTTCACATTATTTTGTTCATTCTATACGCTGCTTTATATTTTTGTGAAAGAGGAAAGGTGCCCGAGACAGAAGGAAATAATTAGACCCCAGAATGGGTTACTCCAACCCTGCTAGAGGCATCCAGGAGAACTGTAAGTCTCACTTGACTGGCTCCCACCACTCAACCCAACAATCAGGAGTAGCAATGTGAGATTCTATTTCACTTAATAATTGAAAGCCTGTAGTTGTCATTTATAATTTTCCAACACAGCAATACTTCGGCACAGAATATTCTACTCCCCATAGTGTTTGTTACCCTATCTCTTTCACAGACTACTGTGCTAACACTTCAGCTGGATAATGCAATGTTCGCCCGCACATAGAAAAACTGTCTGCCGCTTATCACCACTTTTCCCCAGTACTTTCTTAGTCAGAGGGATCACCAGGTCCCTTTTCAATAGAGTCCTTTGTACTTTGAAGAACAAAAATCTGATCCAACACGTGTATTGGAACGTGTTGGAGGAACAGTCCCGCAGGAAGATATCTGTCAATTCTACGAGTCAATGCCTTGTCGGATAACAACTTGCATCGGAGCTAGAACATTATTGAGTTTTCATTTTCTCTTATAGCTGCATTTCCCCTGAATAAAGTGTTCAATTGATGTAATACTGTCAGCGTTTCGTTTTCATTTTCAATACATGTACATCCCGTGTTCTGATTCCGGTCTCAGACAGAATTAAAGATTAAAGCCTTGGTCACCATTTGAGAACGAATTCCTTCGACGCACGGGTTGCATGTTTACTGTGTCTCTGCTATCAGTTCGTAATACTTGTGCGTGATTTTATTCTCGTCACTTGAGCGTTAACAGGGCTGTTGGTGTGAATTGTACCAACTGTGATGTTGAAGTGATTGCTGTCCAACTTGCTTTGACTGAAATTTCTATAAGATGTAATCAGAACATTGGGATCTTCCTTGATTTTGACGCTAATATTAAAATAATTTCTTCTTTAGTCCTACTTTCAATCAATGGACCTATACTTTGTTGTCCACTTTTGATTAATTATTTGATGGATAGTGGTCGCAAGGTCACCCTGCAATGGATTCCAAGTCACCGTGGAATCATTGGTAAAAAGTTTGCTGACACACTGGCCAAGGAGGACACTGATCCTCCTGTTTGTTATCAAAGTGCTAAAAGAATCATCTTTGCTAAATTTAAGGCTCCTTTTCAAGAAAAGATTCGGGATTCAGTGAGGGGGAAGATTTGGGGGTTCTTAATGGAAAATCTAATTCATTGTGAACTGTCGATGTCTCTAACTGGGCATGACGACATCACGAAACTCTTGTTTGTATTCGGTTTAATAGATTTCCTAGATTCCTTTATGTAACGCTATAGTTATATGCGTAGACCATTTATCACGTACTCTTGCCCATGGAAGTGGGAAGGTGTACCAAAGGAAGAAACATTTTTTAATACAATAAATACTTTTATTACGACTATCAAATCACTATCTAAATTCGACCTAAGCTAGGGAAACCGCCAGGTTGATTACTAATTTAAATATCAATAATAATAAATTCAATACTTTGAATAGTAGGCCCTCGTCAATAATAAATGTCCTAAAATGACCCGTCAGTTCCTTTCTCTTGAACCCCGGCAATTTCAATTATTGCTTTTCTAACTCCGTGTGACAACAATCGCCAACCTCACTCTAACTTCTGTCTTCACTGGCCTTTTAATAGCAACCCTCATTAACATAAATCGCAGTTCATTTACAGAAAGCGGTTTTATAATCATATAACGTTATAAACACATTTTCCCGAAGAGCAGCTGTTTTTTAACTTTCTATGACCGCCCCTCCCCCTTATGTATCAGGGTGACATCACGGACCCCTAAGATTTGGAACATACAAGTTCCAGTGGAGTTTCTTCATTGGGAACTATTTAATAATCTAGTCTAGTAAATGGCACATCTTTCATTTTTTTCCACGAGAACTTTCAGAGTTTGTAATAGAGGGAAATCTCTGGGGGTTGTGGACCCCCAGGAGCCCATGTACCACAGTTTAAGGATATTTGCCCTAGAAGAATAGTAATAATAGCGAATAGAACTCGTTAAACATTTGGTAAGGTGACCAACTGTCCTCCTTTAGGGAGGGCAGTCCTCCTTTTATAGATTATGTCCTTCCTTTAAAAGTGCCCTCCTACTTGTCCTCCTTTTCAATATTTTAAAACTGATCTGTTAATCTCCAAATGTATTCAGAGATGAACCAAACATGTTTCCAAAATGTCGAAGAATAGTCTGAAACAAATATCACAGGGAATAACAGCTTTCTATGGTATTTTTTTTACTTGATCGCAAATTGGGCAGATATAGAAAATTACATTGAGTTTTTATCGAAAGAAATGACTGATATTAAATTCGATGACTATTGTCTGTTTGAAGTAGAAAGAAGTCTGAATGTATAGTTAAATTCTAATAAATTAGGTCAATTGGAAAATGAACATGCTGAGAAATTGAAAAAAGATGGGTGAAATTACTTAAGCAATTTCAAAAAAGAACACATTCCATATGAAAATATAATTATTCGTGTTGAATGTACGTTGTGCTTCCCTGGAACTAATGCAGCAGTTGAAACATTTTTTCCTGTTGGTAATGATTTTTGGACTGGTGAGAAATCAAGATTGAATGTTAATATTTTAGCTATGATGTGCTTACCTTAAAATTCAGTATGAAGGATATTTTTTGCTCCGAACTTTCCAATTTATTACAAAACAATATGTTGTCAAAACAATCATTCAATGGAAAAATACTCGTTTAAGAAAATAATTAAAAGAAATGTAAGCGTAATTAGCCTATTTTTGTTTGAATTAATAATACGTTTCATATTTAAGTTGTATTTTTTTCTTAAATTTTTTCTCCTCCTTTTCATTGTAAAAAAAAAAATGGTTCCCTTACATTTGATCTCTAGTTTCGGACTTAGCGACGTACCAGCAGCTGTTATTTCTTAAAACATCATTGTAACTTATAGTGCTTCTGAATTGTATTGGGCTGCCCATCACAGACTGTTAGAAGTCATGCCTAAGTCTAACGCAGAATTTAAAAAAAATTATAGAACGCATTAAATAGCAACAAAATAAGTTAAAGAAACAAATAATCATTTTCTCTTTATTTTTCAGAAAAGTCTAATCTTTTAGAAAATACTTCCGTTCCTTCTAAAGATAAACATGTCTTTAATGTTTCGTTTTCACGCTCGCGTATTGTTTCATTCTTAGTGATTTAATTAGGTTTGTTTTCATTTTAGCGAAAATAAGCAGAGTAAAACAAAAAAGCGACGGATTATTCAAGGGCTTAATTTTTCACTTCATTTCCTCCGCGAATACATTAACGATTCCGGAAGTGAGTAATTTGTTTTTAAGCGAAGAATGAAAGAGAAAAGAGGCGCCAAATGATTTGTTTCGCCTTTAACTAAATATCCTTTTTTTTTTCTTTTCCTCTCACAAATAAACAACACACAAACGGAGCTCCTCTCTTTTGAAAGCATTTCTTTAGGAATTACCAAATTTCTCGTGCAAAAGAATTTTCCTAATTCCAATAAATGCCAAAAACAAATATCAAATATGGTTTTGCATAACATTTGTATATTGTGTTCATGCTTTAATTTTCAACAGAAACAACATCAGTTGTTGCATGTAAAGATAAAAGTGTCGAAAGGTTTTAAAGGAGAATATTATTAGCACGTTTTAAATCCAAGAGAACAACAAATTGACTTATTCACTTCATCTCGACAAATAAACACCTGATTGCATTAGTTTCTCAGTCTCAATTTTCCTTTTTTCCTTAAAATTAACCTTTAGGGCTCTGAAAGTTATTGAATTTAATATTTATATTTTGATTTTTTTTAAACAGTAAACATATTGAAAGCCTTCAATGCAATTATTTTTAAAATTATTAAGCCACCCAGTCGGTACAATGGTTAGTGACGCTGATTGCGGTGCCGTAGGGTCTGGGTCCGAATCCTGGAGAAGACATAGATGTTTGTAAATGTATAGTGCCTTCGCAGCATGGGGGTACTATAAATAGCCATTGAGCTGCAAGACCTCTCGTGAGGTTGGGGAAAAGGGAAGAGAAGTGGGAGGCTCCTGACCACTCCCAGGTTCTCCCACGAAATCGGAGTGGAACCGAGCAAAATTGTACTGTCACCTGCCTGGTGCTGAAAGCTGCGGCTAACGACAGGCGTAAAATTCTAGATATTGAAGGTCTATCAGGTGGCATAAGCAACAACAACAAGATTAATCAATCCGTAAGAGAAATTATTAATTAATAGCAAATTTTTTTTCACGTATACTGCATGTTATTTGAGATATATTAAAATTTTTGTAGGAGGTTCAATTAACCGAGGTGTTCTTGGTAGTCTAGTGGTCAAGGTAACGGACTGGTGGTCGGTGTGCCATGAGTTCCAGCCTAGTACCGCTGAAGACCCTCCGTGTAGAGGGACGATGCACGTTAAATCTGCAATCGTCCCTCCGATGATGAGGTGGGGAAGTTTGGAGAGGGAGATGCCATCTCAGGCGTTATCCTCGTCACTTGAGCCTCCACGAGGTCCATTGCCAAAAGCCCTCGAGTAGCTGAACAGTGCGACGTCAATATTCACTCACTTACTCAAGTAACCGAGTGGTTATGATTAAGAGTTCGTAGCCAACAATATTCAAGCTGATCTATGGATTTGAGTCTTTGATTCTCCTGAAGACAAATCGTGCAAAGTAATGGAAAGTGATGCATGTTTAAGGTATTCGACTCGGTTGAAAAGGTGTTTTTATGCTAGATATTTTTGCCTTTAGAAATATGTATATATATATATATATATATATATATATATATATATATATATATATATATATATATATATATATATGTATTGTTACGTAGATCCGGGGTTCGAGGATTTTATGCAAATCAGCCGCATAGAACAAGACAGTTCTTTAAGATCGATGAGAATTTATTGTCAGTACAATCTAAAATATAAAAAATCAACTTCTCCCGCCCTCCTCTTCTACTCAGTGGGCCGTAGCAAAATTTTTAAGCGTTGACCGGTCCGTGGCAATATAAAGGTTGGTTAGCGCTGCTTTAGAGTGTAACAATCCACAGGGCTTTGGACATCATCATTTAGTCACATTTTACAGTCCTTTCTACCTCAGAACATATTGACGAAAAATCACTATCGTCAAATATGAGAGAAGGCTCTTATAAAACATTTATTTCTTAAAATGTTTTTTATCCTGCGGTTTTTGATACTTCAGAAGCTCATGATGCTGTGTGAGTATATAGGGGGGTCTCGAATTCATGGTACAAACTTTAAGGGATATTGCAACAATCATTTATTGTATAGGAATGTAGATTCGCAAGTGACGCGGTAAGGCAAGCAAAAACATAAAAAAAATAGAAAACGAAAGGAAGGACAAATTGTTTATTGAAAACTTCGTTCACAAGAGAGAGAGTGTAACGTTTACAATAACTGTTCAGCTCATGAGCTAGCACCAGCTGCAGCACACATTGTACCACCCACCGGCAAAAGTTCAGGCGGAGAGAATAGTCTGCCGGATTGAAAGCTTGTACTCGCTGAAAATGAAGAGGTGCAAGTGGTTTTTGTTTAACGTTACAAACGGTCTGATGACTTCCCCTTACGTGATGAGCAACAGCTCTTGTACTTGACTCGGGTCTATTAGGCACAGCGTTCAAAATGCTTTCTTCTAGGCTTGGAGTGCGTACAGCTCTTCGTCGACGACTATGTTTGGTGATTTAGAACGAACGTGTTTCACAAAGTTGACGATGTAAACACTGAAAAATTATTTTGATCCGGCATTCGTTGATCAGGAAAGTGCGCATGATACATTCGTAGCCCAGCTGTGCCGTTACCATTTGCATGCCCGCGCATGTTTTGCACGTCTGCAAAATTGTACGGCATACGTAAAGTCTCCTAACGTAGACATCAGCACAATGGGCTCAATTCATGTGACGTCATAGTTACATGATAGTAAAAGCCACGTGATTCTAGCCAATCAATTTAAAAACTCATGCGACGTCATAGTCACACGATAAAAACTATCTAGTGTTTTCAGCTAATCAGTTCACGCGCTCCGGTGTTGCCAAGTTTTGCTCTTTGCGGAAACTTTCTCTTAAAAAATACATATGCATACAAAATGCATTTTATTTAAAAGTATAAACATAAAAAAAAATATATGATTTTTTTTAATTTAAAAAATCTTTTTGAAGAAAATTTTTTTCCCTAACATTCAAACATCTTTACCCAAATATGAAATTTGAAATTTTATCTGAGTTTTACAAAAAATAGAACAACAAGTACAATTAGTTTAATGTTTGTTTTGAATTCAATGGGAAATACGTGTTTGTTTTTATCATGTAAATTCATGAATTAAGCCCATTGTGTGTGCGAATAGTGCTTTCTCCTACTGAGACGTATCCTGTTGAACGGCGACTAGACATCTACTGCCGTCTACCAGGAACGCAACCAACCGATAACATTCCATTTCTCTTTTCTTTTATTTTCCCCGTTTGCCCCACGCCGCGTCACTTGCGCCCATATATTCCTATACAATAAATGATTGTTACAGTGTCCTGTAACTGCCCTTAAAGTTTGTACCTTGAATTCGGTACCATTGATATCCATATACTACAATTAAGCGCGTTTGATTTGTTCAAAAACATTGTTACAGCCCTCGCCTCTTGATTTTAAAAGGTTAGGGCTTTAATTTCTAGAATAGAAGTATATTTATCTTTTCAGCCCACGTAACCTCGCCTTCGTACATCAGACTTAGAAAACGTGTTCTTAGAAAATTTCTACAGAACAGAAAAAAACGTACCTGCCAAACTTATTCTATAGGTCTAACAGTTCTAGTTATGAGTGAGTGTGGTTCGCTTTTATCTTACATATACATAAATATAAGTAATTTTCCTTTTTATTTAAAAAATTGACTTTTTATTTTGCGAACTTATGAAACTTTTAAGGGAAATATCATTGAAAATATATAATAAAAGGTTTACAGTTCATTCTTATTTATGCATCTGAGTATTTGAAGAAATCTCATTTTGTTCTCTTAGTTTTCAAAGTCTTTCTTGATATTTTAGTTATTTCACAATACTATATATCAATAGAGTTATGGTTACTTGACTAATTACAATCTCAAGTATTTTTTATCTACACTTTCTAGAAAAATGTTAAGACAAAAATTGTTTTTCTTTGTCTATCTTAAGGTCACAAAGTACCCTTCAAATTTCATATTTACGGAATTTTTTTTTTTTTTTTTTTTTTTGCATTTTCTTGCGGCCCATATCATTGAGAAACTTCCCACCAAATTTCAGATCTGCTGACAAATTAGTTTTTAAGATGTCTGAATTTTTCTGAGTTATGGTTTTGGTTTCAGTTTAATTTTGAAGCATTTTCTCACTCTTAAATTGAATTAATTAAAAATATTTCTGAGCACAATCAACTCTTTTAGAGTGAAATGTTTATTAATTTCAATTTTCATTAATAAAATCATTTCTGCTTGATTATGTTTTGAGTTTTTGAATTCTCATAATTAATTAGTTAAAGTTTATTTCAAGGCTAATTTTTGATTTAAAAAATAGTTTATATAACTTAGAAGCTTTATCATTATTTTTTTTTTCTGTTCAGAAAATGCCATGGCCAAAACATTCTCAGGTTACTGTGAAAAACAATATTTCAAAGAGATGGAATACTACTGAAAATGATGTAACTAAAAACCAGTCCTCAACTGATGCCACAGTTAGACTTCCGAATATAAGTATTGCATTTAAAACTGAATATTTTCATCATGAACCAAATTCCAATATAGTAAAACATACTGTAGTACTATATTATAATATTTTAAAGTCGTGCTACAAATACTCAAACTTGCCAAACTACCCCAATTTAAAACTGAAAAAAATTAACTTTTATGTACAAACCTGGCAATTTTTAGCTTACGTTAGTTGAGTTATTATTTTGAACATGAATGATTTGTGTTTCAAAATGTTTGTGAAATATTAGGTTAAGATTAAGCTGAATAAACTGCCATCGTAACAAATATTATCAATATTATGCAAAAATATATTTTGAATTTTAAAAAATTATTTTCAGTCATATTTAATCAAAATAGTGTTTTAATATAGAACATACATTGGAAAATAACATATTAATAAATTAGAGCTTTACGGGCATTATAAGTTTTTGTTTTATGCCTTTACAAACTTTAAATGCGTTTTTCTCAGACTTTTAATTTTGAAGGTATATGTGTTTTCTAATCCTTAAGAAACTTTTCTGTTCATCATAGAGCATTGAAATTTCCTGTATCTACTCAAAAACGTATGTTCTATAAGAGTTAATATATATTTAAGGCTGAAATCGCTAGTTATTTTGTTAACAAATGCTAGAGTTACTATTTAAAAACTTTTCGTGTTTTTTCCAGATTTTTTTAGAAAATAATTATTAAAAATCAACAAGGGAATATAGATTTTTAAATCCATGCTAACATTTGTTCGTAATAATCTAAAAAACCTAAATAACTTAAAATGACTAAAAAAATTTATGCAGTGAGCATTTTATAACAGTTTTGAAAAACTTCAATAATTCTTAATTTTTTTTTCAAAATTGTAAAACAATGACAGATCAAACTGACTTTTTACTTTCAGAATCAACTTAATAATATAATCTGAATATAAAACATAAATCATTTTTACTGTTATATACTGTCTCGAAAAATATTTTTGAAAAAGGCATTGTGCAGCCTTAAAAAATAAGCATTTCTCCATATCAATTAGAAGACATAATAAAACAAATTAAAGAACGTTTTGTTTATTTGTGGAAATGCACATATTTAGAGTTAAATCGCTTCATGATATCATATGCATTTATTATAACCGTACTTTAAATCTTAAATTGATAATACGTTCCATTTTTCGCAAAGAAATTTTGCTTTAAAGATTTTCCTTATAGCTATTGTTTTAACATTTAACTAAACAGAAACATTAAAAATTATTTTAGATTAAATTATAATTTGTATCAAAAAAGCTTTTTGTATTTTAAGTTATTCAATGAATTATATATATATATATATATATATATATATATATATATATATATATATATATATATATATATATATATATATATTTATATATATATATTTATATATATATATACATATATATATTTATATGTATATATATATACATTTATATATATATATACATATATATATTTATATATATATATATATATATATGTATATATATATTTATATGTATATATATATATATATATATATATATATATATATATATATATATATATATATATATATATATAATCAATTCACTTTTGTTTTTTTCATTATAAGCAATATACAGTAGGTGATCGGTTAACGAACAAATAGGTTAACGAACACTTTCACGAAAGATTTTTGTGTTCGGATAACGAACACTTTCAAGAAAGATTTTTTGTGTTTGGACAACGAAAACATTCGGAGGTGATCAGGAATACACCCCTGAAATTATGGATCAAATTTTGACAACTGCTAGAGATCTGGAATTGGAGCTGAACGAGGATGACATAGAAGAGCTCATAATGGGACATGAAGATGAACTGACGACAGAACTCCAAGAAATTTTGAATGAAGAACACCAAGAAACACAGCGAAATGTGTCTCCTTCTGAACAAGAGGAAGGCGAAAGAGGGCCAATGCCGACATCTGCCATTAAAGATCTTTTTTCATGGGTGGATGTCAGAACAATGGTCTTAAAATGGCGCCCAAACCAAGCTGATGTCAGTAGGATTGGGGATCTTTACAACAACAATGCTATTAATTACTTAAGGAAAATCCTAATAAATAGAGAAAAGCAATCGACATTGGACCTGTTCATCAACGCCCCATAAGCAAAAAATGAAAAGGACTGATTAATATGCAAGACTATCTTTTAAAAAACTTACTAAGAACTTATACATTTTTTAAAATTTAATTTTTAGGGTCTCCAGAACGAATGAATCGATTTCACATAGAAGTCTATGGTGAATCGATGATCGGTTAACGAACAATTCGCATAGCGAACATAGTCTTGGAACGGATTATGTTCGTAAACCGATCACCCACTGTATATATATTTAAAAAATATCCACCTATTGCTTAAGTTCGGAGTATTACTGTATAAGTCTTCATACCAATCGTAGACTTATATCTGCATCATACAAAAGTGTGGCGTGAGTGAATGAATATTAACGTCACACTGTTCAGCTATACGAGGGCTTTTGGTGACGGACCTCGTCATTTTGAACCATGGTCAAGCGACGAGGACGTCACCTCAGCTGGTACCTCCTTTCCTAACTACCACACCACACCAACGGGAAGACGTTTGAAATCTCGACAGATATAAAGTGCATCGCTCCTCTACACGGTGGGTCTTCAGTGGTACTGGACTCGAGCTCATGACACGCCAGTCACAAGTCCGTTACCTTGACCACTAGGCTACCACGGCCCCACAAAAGTGCAGCAAAGAAGTACGATGAGCTATTTGAACTGCTTGGAATTTTTGAAAATATTTGTAATTTTAATGAGACCGAAATTAAAGTAGTATGCTAGAAAACATCGAAATTTTACGATAAAATATTTTATGGGGAGGGACTGAATTTGGAATTTTGACATTCCAAGTCATGTATGATCACTGATGGCAAAAAACTGGGGGGGGAAGCAGAGAAGAAATTGAAAAAAGGTGATTAAATAAAAAAAATATGTCTACAAATGGCAGATAAAGATGAAGAATAATGGTTGGATAAGGGCACTGGGATTGGATTTTATACTTAACATAGATAATGAGAGTATTCAAAGTGTTCCCAAATATTGAAATAGTAATGTGAATTTTCTTGTCGATGATAACTACTAACACGAGTGGCGAGCATTAATTTACATTACTCAGATTTGTCAAAGATGAATTAAGAAATCGTATGACTCAATATCATGTTTGTTTAACACAGTGTGACTCATAAAGATGTATACACTGTCCAAATGTTGTAAAATAATAACAATCAAAGACAAGTACCGCCACAGCGAACCCTAACGTGCATGAACTCTTAAAGTTTGTGTCTCGCCTTTGACGGAAGTGACGTAGGAAATAACAAACGTTCAGTAAAAAAGGTGCGTGTGTGTGTTGAATTAAGAAAACTGTCATGGAAGCCACCATTTTAAATGCTAACTCTTTGTGTTTGATATCAGAGTTGCAGGACAACCCTGACAACTCCATTCTCCAAATGGAGGGTACACCTCCACACTGATCAGCAAACGTTCGAGATTATCTCAATGAACATCTCCCTCATCGATGAATTGAACGAGTCGCTGACTATAACAGACCACTTATCCAATGCCCATGTAAAAGTCCTGACATTTTTCAATTTCCTCCGTGGAGGTACGTAAAGGACTATGTATTCGTCCCTTCTCTTCCTGTGGGTCCATCAGAGCTAAAACAACGTCTCACAACCGCTATCGATGGACTTGATTCAGATAGATTAACGGGCATCTGGGTGGAAATGGATTACCGGCTAAATATGTGACGTGTGACTAAGGGTTCACATACAGAACATCTGTGACTGTCTCTAGCAAAACTTAAAACAATCCCATACAATTATGTTAAAAGTAACATATGATATCTTAAGAAGAGTTGGAAACCTTTCTCTCTTTCTATACCGACAATGTTAAATTGGCTGTTTTCGATGTACCTTTTTTCAAATCTGTTATATGTACATGCTTCAAATTTTTCATACAGTTAAAGTACGCCTTTCTCGTTATACTGAAATGAGCTTTAAGTTAATTTTGAACTTTTTCATAATTTATAAAATATTTTGTCAAAATTTAACCCATTTTCACAAAATAATTAATTTTAATTAATTAAATTAATTTTTTTTAGTTTTTTTACAAAAAGCTCATTTTAGTATATATTAGGCATCATTATAAATATATCATAAAATAATTACATACCTGTGAAAAGTAGTTTCTCAGAAAAGGTACATCGAGCATCAAAATTTACATCTTGAGATAAATTGATTTTAATATATACAGTGAGGCTTCTAATCGGTTAGGAAATTAAATAAATAAAAGGCTCAGTTTACTATAAAAGATAAATGTTTTGGTTTATAACAGAAGCTCAACTTTTAAGCAAAAACGAAGCACTTCGTTTACATTTTTCGCCATTCAAATGAGTATGGCCCAGTTTCAGCGATTATTCAAAAATAGGATTTAAGGGCTTCTAATTACCCTAGAGGTCAAAGTAAGGCATTTTTAGAAAGGTTAAAATCTGTACAATTTGAAAATGTAAAACTCTAATTGTCAAAAAAAAAATAGATTTTAGCTTTCCAACACCCCTTTAATTATTCTTGATGTATAGTGCATTGAAACTGTATAATTCCTTATGAATCCCCCTGTATAAGCTTGATGCGCATTAAAAAGGAAATATCCTTAATAAAGTTGATTTTGGAGACATAATTAATGACTTTGCGAACTAAAAAAATGTAAAAAACGAATTTCCATTTTATTATGGATTGCTTTTAATGAACTTTACATGTATAAACACAAAATTGGATAAAAGAGTTGAGACGGCTCTATCCGCGTTCTTCTAATAATAAGTCCTTTTGAGAAATCTTTGGTCTTTCAAAAACATTTTATTCTCAACGAACCCTCTGAAGAAAAAAGCATAATTATTTAAATTAGGTATGCTATATATATAGTTTAGGCTTTCAAGCTTTAAAGAGAGAAAGTGAGGAAGATAGGATAGATTGCTAGGGATCAGGTATTAATCAAGTTTATGATATAACTCAAATATTTGATCATGGTAATAATTAAAATGACGATGGGTCAGTAGAGTTTAAATAGAGCTTAGATAACTCGGAAAATAGATTCTATCCTGAGGTAAGTGCATTGGTATTTAAAGTCTTCTCATACTTCGTTATTTATCCATATCTTGTTTCGATTGGGCGTATCTCTTATTTAAGATTGCTTGATCTTGTTGTTGATTGTGTGATAAATAAATTGAGTGTTTTTGGATATGGCTAGTTTTCCTTCCCTCCCTCCCACATCTCTATGCGTGAACGAGAGAATTGCACAGAGTAACAGGTAGAGTCTATTTTTGCATAGGGCACAAGGGTCTGGAGAAGTCTTAAAATATCCCTGCAAGGGACTATGGTCCATTCACCAAAGTGAAAGAACCACTACGAGGAATACCTTTCAACAATAGGGAGGAGATTATCCGTACACCTGGGCTTCTCAAGCTTTCAATATACCAGACCCACTACTCAATCATCGTTTTCATCGCCCCCTCCCCTCCATACAATAACAATGTATTGAATTCAATAATACTATACTTGGACACCAAAGCTACAATATACGACTATAACTTTTTTTGTGCCACCCTCGAATGTAAGCGTCTCGCTCAGTCAAAGTATTAATTTTCTGGACGTATATATACGTCTTTCCGAAGTACGATCTTTTCTGTGCAGTGCTGTCCATAAAATTATTCCAAAGGCTTTGGAATGCAATAAAAGGATCTTGACAGTGTTTGCGAAAGATTTACTTATATAGGGTGTGTTTTTTTTTTAGGTATAGAACTTTAAATTGCAATAAAACAACGATGTATTATTCGATTGACATGAATTTTTTTTATTCGAAAGATACTCTTGTGGCATTACATTTTAAATATGATCAAGCAAGGCGTACATTCGTCGAATGGGCCCAAAACGAGATTGCCGTTGTCCTCGATTTTCATAAGCGAATTTTGTTTAGCGATGAAGCGCACTTCTGGTTGAATGGCTACGTCAACAAACAAAACTGCCGCATTTGGAGTGAAGCTAATCCACAAGTGTATGTCGAAACACCGTTACATCCAAAAAACTGACTGTTTGGTGCGCTTTATGGGCTGGTGGAATCATTGGTCCGTACTTCTTCAAAAACGATGAAGGCCACAACGTTACAGTCAATGGTGATCGGTATAGAGCCATGATTACTAACTTTTTCATTCCTGAATTGAACAATCATGATGTCCAGGAGCTGTGGTTCCAACACGACGGCGCAACATGTCACACAGCTCGTGCCACAATCGATTTATTGAAAGACACGTTGGGTGACCGCCTAATTTCACGTTTTGGACCTGTGAATTGGCCTCCAAGATCTTGTGATTTAACACCGCTAGACTATTTTTGTGGGGCTATGTAAAGTCATTGGTCTATGCGGATAAGCCACAAACGCCTGACCATTTGGAAGACAACATTCGCCGTGTTACTGCCGATATACGGCGACAAATGTTGGAAAAAGTCATCGAAAATTGGACGTCCAGATTGGACTACATCCGAGCCAGCCGTGGCAGTCCTATGCCAGAAATCATATTTAAAATGTAATGCCACAAGATTATCTTTCGAATAAAAAAAAATCATGTCAATCGAATAATACATCGTTGTTTTATTGCAATTTAAAGTTCTATACCTCTAAAAAAACACCCTGTATTTCAGAGGATTTTTTTTTTTTTTTTGCTTATTTATTCTTTTCTCCTCCCTAAAAAACATCAAAATACGCTCGACTACTCGGAAAACGGTGGCAGTGGGGAGCGAATCGATAATTACCAAATTTGTTCTTAACTGAGTCTTGTTAAATTAATAATAAAATACATTGTACATTATTCGTACACTAATATATTAGTGTAAATGTGTATTTTATATTTTAAAATATCAGGAAATATTTTGTTTGTTTACTTTCGGTGAATTAATTTTTTAAATAATCTTTTGTTTGCGACTTTTCAATGGACTCGCATCCCCCTCGTACATGGAAGTCGCCATAATACCGGCAATTTCGAAATGCGGATAAAGCCGGGATTTTTTTCGACCCGTTTGCATGAGAATCGGGTGCGTTTTCATAAGAATCTGGTGATTGGTTGATAGATTCACGTGATTATAAAATGTAACCATGGAAACAACTAGAATTTTTAGCGCGATTATCATGAAGAGGACATGTGATTATGTTTTCGTTTTTTTACCGCCAAACATTTCTATGCTCTTGCACATTTAAACTATAAACGCTAAAATTTCGTATTTGACTATACGTGGTTGCTCAATTATAGTAAAAGAAGTCGACTGTCGGAAAAAAATCTCTTTAATACCCCGGTAAAAATTCGAGTGTTTAGTAAACATGGATAAGAACGACATTTGTTTTCAATACCAACCATTTAGAAACCGTCGCCACCAAAAACCGAACTCCCTTTCTACTATTTTTGTGTTCACATAAGAAACTTCTTAACAGATCGAATCGGCTAGCGATTTTGTGCGTTATGTTTTGGAGTAGAGACCCTACGATTTGGCAAGAAAAACTTGGCGGGATAAGTGGCCGAACAATCCAATCGGATTTTGGATAGATGTCTACAGGAATGGAAAATTTTGTTTATTTTAAATTAAATTATATAGAGAACATACATAAAAAGATAAAATATATTAGGTTAGCTTAAATTTGTTTTACTCATCTTTAGAGTAGTTAAAAGAGATATTTCTGTATTTAATTATCTAAAATAAGAACACAAAAATCTGATATGTTATCATACCTGTCATATTAAAAAAGTATATATATATAATTTATACCACTTTCAAACATTAGAAATGAAAATTACCATTTGTAAAATTATATATAAAAAAATCATGTAATGTTTTGAAAGTCTGTATTCGCAGTACTATTTTAGTAAAAAGATATAATTTATCGAGAATTACATTCTGATTGTGGTAAAAAATTAAGGCATTAAAATGTGTGTATTATAGAATATAAAATTGTGTGCATACATTGAATATTAAATTCCTGTTCTCTTGTACATGATCAAAATAAAAAGTCATTTTTAAATCCATAATTCTTTTAGTTAAAAAAAAAATTATTAAATATTTGTATGGTATCTATTTATTATGTGAGGATTTCTTAACACATTTGTTTTCCAGAATTTGACTGATACAAATTTTTCTCACACAGATGTACCTTTTTTTTACTATGGATAACAAATATGCATTTATTGGTATTTGCACAATTAAAATGTAAAATTCAATAATTTTGATAAATTTCATATAAAGACTTTACACTTGTTATTGAAATATCAACATTGTGTGTTAAAAAAATCTGCAACCCCAGCTGAAATGTATTAAGCATAAGAATACTCTGGATTTTTTTACATAAGTATTAAAGTCTAAATGCTAATATATATATTGATATTATCCTGCTAATAAATTTAAGACCTAAATAAATTTGTCGCATTGAGTTAGTTACAAATATTGACCCAAGAAGTGTACTTAAATCAGCTCTATGATATTTATGGGAAATTAGGATCATGAAACCAAATACGACTTTACATATAGACATTTTCTGTAGGATGTTTACTTTCTGAAAGCAATGGAAATATTCAGAATTTTAATACAACCTTTTTCAACTATCTATTTACCCTTAAATGAATAACTTGACATTGTTGTTTACAATAATCTATATTCATGAAGAATTCAGAAAAAAAAGGTAATTTCAAAGAAATGTTTTGAAAAATAAGTGTTTCATCATCCAAAATCACTGATATTTTTGTGTAACATATGCTACAGGACAAATTTGGGATGCTTGTATTGTATAATATCCACAAATTTCTTAAAATAAAAAAACCGCCAAATGCTGCGATATACAGCCAATAGTAGAAACTGTCCTGAATCACGTTTGCACACAGTAACAATAATAGTGATGTAATTGTTTTTTTTTAATTTCTTATATCTTTTTGCTTGGCGAAATTAGCTGTTTAATGCATGTTCCAAAATTTGTGGAATGGTACGAGTACTGATTTAGCATTTCTTAGAGAAACTTTGAAGTAATTTAATATTTTGCTCATGTGTAATTTGGGAAACTGAGAAGTTTCATGAAATTTAGGACTGCCCTGGTAAAAGAATCTTGCTTACAATTAGTACACATTGTGATTAATTTATTAATGATAAACTTTGGTAACTTATCGAATTAATAATGATTGTTATTAATTTTCAAACATTAAATTTCAGATTGAGAATTCTGAATCTTTTTTTCTGATGTCGTTTCATCTTTCATTTTTTTTAAGTATTAATGTAATATATAAAATGATACTTCAGTTGCATATCAGTGATAACGAAATAACATGTCATGTATTTGTTTCTTTTATTCAACTTCTTTCTATAAGTTGCATGATTTCAGTATTCTAATTTGTTCTATGTAAATTCTGAAAGTTGACTGTATAGAAGTGGATTTTATAATTCTGCCAGTTTGTAAGATCTGAAATTTCAAAATTCTTGTGATATTTCATTTAATCTAGACCCATACCATATACAATTTCTCAAAAATACTATGTGTAGCTTACCTATATACAAATGTTATAGGTTTTTGCTTTCTAGTTTCTGGTATATTTCACACAGTTGGCTGACTAAAAGACTAGTTTTTGCCATTAATTTCTTTGAAAACAAGGGAAGACCATTTCAAATCTTACTTTTGTAAATTTATTGTATCCAAAAATGAAAAAAAAAAGCATTAATTTGATTAAAATAGTTTTGATAGTATTGAAAAATTAGAGTAAATAAAATTCGCAGAAAATTTGAAGAAAAAAATGTTTTTATAATTTTTTGTTTACTATTAATTGCCTAATCACTAGGTGTTTAAAAATTTAAGTTTTTATGTCATAAACCTAAAGTGAACATTTTAGAAATTCTACGTAATTTGACCTTTTTTATCTATGAAATCTTTGATTTAGGAGATAATGTTCTTTATTTTTTTTTTGTTTCATTTTATTTGTTTGGGTTAATGACATTTAATACTCTTTTGTAAATATTTTTAAAAATTAATACTTTTGTTGTAAATAAATTGCAAAAAAAGCCATTCATAAGATTTTCAGAGAATTTTATCAGATGTTATCATCAATAAGATAAAAATTGAGATATATATATATATATATATATATATAAAATAATAATTGATATTATGCATGTTGAATATTGGCAGATAGATCCTCAATTTGTCCTTATAGTATAATGATTCTCTTTCAGAGAGTCTGATTTATATAGCAGAGAGAGAGAGAGATCATGGAATGCTTTATTTACTTATAGTGCATTCATGTAATGTTAAAATTAAGTGTCGATAATGATGTATATTAAAATGAGTATGATTATTAAATAAAACTGTATACGAGAAATTTTCACGAAAACAATTTAATTTGTTCTACTTTATAATTTTATTAAAAAGCCTATTTCTTTAAACATGTTTCTTTAATTTATTCAAAAACATCCAATTAATTTATTTCAGAATGTTGGAGACAGACATTTTTAAAAAATTCAAACCTTCTGAAGGGTAATAATTACAAAGGAAGTCTGTATAAAGCATATCAAATGTTAGTTTTTTATAAGATTATTTCAGATACCCAAAACATTTCAATGATGTTAAAAGCAATTTTATTTCCATCTCAGAATTCCTCTAGTTGTTAAACAAAAACTTTCATATTAACCAACTTTAATTAAAAAGCTAAATTACAATTTTTGTTTGTAAAAAGTGTGTATTTTCTTCGATGTGCAATGTTTTCATAAGAACTTATTCATAGTATGTTTTATAATTGTGGGATTATTTAATTCTTCGAGGGAGAAAAAGTAGTACTTAGCCTACTTTTATAAAATAATTTTGTATGTATATGTGTATAAAGAAATCTCTTTTGGTAGAGTAAATCATGGTTTGCTTTAATAACAAAAATTAAATGGTTAAGTGAAAGTGGATCAAAACTGAAGATTTTTAAAAAAAAGAAATTTTCTTTTTAAGTTCTTATCCTCATGAATTTAAGGGAATGTTAATATAAAACAGATCATTCTATTGGTTATATCAACTTTCACAGTAAAAAAAAATTCAATGCACCTTTATAGAGTTATTTAGTTACAAGATATTACTAATTTTTTACTTCTTATATGGAAACACTCAATTAGATAAATCCAGAAAAATAACAAAAAAATGCAATTTTTTTGTGTACATTCAAAAGAATTATATTGTAATATTTTCAAATCAATCTCAAAAACTGTATTAAAATATATGTATCATCTTATTAAAATATTGGAAACATACATGCAGAGCATACTAAATATAAATTTATGTACACCCTTCCTCTCCCTGTACCTGAATGGAATATAATTTTTATTGAAAATGGGCACTTGTAAACTTCCGAATCCCGGACAGTTGTATCCAATTCGTTTTGGTCTCCCCAGGTGTTTATGAGGGTTATTATTTATTCTGTTGTCTAACGCGAGCAATCCAAAACAGCAGCCATCTTGAATAAACGAATCTCTGGCGCAATGCATCATGGGAGAATTAGAAAACACTCTCCTTTTTACCCCCAAAGTTCCTAGTCGAAAGAGGGTACGAAAAATAGACATGCATTTCGACCCGGGATTTTGCCGGGTCGCCGTGTAAACGGGTACAAAGCGGATTCGTCCTGGCATTTTGCGGGCTTTTTTCGTCCATGTAAACGGGGCCGTAGAGTTATCACGACCCCAAAGGGGGGGCTCACAGTTTGAGAAACGCTGCCGTACACAATAGGGTTATCGTTGTGGGACATCATTGTTAATGGCGAACAATGCCTTCTTGTCGTTTTGCAGGTGGTGGTTGACATGAGAAGCGGTTATCTTAAGGTTGTTTTCGCCTTATGTACGACAGCGTGAACTTGACGAGGAGCACACACTTTCGGACAGAAAAAATGCCTCAATTTTTATAAAAATGTGTGACATTGTAACTCATGCATTTGTTTATAATATAGTGTTTTTAAAATTTCAGAATATTTCATAAATAATTCGTTTTTCCTTTTAACATGTGAAGGGATAGCTCATTTAGCATTACGGTATAAGAAAAAAAAATGCAAAACACATTTTATAAAAGAAAAAAATGTGTCAACTCGGATAAAAATGAGCAGTATGATAAAATAAGTGATTCTCTACAGGATAGTGTAGCCAGAATATATATCATATTAATGTCTTAGTACTTTTATATCTGAAAAAAGTATTCCGCGAATTCGGCCCCTATTCTTTAACATTAGCCGAAGATAGACTTAAAGGAATAAAAGTGTTAGAACTTGTGATAACAAAGGCATTTTAGATCCCCCAATGTGTCACTAATACTTTGCATCCAACCCTTGAGCTTGATATCTATTTTACATTGTTTTTACAACATTATTGATCTTTATTGAAAAATTTTATTGAACATTTTATTACTGCAGAGTTTGAGCGGCCAAACACTCACTAATAATATAATGAATGGCTCTTTTTTAAATAATAATAATAATCGTTTTACGGAGCTGCCACTTTGAAAAAAAGAATGAAAGTAAGCCTGGATTTCAGTTAAACAGAAACAAATCGACATAGCATAAAATGAAAGTTACTGCAGGTTGCTATTATGTGAGCTCTTGAAATTAATAAAATTATTCCGAAATCCATACACGAAACAGACCCAAATTAAATACTTATCATTTCTAAAAAAAAGTTTAAATTATTCTCTGCTAACCCAAAATTTCTCTAAAACTAATCTCTCCCTTTCTTTAATCAGAAGAACCATTATTTTTAAACGTTAAAAAACGCAGTTCACTTCTTTTATTAAATATATTTAATGAGCAAATTTGGAAAATGAATACGAAACAAATAGAACTGATGGAGCAGGGTAAAAAACAAGATTTGATTTCTATTTTCAATTTACGTCGTGCTTTAAAACTGCATGACGGAGCTCTGAATTTAGACATTCGGTCAAGTGACGTAGGGATACAGGACCATTCATGAATCTCTCCCAACTTCCAACTCACGCCAACGTAAGGACTTTAAGCTCCAATAGATTTAATGTGTATCAATCCCTTCTAAAAAGTGGAATCATTTTCACCAGGACTCGAACACTCAACTAAACAAAGCCGTCCAAAAACTTGTGACCATAACCACCACGAAAAGTGAGAATGAACCTGTTATAAACATTGGGGGGTAATGCATAATAAATATTTAAAATATTTTTTTATATCACTATAGTGATATTCACGATAGTACGTAAGTTAAAATAATTTAAAAATTATTTAATGTTTGAAATTAAACCAGGTACATTAAAAGTGCTGATTGAATAACAATTATCGGGAAATTTATCACATAATAAATTAAATAATTATTTTATTTTCGATAAAATTAAATTATCTTACCTTCAAAATATCACTTTCCATGATAATTAAATATCGGTATTTTGGATGAAAAAATCCAATAACTATTGATACTGAAAAAATGCTGCATCTTAATTATCCATTTTCTCCCTTTTTTTAAACTGCTCTTTGTTAGCTTTCATGGTGACTCTTCTCTCACCCTCTATCCCTCTTTTCAAAATCGCCGTTTATTTCTCCTCTTAAGTTTGATGCTGTAACTTTAACTGGATGGTCGTTGTGACTTTTTAAAGTGACATCATGAATAATGAATGATATCAGCTCCCCCCTCTCTTCCACCCAAAACACTTTTACGGCGAAAGACGAAAGAGAGAAGGAATTGGTATTTTCTTTTTGTTTTGCTTTTGCATGCCCCGTCTTTGCAAAGCATTTTTCTAGGATTTATAAAAATAAGAATATTGAACAGTTTTCTCTTGCGGTTGAGGATGAATTTATCAATCAATTAAATTGTGATAGATTTCTTTATTAAAGTATTCAGTTTCCATGAAAGGAAAGTGATCGATTGGTTTTTAATGGTGTGAGGTTGAGTTTGTAATGATGACCCAGTATGGAATTGAAATAAAAGATTGAATGAATTGATTTAATATAATTTTGCTAAAAGACATTGATTCATAATCATAATTTAATCGAATGTAGTTAATGTTTATCAATAATGTTTAAACCATTATCTAATCAGCTAAATATACATACATATACATATATATAAAGAGAGAGAGAGAGAAATTGAAGTTAGTACCATCAAACTACTTTACCCCCCCCCCCTTACACTGTCACAAAACCGAAATTCATTTTTAACACGCTTTTATAAGTTTCACTTGTATGTAATGGAATCTTTGGACTCGATTTTTACCACTTTAAAAAATCAGATTCATTCGAAATTTTACACACTTGTCAAGGACCGATGAAAAAATAGGGTGTTTTTTTAGAGGCATAGAACTTTAAATTGCAATAAAAACACGATGTATTATTCGACTGACATGAATTTTTTTTATTCGAAAGATAATCTTGTGGCATTACATTTTAAATATGATCAAGCAAGGCGTAGATTCGTCGAATGGGCCCAAAACGAGATTGCCGTTGTTCCCGATTTTCATAAGTGATGAAGCGCACTTCTGGTTGAATGGCTACGTCAACAAACAAAACTGCCGCATTTGCAGTGAAGCTAATCCACAAGTGTATATCGAAACACCGTTACATCCAGAAAAACTGACTGTTTGGTGTGCTTTATGGGCTGGAGGAATCCTTCTTCAAAAACGATGAAGGCCACAACGTTGCAGTCAATGGTGATCGGTATAGAGCCATGATTACTAACTTTTTCATTCCTGAATTGAACAATCATGATGTCCAGGAGCTGTGGTTCCAACGAGACGGCGCAACATGTCACACAGCTCGTGCCACAATCGATTTATTGAAAGACACGTTGGGTGACCGCCTAATTTCACGTTTTGGACCTGTGAATTGGCCTCCAAGATCTTGTGATTTAACACCGCTAGACTATTTTCTGTGGGCTATGTAAAGTCATTGGTCTATGCGGATAAGCCACAAACGCTTGACCATTTGGAAGACAACATTCGCCGTGTTATTGCCGATATACGGCCACAAATGTTGGAAAAAGTCATCGAAAATTGGACGTCCTGATTGGACTACATCCGAGCCAGCCGTGGCAGTCCTATGCCAGAAATCATATTTAAAATGTAATGCCACAAGATTATCTTTCGAATAAAAAAAAATCATGACAATCGAATAATACATCGTTGTTTTATTGCAATTTAAATTTCTATACCTCTAAAAAAACACCCTTTACTATAATTTCAAAATTTTGTTCCATTGTCCGGATCGGGATCGTTAAAATTAACGATTTTAAGCATTTCTATATTTGGCGACTAATTCATTATATTGTTTCCAGATTTGGCGACTAATCGCACATACCATTTCCAAATTTGGCAACTTATTCCATTCTCTATTTCCAAATTGGGCGAATAATTCCAGATATGGCGACTAAAACACCTTACCCCTTAAGAAGGTGCAACCATAAGAATGAAAACGCTCGTTATTAATACAAATAAAACAAACAAAAAAAGTGTTCTTTATGTGAGAAAGGGAAAAAAAGACTTGTGCATGTGAATAAAAATAATTTATGTTCTAACTGCTAAATATTTTTTTTTTTTTTTATACAGCAATACGTATAGAAGTGATGATACGAATTAATATCATAGCAACACGTTTCAAAGGTGATAATACGATTGACATTTAATATTTCTTCTTACACACTTTTATTGGTTAGACCTGTATCTATAGAGATGGAATCTTTAAAATACAACAATAGGGAGCTCATACGAGGCCCCGTATATAAATGGAGAAAATAAGTACCCTTCAGACCCATTACTTAATATCCATTGAAGAGCAAGACTAATTCCAGCAGCCACGTAATTCCGGCTCCAAATATCAAACTCAAGTATAAATTCAACAAAGAATGAATGATAACAATAAAAACTCAAAAAACAGGTTTTTATTGTAGATCGCACTAAAGATATGAAAAATAAATTATAGTTTAAAAAAAATTAAAAAACACGCTTTTAAGTTGAATCGAACTAAAAGTAAAAAAATAATTCTTAATATAAAAATAAAATGATTAACGAGAAAATTAACGTCATTGGGGTAAAAGCGTGGGGTGCTGTATATTAATTGTTATAATTTCTTACTAGTTCTATTCCGAAATGTTGAGTTAGTGTAAAAATGTAATATATAAAGCACTCCACGCTTTTACCATAACGACATTATAATTTTCTCGTTAATCATTTTATTCTTATATTAAGAATTATTTTTTTACTTTTTAGTTCGATTCACTATAAAAGCGTGTTCATATATATTTTTTTTTTACTTGCTGGGTTTCTTTTTCAATATTTGTTGACTTGTTTTATTTTTTTTTTTTTACACTTAAGTATACATTTATTATGTTAAGTGATTTTTGTATTATGTTTCTTTTATTTATTTCACATGTTTTTTGATGTTTCTTACATTTTCATATATATATGAAAAAAATAAGTTTCTTTAAGAAAAGAATCCCGCGATTTGAGTCCTTATGCTTGATAAAACTAGTACATACACAAAATAAATAAATAAATAAGTTTCATTTTAAATAAAAGAAGATAAACGATAAAATAGCAATAGTCATTGAACTTTCAACTCATTTTCTAGTATGCATTTCTATTTAATTGCGTATTATTTAACTGTCCTCCAAATACCTGGCTATCAAATTCTGAGAAGCCCGCGCTAACCCAATCTCATTTGAGATGTTGTTTTCATTACATAAACACTAGGTATAATCACAAAAACGAATAATTAGTGATTTTATTTAAAATATCCGACTACTTGCGACAACTTTTTTTTGAAAAAATGTAGATATGGGGATTTTTTTGTGATTTTTAGATTTATTTAGTATATTTTAAAGAAAAAATCATAAAATTGAAATTAGAAAAAAATTTATTATTATTAAAATGAGAAAAAACTGGAGAAAATGTACAAAAAATTACATAAACGGGGCCCGCTCTGTACAAAAATGTTTTGAGCAAATTTTCAATTTTTCAGTTTTATGGTGTTACTTCGTTATTCATGTTTGAAATGACCTTCAGGATAATAGATAGTTTAATTTTTACAAAAACTAGAGCTCTCATCTTAATGACTATATGAAATTGCTTAAAAAAACAGTTATTATATTCACATAAAGGACTGTAAATTTTGAAATAAAACAGAGTTATTGATAAATCTGAAGATCAAAACACTTCTACTGTTATACGAAACATTCACAAAAAAATTCAGCAAATTATTTTCAAAACTTTTTGAGCAATCGCTGTCCCCGTTTGAGTTTTTCGAAAAAGACCCATTTCGAGTAAAACGCATTTTAAAGTTCGACATCTTGTGTAAAGTTATGGCATCTTCTTTTGTTAAAACACTTGTAGTTTTTGTTCTAGGGAATGGACATTAAAAAGCTTGGTATTTTTATTAAGCTAATAAGATGGTCTATAAAAAAATCATAAAAAAGTTTATCAATTTTTGAAAAAAATCATGATTTTAGGGCAGTCGGATACCTTAACTAATTTTCTCTAGTAAAGATATACGAGAAAGGTCATATCATACTTAAACAATCAAAATTAATTTACCTTAAATATATACTTGTAGAAGTTTAAAATTGTTGCTCCCACGAAATGAAAGATGTTTATGTTAAGAACTCTGATCTGACGTCCAGTGAGATTTAACCAAGAATCTGCAAAACAGGCTTCACTGTCAAAGCCAATAAGCGCCGGGGCAACAAAGTACAGATTAGGTGAAGAATCTAACCTTCAAAGCGAAAATCTTGACACCACACAGCTGATCACTAACTTCTCTCAACCAATCCTAATCTCTAATTCAGACCTTGCTATCAGTGGTTTTCATCTTTTCCCTCAACTTACACAAGAGATGGTTAAGAGTTTCCGGGTGGTAAACGTTATGGAAGTGATGAAAAATTGGAGAATGGAGTGAGTAAGAGAATATTAACGTCGCACTATTCAGCTACAAGAGGGCTTTTGGCAACAGTCCTCGTAATTTTGAGCCACGGTCAAGTGACCAGGACGACACCTATGCTGGCATCTTTACTCATAACTTCCACACGACGCCAACGGGGGATGTTTGAGTGAGTGAATATCAACGTCGCACTGTTCAGCTACACGAGGGCTTTTGACGACGGACCTCGTCATTTTGAATCATGAGCAAGTGACGAGGATGACCCCTCAGCTGGCACCCCCGGAAAGATGTTTGAGCCTCGACATACTTTACGTGCAGCAGCTTCCTCTGCACTGCGGATCTTCAGTGCTGCAAAACTCGAACTCATGATACGCCTACCACAAGTCCGTTACTTTGACCACTAGGCAACTGTGGCCACGGAGAATGCAGTGGCCATCTGACTTAATGCATTAGTGGCAAAAGGGTATAATATAGGAATTTTTAAGCTCGTGAACAAATACGACAAATGCTTCTTTTTTTTCTAATGGGCTGCGGATTGGAGTTTTTCCATTGCAGACCTAGTACACTCCCCAGCAGCTGGTACCTCTTTTTTTAGTGCAGTACCATATAGGACGATATCTATCGCCGCAGGTAATTTTGACGCCCAGTTTCTTCCCTAAAGGGAGGCACCTGAGCTCTGACGTTGTCAACCTATACTAGTATTTAATTTTGCCGAAAGCATCCAAGCCAAACAGACACTCTAGGGATCTTTTACATGCCGCATAATCATACGACATGGCCACTGTTTATTTAATGCATCACGAAAATTCACCGACTTGGGCCGAGGTCGAACCCGCAACCTTAGGTGCAGAAGACCAGTGACAAACCAACCACGCCTATTTTTAAAACATTCTCCTTTGATAAAAAAATGCTTTTATAAGAATAATATTTTGCTTATATAAAGCTAAAATTTTTCCAGAGGGCCTGAATTAGGGTTTTTGAAAGATTCACATTATTTTCAGAATTATTACTAATTAAAAATAAATAGTGGGTTTTTTTTAAATTTCTCCTCTCTTTTGTATTAAAATATGGATAAATCCACTTCTAAGTTATGTATTTCAAAATTCCTAGTTCAGCCTCTGTTCAGAGATCTGAGCTACATATGTAGACAAAATATTATTATTATTATAGAAGCATTTTCCACAAAAGGAGAATGTTTTGAAAGAAGATAATTCTATGTTAATTTTCTGCCAAAATATTGTATTTAAATAGTTTTTTACTGTAATAATATTCTTCAAACAATTTTCTACATGTCTCCTAATCTAAGTGACACTAAATATCATAAAAATTATCTATTTATACGCTTTTGCAAACCAACAGTTCCGAACGTAGTCCGATACCTTAAAGCAGAATAATTTTGAAACGAATAATTTAGCTCTAAACAAAACAAAAATCATTACATAAAGTTTTTTACACGGCCACACAGCCACTCTGTCTCTTCCTGATAACAGTTATAGCGCAAATGAATTATCAATGTCCTACCCTGAATGCTTTTACATAGGGCTTCAATTGCACATAATCTTGTATTGTAAGGTTAGATTCTGAGGAATCGGAATATCTTCCTCAAAGGGCAACTTGAATAGCGGAGTAACTAATAGGATGATCGAGTACTATTCCCGCGAAAATCAGGACAGTGTTAAAATCTCTTTACACCTTTCATGATATGCAAATGGAGGCGCGTTTAACCGGTGCAGATAGCGCTCGTGGATCGATCTTTTATAGTCAGTGGACGTATTATGAATAGGAAGAGAGATTGTTATTAATACTATCTAAGGAATGGGATTCTGCAACCGTTTACGTGTATTAGCCCCGCACTATGCTTCCGATTCAATATTAAAATTATCAACTCCTTGTTAAACCTTATTGGTACTCTTTGCAAAACTATGGAACAGACAATTTCTTTATAGAGATTTGCGATATGGAATGTTTTAAAACTTCTATTGTGTGTGTGAGAGAGAGGAATTTTTCGTTTTATAGAATTCTTTTTCGAAAACGAAGCACTTGGTTTTCTTTAAAACATTAAAAACTATTTATTTTGAGTATTTTAAAAAGTAACCACATACTTGATACCGTCTTTATGGGATAATCTATACATCTATAAATGAATGTTTGTTTCTGAAATCCCTTTGCTCCAACACCGTTTAATCGAACAGTATGAAAATTGGCATGTATATGTATTTTTTTGTGGAGAAAGCTTTCGTGTGCTACCCTCTTTGTCGCAGCTTCCCACCAGGTGGCGCTATAGCATATCAACTTCAGCGCCGTTCAATAAATCGCCAAGTTGCCAACGTGGTCGTCAAAAATTATGCCACCCTGGCTCTATCGCGAACATTTCATTTCCATTGAATCACCATTATAATGTAAGGAGTTGCTTGCGAATCTTACAATTTTAACATAAAATAAATACAACAGAAAGTAATATTAACGTATTACACATCCAAATATAAATTATTTACACTATTTTAAGCGTTCATTACACAAAATGTGTAACAATGTGTTATTTTTGCTGAGCAGAAATCAGCTTAGGAAGGTGTTTTTAAAAATCGACCCACAAGAGCATTACGAGATGTTATAAATAAAAAAAATCCCTTTTATCAGCTATTAGACTTTCAGACTTAAAATTTAAGAAATATGTTTTTTTTTTTTTTGTTGTTGTTGAGCTAAGATACGAAAAAGGGTTTTGTTTTGTTTTAATTTGAAATTAACGTAAATTAATTCATTGAAAACTTCTTTATCCTTCAATCTGTATTGTTTAATTATTCAATTCACCCGTGCGAAGAACGGGTAGTATACCAGCTAGTAAATAATAATTCTCGATAACGCAACACTTTCTCTTTTTGCGACAAAATTTTTTTGAATATAAATATTATGTTCTAATTTCGCTATCCTTTAAATGGGAAATGTACGTTATGATACCACCTATTTATGAGCAAATAAGTCTATTTTTCTGGTGCAAAATGAATTTCATATTTCATCCTGGGCATCGCAATGCTAAATAAGGTGTACAACTTTGCGTCTGGAAAAAAATTCATATTTTCGAATGTTTCTAAATATTTTAACAATAAATACTTTGTAACAAAACATTATTTGTTTTACAACGGTATATTTTTATATGAAAATTTTAACAATTTTTTAGTTCATGATTAAGTTGTCAGTCATATAATAGACTATTTATGTCTGAATTTGTTATCTAATTCATCTAATGATCTTTCTGAACTAAACTCAGTGGCATAACAGTCCATGAGGGCCAAGGCCTACAGTGTTCCTTCCAGTATACCTGACCTTGGGGGCTGAGGTTCATGAGCAGAAGTTCCGATCAGGCGGTCAGTTTGACGTGGGAGGGGAATATCTGTTGCACTTCCTTATTAAGTATTATTCGAGGGCTCTGTAAAAAACATAAAAGTACAATAAATATATACCCTAAGCAGTCTTTAGGTAGGTATGGGACTCACAACTCAGATATATGTAAGGGATCTTTCCTTTATCTATGTTCTTATCTTTGCTAGTGAACCCAAGTGATATGCTCTCAAGATGTCTTGATTATCCACCCCTCCTCGTTTTAATCCTATCTCCTTTGTAATTCTATATTCCACATATATTATCCTTTTTTATATTAACCGGACTAATCGTGGATCCCAATAAGATTTTATTTTACTTTTTTGGTAAATTAAGAAATTTTTGATGCAGCTTTTCAAAATGGGGTCCTTCCACCGATCAAACCATTTATCTACGATGATCAATAGGAACAATTTAATATTATCCTACTTATCTTACTCACTAAGACTGTGTTAATGGAGAAATTGATTAAAAATCGCCTTGTCAGGATACTTACCTTCAAGACTCTTCTAAACACCAGAAATATTCCAAAACTACTTTATACCACATCTTGGTTAAGAGGAAGTACAAAACTTCAAGAGGAATCTGGTTCATTTGCAAACATCTATTCTGCAAAAAGATATTCTTAAAAGATATCCTTATTCTCTTTTAAAAGATGTCCTTATTTTCGAAAACTAAGACAATAGGGCTATTGGATAGAACTAGAACAAAGACCAGGACATGAGACACTTATCCAGCGTAATTAAAATCTCCTCAGTTTCCCCACGTTATATGCAAATGATTGCGTTATATTTATCCCTAAATCCAATCAGGAAGGTGATCCTCGCGCACCGATCCAGCGCTATCTACGATAACATGAGTGAATTGAACTCTGATTGCAGATACACTCGCTGGATTTCTCGGAAGTTGCTTCTAATAACGACGCTTTATCTTCCTAGAACGACTGCATATAAAAGGATATAATTGGTGGACAAATTTGGGCATTTTCTATCATAGTGAAGATGACAATTACATTGATGTCTCGTCTTTTTTCTCTAATCTATGTGAACACTTGACTTTGATGTTAATTATTATTAATAAACTAGCTGCATGTCCCGGCGCTGCACGGGCTTTTTCGAGTGCAGAACCTTTTGCCAATGGAAATTACCTCTTGCCGTTTCGAATTCAATACTTCTTGATTTGTGTGTGATTTTATATTTGTCCTTAAAATTCTCTTTTTAGAAATTTCTTCTACGCCTTTTTGCCCCATCGGAAGGGTCTGTTTCCCTCTCCGCTTAGCCCGGCGCTGCACTGGCTTTTCTCAAGAGTATAGATTAATCCCCATGGAAATTTCCCCTTCCCTTCTGAATGCCATTACTTCAGGGTGTCAGTGTGTGCTCAATGGGTGTGATTTCTATATTTATGGAATGGATTCAAAATGGTTAGTATTTCGTTTTCTGTTAACATGTTATTTGCAATGACAATACTCTATGTGTCGAAGATTTGATTTTTAAAATTAAACAAAAAAAGTAATTATTATTTTTCTTTTTTAAGATTTTTATTTAAAATAAGCTTTAAAACACGCATAGATGGCCGCGGATTTGTAACCATTCGAATGCTTGTTTATATACGCCTTTCACAAATAAATCATTCAAAGATGGCGCCACGGTTTGCTAAGATCCACACAGCGCCAATTCTTTTAATGTTATATGACACACTGTGAAATACAAATAATTCCTTAAAATAATTTAACGGAAATGTTGTTCAGCCTCATATGTACTGATTAAAATAATTTTTCAAGAATATAATGCTTAGTAAATATATTGCAGAAATGCACATACGTTAAGCTAAATGTGTTCTTTTTTCCTTAAATTGGTTATTTGTTTTGTTTTTTTTTAACCTTTTTTTATATATATTTCTATAATAAACTCGTGTTTAACTACTGATTTCAAACTATATCATTAATAAGTTTTATTTTTATTTTTTCTTATTTCTCTTATAAGATTTATTTTCTGTTTTTTATTTTAATAATTATTTCTTAATTTTTCTCTATTTAACTTGTTTTATATATCAACACAAATTCAAATCCAAAATCTTTGTGATTTTAAAATGAATTTTTGTTGAGAATTCAATTGCACAAGAATATTCGTTTGCATCAGTAGGCGAGAGCATTTGTGTTAAAGGGTTAATCCTTAACTTAATTGACAAATTTATACTTTCATTTATTTTCTCTTCTCTAAAGCGCCGAGAAGTCTATCTGAAACGTATTTCACAAGCGAGTTAAGTATAGCTTCAAGGCATCGCTTTGAAACCCATAAGCTGTCCATAGTCCCTGACTTGTCATGATTCTTTGGATAAGTTTCCGAGAGAAGAATTAAATTCATAACAATGAATTCTAATTCTGTCTTTAGAGTTGTCAAATGCATTTTTCCGAATTCCCCCGATCCGTTTTCTGTACGGTATTCATCTAATCTCTTCTAGGAGAAAGGAGTAAAGTAGAAGGTGTATAATTTCTAAGAATTCTGGTAAATGTTTTCTACTTTACAAAAGTCACTGACTTATATAGAAATAGTGATGAAAAAATATAATCAGAATAATCCAACAGTAGCTTTTGCACTTTTGAAAAGTTTGCGATCCAGGGTTGAATTTTGGCAAAAATTATTTAAGTGATTTAATAAATATTACATTTTTTTTCTTATTTGGGAAATGCTTATTCGTGAGATTTCGTGCTATAGATAAAAGGTGTATAATCCCGGAAATAAATATCAACGTTGCTTATACCACATCCAAATCCTAGTCTTAAGGTAGATTTTGTTATGAAATAACCTCAATTAAGTTTACAAAAGTATAATGCTATGTAGCATTGAAAAAATTCCTCCTTGGGGTTGTTCTTTTTTTTTAACGATTCTCAAACTTGCCCGTGTTTATTTGTTTTGTTTTCTTCTTATTATTTCTAAAGGCCTGCGGATTGGAGTTTTTCCACTGCAGACCTAGTACATTCCCCGGAAGCTGGTATCTCTTTTTAGTGCTGCACCTTATAGGTGGATACCAATCGCCGCAGGTACTTTTGACGCCCAGTTTCCTCTCTAGACGGAGGCACCTGAACTCTGACGATGCGAACCTATACTAGGATTTAATTTTGCCGAGAGCACCCAAAAGCCAAACAGACACTCTAGGGATTTTTTTACATGCCTTATAATCATATGGCCATTGTCGATTTTCTGCATCATGAAAATTCACCGACTTGGGCCGAGGTTGAACCCGCAATTTTGAGTGCAGAAGGCCTGCGATAAACCAACTATGCCAACCAGCCGGCCCTTGGTTAAATGTTCTCATACCTGTTTCACAACAGCACTGGACCGCAGTTCAAAATTACGAGGTTCTTCGTCACTAGCCCTTGTTTTGCTTCCGATATCGACGTAAATTAAAATCAAACCAAATCTCAAAAGGACTGACACAGTTTATTTCAACTTAGTTTTCCTTTAATTCAATTCCTACTATTAGCTCACACTCTATATATTCATTTATTTATCTTGGTGAAATTTTCAATCGTTAATAAAATACATTTTAAAGCGCTCAATTGAACTGAAATCTTATATACATGATTATTTTGGGGGACAATACAATAATTTAATTATAATTAATAAAAATTAATTTATTAAAACTAATTATTTAAAGAACTACAAATACAGCCACGTTGGCATCTTTTGGCGACTTAGAGACCCTTTTGGCGACTTGTGTCAAAACTTTAAAAGGTTTTTTTGTTTTTGTTTTGTCACGTTTTAAAGCCATCAGTTGAACTGAAATTTTATAGACACGATTGTTTTGGATGTGACAATACGATACTTTAATGATAATTAATAAAAATTAATTACCACTTAATGTTGTAATTCTGTCATATGTATACTAATTGTAACTATTTAATAAAAAGTACCTAAAATAAAAATTTTCTTTGTTGATCTAAGTAGGAATTGACTTAAAAAAATTGTTTATATTACGTGTGTTTTGTATTATTCAAACATACACACTGCCCCCGTATACAAATTAATTAAATTACAAGTATTTTTTGTAGGAAAAAAAAACTAAATTATTCACAGCAAACTTTTTTTAAAAAAATGTATCTTTTTTAATCGTTTTACCTCTTTTCGCCATTAGCTTTCTCAGAGTGTGAAGGAGAGTCTCCTCTTATTTTATAAAAATCGTAGTTTTTTTCCCTCTTAAATGGATCGGATGAGCTTTTAAAAAGATAAATGAGGGAGGTTGGGGTGATTTTTGAAGAGGCATCAAGAATAATGAATGCTGGCATCGCTCCTGTTCATTGCTGAAATCCTTCACAAAAAAAAAAAAAAAAATTATCATTATTTAATTCAAAAACTTTTAAGGAGTTGTAAATAGTTAATGTTTTCAAATGGAAGTATAGTTTTAAAGCAATTAATTCGTTGAGAATTCTACTGTGATGTTATATTAGTAAAACGGGTGATTTAGGATTTTAAATGCATGTTACAGCATTATTGGACATTGTAACGCTTTCGTCTCCCAGCTGTGAGTCGGCTTTTTTGTGGAAATGATCATCACATGTGCATCCTGCAGCTGCATGTCGGGGGTTGTTGCGGGGTCCACCTTTGACCTCCCCCGCAACCCCTTGACCTTGAGGGACCTTTTTTCCCACCGACCAGCAAGATACGACGGGATGCAGGCGGGGTAGTGCCGGCCCCTGATCTCCAAGCAGAGAAAGAGGGAGAGATGCTTTGAACTTTCAAGTGAGTTGTTCCCAAAGTCATCCCTCCTCTCACAAACCATTGTTTTGAACTCTAAGAAACTTTTAATAAGTTTAACAACTTCTATGTATAATCTGTAAATAAACTAAATGTTTAAATTAATCAATATCACGCTACCGTTATTTATGTCAAACGTCACAATATCAGTTACTTCGCTGCCAAGACATTACAAATCAGATTAATTTGTTTAAATGACATCTGATTTGAAATTCACATGCACACACACACACATGTATACACATTGACAAGCCAAATAGAATCACCTCCACATTTTTCAATGAACTCGTCTAGATGACGTGGGGGACACGTGATTAAGTAAGAATGATATTTAACTGCTGCTGGAGAAGGTAAGGGATCATTGTTGCACTAATGTTCCAACTTTAATTATTTAACTTAACTTTTTTGTTTTTTCTTATCAATCTAAAATAATTTATTTCTCTTAAACTCTCTTATTAAAATTTTCCCTCGAGCTAACTTCTAAATTATAGCTACCTTAAATGCAGTATTGGGCTAACAGGGGGGTAGCTACCACCGTATCAATGATATGGGTCCCCCAAGGTTGAAGGGCTCCAAAATCTGTTAGGAAAAAAATCATAACATGTTAGAGGGGTTCGTCAAAAGTCCTCCAAAGAATTTTGGGACAGGGCCCATTCAAGATCAATTACCCTAGTATTGATTAACGCCAGCGTTAAAATCTAAGCGAAGTAAACTCAAAGTTATCATGACAGGAGGTAAAGTTTTCTAATGGAAACAGGTACTTTGTCTCCTATTCAAGCTATCTTGCAGTTAATTCTGCGAATGATGAGAAAGGTTGCTGATTGAAGCGAATTTGATAGAAGGCATATTTTAATTACCAGAAGACTCGAAGCATGCATCTCCGAAGCTGAACAACGGGGAAGTTGTTCATGATCTGCCATTGATAGCACTTAAGTGAGGTGAATAAATGATGGTGAATCTATCAGTAGACGCCAAGCTGTTGAGCCTCCGCACGTCATCAAAGAAAAAGGACGTTGGAGACTGCCTCACCTAGTAAAGCCAAATTGGCACCAGATAATGGCTCGGCTGATGACTTAATACAATGAAGGTCCAGGTGCAAGTGTTTCGGATCACACTGGGAGGTGGACACTGTTGGATATGGCACTGCTCAACAGACGCCCCAATCGTGTTGATCCAGCGTCATTGCCTACTATGCCTACAGTGGGACAGGGAACATCGAAACTGAATCATGGATAAATGAAAGAGAGTCGTGATACCTCATTCGATGGCCATATCAAGAGGAGCCGTCATCAAGGAGAACATTTGCTTCTCCATGTACAGATGGTCATGTACAAGCTGGGGTGGTGGTGTTATTCTTTAGGGGATGTTCTCAATGGCAACTCTGGGACCTCTAGTTGTGAAAGAATCAGTGGCGCATACAAGAGGGGAGACCTGGGGTGAAGACCCCCTCAATGCCCTTGATTTTTTTCCGATTGATTATAGCTCTAAGTTTATAGTACGCAAAATTTAATTTAGTATTTGTTATTAAGGATTAATTTTATTTATTAATGCTAATTATTTATTCAATAATTAGTTTTTTACTGTGTTTTGTTCCTAACTATCGACAAAATCAAAAGGAGCATGATACAAGAATGGTGAACTTTCGACCCCGGACCCCCCTTGAAAAATTCCTGTGTGCGCTACTGGATAGGACAGACGATTAAAACTACTGACTATCTGAACATAATTACTGATGCGACGCTGATGAAACTTATTTACTTGCCAAGATGAAAACCCAGATTCTCTTAATTTGACATCGCATCATGGCTTAAGTTAAAATTAAACACTAATACTCTAAAGACATAAAACAGTACTCTAAATTAAAAGGCCGGTTCTTAAAGTAACAATTTTATTGAATTTTTGTTAATTCAATAAAATAAAAAACGTTTAAATTTTACAAGGGTATTTACTTATCTGAAATTAGAGGAGAGGATGGGCGACGGAGGGGTGACCTCGGGTAGCGAGGGCGCTTCCCGACTGGAGGTTTTTCTGGCAGACGTAAGAGGGAGTAAAAAGCCCCGAGAATTCACGCGCCAACCCTTTTAAAGGTCGATCGCACCACTCGGAAAATCATCCGCTTCAAAGTTCTGGCGGTAAATTTTACCATTCCGATTGGCCAACAAGCTGTGCAAGGATACAGCTTTGCCCGCCATAGAGTCCGTTGACCTGAGGCACCCCCAAATTCCTTAGAAATCCGTTTCCTGTAAACAGGACAAATATAAAAACTGCAATTGTATCTTGGGGACCGGCGGCCTCCCATCATTACGAATCACCCTTACAGGGCGTTTTTCTTCTCAACTGGAAATGGAATCTTCCAGTATCGCAATACCTCATGTCACAAGGCTCGAATTTTGTTGAGGTGGTTTTGGGAATATAAGGATGAATTCGAATATAAATTTCTAGGCCTCCTAAATGGCCGAATCGTTATCTGATTGAGTACATTACAGCTTTCATAGAAAAGCAGCTCAGAGATGAAATACAATCACGCCGGAATATCTCGATTTTGCGTGACCACTGCTTAGACATTTGGTACAACCTATCTCAAGTCATCTACCAAGAATTTGTAGCATCCATGCCAAGACGAGTTGCTCTGCTGTTTTTCTGGCCAATAGTACCGCAAAGCGTTATTGAGTAGGTGATCATGTTATGGCTCTTCAGTGAGCATATGCATATATTTGACCTTCTACTGATTTCCGATTCAGATCTATTAGTTTTCAAGATATTTCCAGAGTTTCACATTAATTTCAAATACTGATTAGTATTTCTTTACATTAATTTTGTAACACAATACACATACAATTTTCCTTAAAAAATTATATTTTGTGATTTTGTGCATACGTTTTACTTGGATGTTTGTTTGAATAGAAAAGGTGGTATTTGTGATAGCTCAGAAAATCAAATAACAAAACAAAATGCTTGTAAAGATCTGAAAATTAAAATTAAAGTCGTTCATGAAAAGTTTATAGAAACAGGTGACACTATATATCAGATAAGTATAATTGGAGCATAAATATAACTTATTTTATAGTAAAAAAAATTTTAAGTTGTCTTTAAGTTTGATATTTTCGGTTTCTATAATTTTTACACGTTCTAATAAGATATTCAAACAGTTTTTACACGTAGCGTTATAAAATCCTACACGTATGTTGTACTTACAGATCTTTAATTTGTGTACCTAAATTTTGTGAATGCATTCATTAGATTTTATTTCGTAGCTAGCTGGTATACCCGTTCTTCGCACGGGTGAATTGAAAATTTAAGCAATACAGACTGAAGGATAAAGAAGTTTTTAATGAGTTAATTTTACGTGAATTGTAAATTAAACAAAAAGAAAAAAGCTTTTTGCATATCTCAGCTGAACAAAAAACCATGTTTGCTACATTTTAAGTCTGTTGATATAATAGTTGATAAAAAAGATTTTTTACTTATAACGCCCCGTTACTCTCTTATGGATCAATTTTAGAAAACACCTCCTGCTTAGAAAAATTAACACATTGTTACAAATTTTGTGTAATAAGCGCATTAAAATAATGTAAATAATTTGTATCTGGATGTGTAATACGTTAATATTACTTTCTGATGCATTAATTTAATGTTAAATAGCTGTTACCCGCGACTTCGTCCACGTGAAATTTAACTAAAAATTGTTTATTCAATTCACAGAGTTTACGAAAACTTAATAATTACATATTCCACGTAAAGAAATGCCTATGTTATAAGTATAATATCATTCTTCTACTTTGTGAATCAATGTTCCTTTTTTGTTTTACTTTTTTTTCTTTGTTTTTTGCTAAGCACAGAAAGTGTGAGAGGGTAGCATGACCTTTGATACTGTCGATAGGGTGAGGACTGTAAAATCATTGCAGTGTTTGTGTGCAGTGTTTGACAATGAAATAAACAATAGAGGTATGAAATTGGCTTACCTCTATTTAAATGCGGAGCCTTGTGAGAAGTCAAATGATGTAAAGCCTGAAACTTCCTAATTTAAGTTTAAATGCTGTCTATGTTATGGAAAAATTTATGTTGCTCAGTGTTCTTGAGGGAGAATGAAATCATTGGAATGATTATAAGCGTTGAATGTAACAGTTCAAAACAGGTAAGGGGTCACAGGGGTGTTAATCTTGGATTTTATTGAATTTTCGAAAAAAATATATGTTGTTCCTCATTTTCTTTTGAACATTTTGATACCAACCACGTGATAGTACTACAAAAACTTCGAAAGTTATTCGAAAAATTCCAAACAGCAATTTAGTAATAACAATGTTTAAATGGCCACATGCCACACCCACTTATTCTTGATTTCCGCATACGTTTTATTTTTCTGTTTTTAAAAAGCCTCATGAAATATTTTAAACACTTGGTTAAATGAGAAGGAAGCTTGCAACTCAACACACACTTTTTTAATGTGTTTTGATTCTGTTTTGGTAATGCTAGCACGTTGTTTGAAATAACTTATCGAAATTCAAAACAGCGTTGTTTAAAACCGTTTATCAAAATTGAAAACAAAACTCTCTCGATTGAAATGGAAAATACACATCGTAGACCTTCAGGTAAACGTCCTAAGAAAAGAAGAGAGATTTAGAGGGAACCAATTCATGAAGGTATGTCCTCATACATATGTTGCAGAAAGGAGAGATACAAGTAAGTGTGTGCTTCCAGTAATAAAATCTCAGGAATTCAGACTTCATTAAAGTCAAATCTTGTTAAGGTAAGTGAAAACTTCAAAGGATATCGTATTTTTGATTTTATTTCAACCTTTAGCTCTATTTTATCAGTATCATGTTGTTTAAAATGTCATAAACCACTAACAATTAATGAAAAGTCCACTCGTGGTTTATGTTCGAATTTTGAAACACGTTGTAAAAACTGTGGGAGTGTTTGTACTTTTTCAAGCTGTGAAAACACTGGGAATAAAAATAATGCTTCAGAAATTAACAGAAGATCTATTTTAGCAATGAGATGCATAGGCCAAGGTTTAGAATCATTAAAAACCTTTTGTGCTGTAATGAGTCTTCCTAATCCTGTTGAACAAAAATCATATGATGTTATTAATAATAAACTTCCACGTGTTATGAAGGAAGTCGCGGAAGAAAGCATGAAAAGGGCAGCTGTCGTAGAAAATTATTCGTCACCTGATAACCTTTTAACGGTAAGTGGTGATGGTACCTGGAAGACGAGAGGACATTCATCGTTGGTTGGAGTATGTACTGTAATAGGGGCCGAAATAGGTAAGGTTTTGCATAGGGAAGTGTTGTCCTCATTTTGCAAAGGTTGCGACAGTTATAAAGGGGTAAAGTTTGGTATCAAGTACAATAAATGGCAAAGAGCGCATAAGATTTCATGTAGAAAAAATTATTCTGGCTCTGCTGGTAAGATGGAGATTGACGGGATGTTGAGGATTTTTAATCAATCAGAAAAGCTTCACAACCTAAAATATTCAAACTACATAGGAGATGGCGACATAAAAACATTCAATGCCCTTTCTGAAAACAAGCCATACGGTGATGACCATCTTATTCAGAAAATAGAATGTGTAGGTCATGTGCAAAAGAGAATGGGTACAAGACTTAGGAAGCTTAAATTAGTATATAGTAAAAAGAAATTATCTCATGGTAAAACTATTGGCTGTAAAGGTAGGTTAACTGATAGTTTAATTGATAAACTTGCGCATTACTATGGTAATGCTATTCGATGCAATTCTAAAGGAAATGCGGAAAGCCATTTGGGCTGTTTGGGGTCATTCTTGCAGCACTGATGATGAGCCGATGCACTGGTTTTCTCCTACAAATCCAAATACATGGTGTAAGTATATAATGCCGCAATTAATAATAATTTACAAAATTATAAACACAAACCCTCAGTTGCTAAAGCTGTTCGAGATGTAATTAAGCCTGTATTTGCAGACTTATCTCATCCGGCACTCCTGAAGAAATGTTTAGGAGGTAAGACACAGAATCCTAATGTAAGTTTAAATTCATTAATTTGGAAGTTTTGTCCTAAGACGATTGGTTCTAGTCTTCAGATTGCAGAGATTGCTGCAAATCTAGCAACCAGTGTTTTTAATGATGGAAATCAAATACTTATTACTATTTTAGAGAATTTGGCTTAAAAATTAACAGAAATGTTTGTGTGTCCCTGGCTGAAAGTGACAATCGTCGAATCTTTACGTCAAGACAGAGGCGCTTAGAATCATCTTTTGAAGCTCGCAGAGCCAAGAAAATTAAAAAGAGTAAAGAAATTGAGCTGTTTCAGGAACAGGAAGGTATATCTTATGATCCTGGAGCATTTTAGCATGTAAGTTTTAAAATTTATTTTCTCAAATTCAATTTTAAAACTTTAAAGCCTTTTTTCCCAGTTTGTGTTTTTTTCAATTACGCGTATTGCGTTTCAAAAACTATCATACTTTGATGTATAAAACTTTACAGAATTATAAATTCTATCATAATCTTCAAATCCTAGCTATTTATAGTATTAAAAATTTTTAATTTTTTGAAATATTTCAACAAAAATTGAATTTTTTAAAAAAATTTTTAAAAAATGTACTTTTTTATTTTTAAAAATATTATTTTTTATTCTATTTATATAAGATAGGCTAGCATGTAATAAGGATATATTTGACTTTATAAATCAACTTATTGCTAGTAATTAGAATTATTATTGCAGAAAATATCATGCGCGTCGTAAAACTCACTATTTGTTTCTTACAAAAATTTTTCTTATTTTTATGTGCTTATTATTTTTAAAATTATGATTACACTTTAGATATTTTATTCTTTTTTGAAACTTTATTCCTTTATAAGAAATGTGTAAAAGAATCAAATTATTTCATTTTAATCTCAAAGAATTATTTCTAGTCGAAAATTGTTCATATTTTGTGCTCTCGAAACATTTTTAACACCCCTGTGACCCTGTTTACCTGTGAGTAGCATTTGGGTGAGACGAATCTGAAGCAGGGGGGGAGGAGGGTCGCGTGACCTTTGACACTGTCGAATGGGTGAGGACTGGGTAGAGTGAAACGAACACAAACGAAGTCGCAAGCAAGATTTAAGAAAGATGCATGACCTTTGACAGTGTCGATGGTGTGAAGACTGTTAAAATCATTAGTATCAGACAGGAACGGGAAAAATCGCAAGTGTCAGTAACCTAATTAAACAAAAAAGTGTGATATAAATGCTAGAAACGTTGAGACAGAAGGCTCGCGAAATAAAACAATCCCTATTGCTTAAAAATAATCCTAAATGAATAAAAATAATCCCTATTGAAATAAAAATAATCCCTATTTGAAACGGATATTGTTCACCATTTCATTCGTTTCAATTTTATTTTCGCGGAACCCTAATTTTTTTCCCTATAATTAAAGTAGCCTAAGTTATTTCTCATATTAGCTATCTACCAGTGAAAGTTTCGTCAAAATTGGTCCAGCCGTTTCAGAGATTATCCGGAACAAACAGACACACAGAAAGACAGATAGACAAAAATTTTAAAAATTGATTTTTTCATATAAGTACCGCATATACTTTTAAATGCATTTAGTAAAAATCTGTTAATTTCAAATTACAAACAGACACTTCATTATTATTTATATATATAGATTTGATAAATAGAAAGAAAATTTTAAATTTTTGTTGTACTTTAATTTTAAAAAATATTTCAAAAAAAGAAGAAAAATTTAATTGGAGGTATTTAGAAAAAAGGCATTTTTTAGCTTTACTTTGATGCAATAATATGTATAATTTATACTATACATCTTTCAAATTGTGTCTCTTCGGGAATAGAAAATAAGCTATTATTTCGGTTATGTTATTTTGTATTTTTAAAAAAGTGTACGAACTTAAAACGAAAAAATTAATTTAACCATTCTAACTTCATGCGTTATTAACTAAAGTTTAAAAATTCTATACTAAAATAAGTAAAACTTACCCATCTCACTGAAGAATCGTAAGAGTATGTCAGAATATGAAAATTTAGTACTGAAAGATAAATAACCCGCGGTTCAGGGAGCAGTTATGGCTGAGTGGTTAAAGCGTTGGACTCTATCTCCAAGGGGGCTCTTATCCCCGCGTAGGTTCGAATCCTACTGACTGCAAATTTTTTCCTTTCGTTTTCTGGATTTTTTTAAATTAGATTAAAGATAAATCTTCCTCCATATATCTGAAATGTTTAACATTTAGTGTCAGAAGAGAATAAAATTTAAAGGAATGTATCTTTAACGAATTTGGTATAAATGTTTACGACTGTATTTCGCCGATTGTTAAATAAATCATTGAGAATACAAAATAAGATTTAATATAAAAAGCGGCAAAATAAAAGTAATATTTTAACTTTATTCATGTAGAGTGAAGCCATAATTTATGAAGCTACTTATGTTATTCCTTAAATTGAAATCCTTATTGTACAAAATATTTTTCCAGTGTTTTGTCTCTAACATTTTTATGTATATTTCTCTTTGAATTTCACAAACCTTAATTAATTTGTGTATTTAATGAATGTTTATAAATTTTATTTATACGCAGTATAATTACATCACTTGTGCTTAAAATCGTGAACAATTTTTTGCATGTGAAAATGACTCCAGTTTGGATAGAGTTTAATAACATTGTATCTGACACAACCTTCATGCTTCATTGACTTTCCTTTGTGTATTGCTATTCAATATAGTAACATAATTTTATTGGCATAATTTTTTTTTCAAAATGATTCTTTTTCCACTTTGGTAAAGCGTAACGTATTAAGATATTTATGTTTATGTCGATAATTTTATAAGTTGAAAAAAAAAAAAAACTGTCAAAATCGGAAATGCCTCTTACATTAAATTTTCAGAAATTTAATTATATTTAGCTCAATAATCACGAAAAAATATTTTTGCCAAAATTTAAGAGTTAAAAGTCTTAAAATTTTGCTCAGTTATACCAAGGTTCCGCTGGAGCTAATTAGAAGGATCCAATTGATTTTTAAAATTGCAGTAAAAAGAACATGAAGTAAAAATGTAGTAATTTACAATGCTGAAAATCCTTTGAAATCAAATTAAAATAAAATAACTTGTGTTTCGAAAATAATTCTAATATGGAAGTGTTATTTTTAATGGTAAGCTAAAAGTAGGTAAATAATAAAGTAAGTCCAGAAAGAATAAGTAAAATAAGAGATCATACTTTTTTCCTAAAATGTTTATTTAGCATTACAGAAAAAACATGAATTAAAAAGAAACGTAGAAGTTATTTTGAAATATGCCTCCAAATAAAGTAAAAATACTTGTTTAGTAATTATATTATACACATAATGTACTTAAAACGCAACTTAAATTAAAGTATATGGTGCATCAGATATACTTACCAACTACTTATATACTCCTTTTATGTTATAAATCTTACT